>CM028382.1:113790837-114028290 GCA_013146195.2 Codonopsis lanceolata
AATCGATGGGAGATGATATTTAAGCATTTCTTTTCACTGTCGCCTCATGAGATTCGTTTCTCCATGCCGTATTTTTTGTATACAACTTCTACACCTTTATTGATCTCGTTAGTAACTATTCGACTCACACCCTTGTTTGCAAATGCTTGTCCTCTTCTTGCCTTGTCCTTGGCACGACTTTGGGACTACACATTGCTTCATGAGGTAGAGTTTTGCGTTGAACTATTGCGGGACCCCTCGACATATCTAGGAGCACACCTACGAATAACTCCATCGGAGTTGTGAGGAGTGAAAAGTAGTTGCGAGAACCTCAAGATAGAGTTCATTTAACCAAGGGTGTCCCATGGTAGGTGCACTTAGGTATTGTTTTGTGAAAGAATTGTGGTAGTTTGCGACTTTGCATAGACTATCGACGGATTGAACGAGAATACTATCAAAGAATATGTATCTCTTGCCACGTATTGATGACCTCTTTGATCCACGCCGAGGGGTTCGAGTTGTTTTACTCCAAGATTGACATGAGGCGGCTATCACCGGTTGAGGGGTTAGGCGGAGGATGTCCCTAAAGGCAACCTTTCGTGCAGCGTTACGGCCCTTATGAGTTGTTGTGATGCCGTTTGAGGTTGTCCGCACTGCCGGTTTTGATGGACTGATGAATAGGGTTTTTCATGAATATCTCGATTGCTTGTGGTTGTGTTTACTATTGATATCCTCGGGTACTCCAAGTCACGAAAGGAGGTTGACTACGACTCTATCCTAGCATTTACTAGTGTTTGAAGAACCTTGTGATTTTATCGATGCCTCGTTAGAAGGCTTGGAGTTGCGATGCTTGTGCCATGGATTCTCATTGCCATTATTTGAATTTGCTTTTATAACAGATTACCAGTCTAGTATTGAAATGACGCCATATGAGGCTTATTAGAGATAGATTGCTTGCAGTCCAGAGTAAACAGAAGAGCTACGCGGACAACCGGAGACGCGACTTAGAATTTCAGGTTGGTGACTCGGTATTCTCGAAGGTATCGCCTCGCAGCGGTACTAAGCGATTGGGAAGAAATGTAAATTTCCACCTAGATTCATTGGCCCATTCGAGATCCTAGAAAGGATTGGAGCTTTGTCGTATCGGTTAGCATTGCCGCCTTCGTTATCGAATGTTCACGATGTATTCCATGTCCAATGCCGATGCTACAGTATTTGATAGAGAATCGCATGTCCTTGTTTACGATGAGATTTCATTCGAACCCGATCTTTCTTGTGATGAAAGACCAGTGAGGATTCTTGTTACTAAGGAGCAAATATTGAGAACGAAGCGAATTCCGTTAGTAAGTCTTGTGAAAGAATTGATATGCGAGAGAAATACCCCTTTCCTACTCGCCGACTCCGGTAAGAATTTAGGGACTAAATTCCTTTAAGTGGGGGAGGATGTGAGAACCCAAAACCCATTACTTGTATTACTTGTTCTATGCCTTGATAACTTGTGTATTATGTCTTAACATGATTAGATATCTCTTTTAGTACATGCCTGACTCGTATTATCGTTATTGCATTCCTTATCGCTTGATTTCCTTCTATGCTTAGCATACCTTCCCGTTACGCCTCGTGTATTGCCTTAGCCTGGTTTGCACTCAACCGAGACTTGTTAGGGTTCGAGTGTCTCATGACGACCTAGAACGCTTCGCCTTGATCATAGTAAGCTTGTTGGGAAGTTTAGAAACCTTCTTGCCTTGTTTTGGCCTTAGCGATTTCACTGTCTCCCGTTTTTGCGTATTTCGACGTGCGAATTGTTCCTTGAGTTCCCGGACTTGTATTCAAGTCATAACCATGATTAAACAATCCTTTTTCATGCCCAAGTTACCCTAGTTTTATTGACCTTGATCCGGGTTTGATTCGTCAACCAATCGTCGCATGATTCGAGCCTTGTCCTACCTTGTTCCGGGTGATGTTCGGGTGTATTTCGGACATGTTTTGAGTTGTGTTAGACCCTAGAATGGTTGCCCATGAGCTTGGGACCATTTAGGACTTGTTTAGGTCTAGTTTTGGTGCTCAGTTCAGGTCGGCGCGCATGGCTCAAGCGAGCGGCGTCAAGTTCGAGCAAATGAAAAATGGCACCCTTCTCTGCGTGAGGCGGCATGGTGGGGTGAGCGCCCGCCTCACCCTCTGTTCAGCTTTACGGGATTTTTCAGCCTTTAATCTTTTGTGATGTCATTAGCCACTTAAACCCCCTTCTTAATTAGTCCTAATCCAACCTATTAAACCCTAATCAACCTAGATTAGACCTAATCTCAAGCCCTCTCCTCTTGACACTTGGAATTCCACTAAAACCATGCAAGATATTTAAGTCTCTCTCTTGTTGACTTTGCCTAAACCCTCATTAACAGATTTTCTTCTCCTCTCTCCTGCCATGGTTGTGTGTGTGGAGATTTGGTGAGATTAGTGTGTGTTATGTCCTTAGATTGAGCTCCCGACTTCCGTTTGCCGAGCCGAGACCACCGGTGTGAAGCTACCGACGAGGAGATCAATTCTACCCGATTACTTTGTGCTTCAACTTTCTTTTTCTTGGTATAGGTAAGCTATCGATTTCCCCTTAGGATACATGCTAGAATTGCCATGTTTCCCCCTTTTCTATTAATCTCCATGCTTCTTCCATGTCCAAATTATGATTGTGGATGTTTTGATCTCTTGGGATTTTGATTTATGTCCATCTTGTTGATTGAGACATATGCTTAGAATTAACTATGTTATATGCTTCCTTAGGAACAACTATTGTTCTTGGACCAATAACTTTTGATAACTCTTGGAGATGATGACCTTTAGGGTTTCACATGCTACAAACTGTCCATCCTATTGAGTGAGTCCTACGCCTCGAATTGAATATATTCTATGCCTTCTTAAGAATAACAAATGTCCTTGGACTTACGACTCTTGATAACTCTTGGGAATTATGAATCTAGGGTTTCCTATGCCTTGTATTGATCATCCCGTTGGATTGGGTCCTAGGCCTAGTATAAATTGTGAACTATGATTCCTTACGAGAAAATAATGTTCTTGGACCCTTGCATTTTAATAGCCTTGAAAGAATGATTCTAAGGCCCTTGAATTCGAATTATCGAAAATTCTTAACTAAGGTTGTTAAATAGATTAATGACCTAGCCGATCATCTACGAGAACTTAGAAAAGTATTTTGGATGCATCTAGCATCTTAACTCCATTGGTTGAATTGGTAGAGACGACTCAGCGGAGTCAAACTTAGGTGAGCCATTGAACAATACCGGCTCAATGATCAATCCCTACGACGTCCTTAACACGTTCCTCTAAGAATGATGATTTAGACTGTTGAAACTTGAATTGGTTACCTGGCTTGATTCTTGATGTCATAAAATAGCATGTCTATTTGACATATTGAGTTCGCCCTTGTCGAACTCCTTCCTGCTTGATTATTGATGAAAATTCTTAACTACGGTTGTTTAATAGATTATTGACCTAGCCGATCATATACGAGAACTTAGAAAAGGTTCATGATGCATTTAGCGTCTTATCCATCTTGGTTGAATTGTTATAGATGACTCAATGGAGTCAAGCTTAGCGAGCCATTGAACAATACCGGCTCACCGACCCATCCCTTCGACGTTCTAAACGCGTTCCTAAGAATATTAATTCTAGACTCTTGAACTTGAACTGATTACCTTGCTTGATACTTGATGTTATAAAATAGAATGCCTATTTGATTTGTTGAGTTCGCTCTTGTCGAACTCAACCCTACTTGATTATTGATGAGAATATTTACTTGTCTTGAACGAGATCGCTCTTGTCGACCTCGTTCCCTACCTGTTAATTTGTTAAGTAAACATTACTTGGCATTTGCATGAGTCCAGGTAGCATACTGTCTTTGTTCACACGCCTCCACTGTGGCCACGGTGGGAAGTAACTCCTTGTTGTAATCATTAAGAGCACCATTGGACTATCAGGGCATCTCCTGGAAGATCGATGTACTACACACATTCGATACCCGCACTTTCGAATAACGCTTGTATGCGGGGAACTA
Organism: Codonopsis lanceolata; assembly: GCA_013146195.2. Taxonomy (NCBI): domain Eukaryota; kingdom Viridiplantae; phylum Streptophyta; class Magnoliopsida; order Asterales; family Campanulaceae; genus Codonopsis; species Codonopsis lanceolata. The sequence goes on from CM028382.1 coordinate 113,794,880, forward strand.
CGTGGCGGCCCGGCTCTCGATATATCACGATCTATGTGATTTAATTATAAGCACCTATGTGAAACAATGTGCATCTTGAATACATGACCTCATGATATCTTGCACGAATATGAGATCTTGCTTGAATAGGATATCTTGCACTGAAATTGATATTTGCACGAAATGATATCTTGCCTTGAATGATGCATATTGCCATGACATGCATGATTGATAGCTTACAAGTCTTTATGACTTACCCTTTCCCTTTTTTTGCTTTAGATTCTAGCAAGACGAGGTCTGCTTGATGACTCGCATGTTCGTACTTTGTGCCTTTTTGGTGCGCCGATGATTTGAAGAAGCGGTTTAGATGCCCTCTTTCTCTTGTTTTATATCTTTTGTAAGGACGACGGGTTAAGCAAGTCAACTAGACTATGCTTGGGTATTTGTGTAGAACTTGCTTGTAAATCTTGTTAGCGCTAGTAGTTTAATCTTGGTAGTACTTGTAACTTTGTGCGGCATTGTGTTAGCCGAGCTTTGATTAACTTGTTGTTATTCCTCCACGTATTAGTCTTCCGCTGAGCATGCTATTAGCTCTTTAGAAATTCTTGTCTTTGAACTGTTAGCTTGGGTACCGGCTTGTAGTGTCGCCGAAGACTTGGTTATATTGTTTAGCTGTTTATCGGGTTTAAAAGTTTTAAAATATCCTACTGTAGTTTGGTGGTGGCGTTGCGACTCCAATGTTGCGTCACGTCGTTTTTGTGAACTAAGTACTTGCATGTTTGATTGCCTACTTGTTTTCCCTCCTTATTTGGGCGGTCCGACCCTCGGTCCCACCTCGGGCCCGGGCCGGGTCGTCACAATATTACTTGCCCCATCATAGCTTTGACCCCGAATTTTCATCAAACTCAAACCCAAATCAACAAACAAATTATCAATAGCAGATTTTAAAGACAAAGCAGAAGTCTCCATCACGTGGACGCGAAATAAACCTCTCTTTCACATTCCACGTGAATCAACAAATCGCAAAACCACTCCCATTTGTTCTTTGTCAGATACATCACTAGATTCATCCACCATCAATGAAAAAAAATCATCTTTAAACTCTTCAATTATCTTTTGTACTATCACTATTGCAAAACAATTAGCAATATCCTTTTGAATGCTAGGAGCGATCATTTGACAATTTTTTGGAGCATTTTTACGAACAAAGTTATGTTTTTTCTCATCACGAATAGTCATATGCTTAAGCATTTCAAGAAAATTTCCTCTATTCGAAGAACCTTCACTCTCATCATGACCACGAAAAGCTAACCCTTGGTGCAATAAAAATCTACAAGAATCAATTGAATCACACAATCGAAGTCGATATTCATTTCTCTCAATTTCTGATTGTTTATAAAGAAAAACTGCAATAGATTGTTGTTGTTTCATTAGATCCCCGCACTTCTTTAATGACAAATTATGAGCACTATTAACCGCACCAACATGCATATCCAATCTAGCCTTTTTATTCCAAATAGAAAAACCTTCGCTAATAAATGTCCCACCACCACCTTGATTGTTCACTGGATCTCTAAACAAATAACAACACAAACAATATGATTTATCTTCTTTCATGCTATATTCTAACCAATTAGCATATTCATTAAACCAATCGGGATTAAAACGACGCAATCTACCTTCTATCATTTTCTGAGGGAACTCATGACCACGAGGTTGACAAGACCCCTTTAACAAATAAGCTCTTCTAATTTCATCAATTTGGTTTGGGTGAAATTCATATATCTTTTTCTTTCGGCATGATCGAAGGAAGACTACTTACATCAACAAAATCTCTCATATGAAGTTAAGGAAACAAGCTGTGATTACTAGCAGATGCACCACTAGAAGCACCAGCCTACACTCTACAGGCCTACACCATCGACAATTTTCGTTTAAAAAATCTTTCCATAATTCATCAAAGGTCAAAACCACTAACCATGTTGAAGAGACGAAAAACATTAAATTAACAATAATTTATTATATTAACATATTCTTAAAATCATCGCAGACAAGTCGCAAGTAAATTCTCTAAATTAATAAATCACACATTCACGCACAAGTAAATGAGATAACTAACAAATAGTTAAACTAACTTTTTTAAAATACAAAATCATCCTAATTTCAAATATAAGATTTGTGAATTGACCAATTGAAAAAAATTGAAAATATAAAATAAAATGAAATGAAATAAAAAATCTATAATCTATATATATATATATATATATATATATATATATATATATATATATATATAAGTAGTAAAGTATTGTATTTGTACCAATGGTGAATATATGTCGGAACAAGGGATGAGAGATCGGCAGGAGTGGAACCAAAGCGCACTGTGGCATCAGATGATCAGGCCCAAGGCATCGGGTAACAAACAAAGAATAGCCAAGGAATTACGGGACTTGAGAGTTGGGTTGAGAAGTTGAGATTGAAACTTGGAAGTTGGAATAGATTTATAGAATACACAACTACTAACAAATTAAATAAATATATAAATTAACTACACAAATTAAATAAGGGTGGGTGAGTGTCGGGTGGATAGTTGAATTGAATTAATGAATTATTAAGGTAGATTAGATGGGAACTTTGGGAATAGCAAGGGCCGCAATTCCAAAGTCGGAAGTGGCGGATGCCGATCGGGAGAGCTGGAGAGCAGCAGAGGGAATAGGATTATAGGAATTAGGCAACTTACTGAACTTAGGCGGATAGGATAGTACTAGTAGACTAGTAGTCACAGTAGTAGTCTACATTACTCACTACAATCATGATTCATGATGTATTGACATTTGACAATATTGTCTTGTCTAATTCCTCTTTTTGTGTCTAGTGAATTAAGCATTAGGGAGTAGGTCAATAGGGTAGGGAAGGTAATAAATAATTTAGGAGGGGTCCAATTAAAAATTTTGGAGGGGTCCAATTGTCAAATATATCAAATTTACTCCTAATTTTTTTTTGAGCGGTGTCCATGCACACCCCTCCGGTATACGTGCATCCGCCCCTGAGCGTGGGGTAGGGGTGCTGAAGAGCCAGCCCCGGACAATGCTGGAGTATGTTCGGGATAGTCAGGGAAAGAAGCAGAAGTTAACCCTGTCAATTGAGGACCAGACTATCACCATCGGTCACAAGGAGAAGTCTCACACGACCACAGGGCTAGTTCAGATTACCATGGTTGGGGAGAGTTTTGTTCAAGGCAAGCAGCGATCAACAGCTAAAGTCATTTGCCCTTTGCTGACAATGGAGTCAGGGGGACAAGTCGGACAGGCAGAAAGCATGGTTCTAGACCAAGTGGATCAGGTGGAAACACGGGCTGAAGTCGAGGAAACTGTTGAATCTTGCATTAATTAAATTTACTTAAAATCATTCTACCTTCTGTCAATCAATAACTTATAAGTTCTTAAAATTGTTTTGGTCAGCTTGCAGCATAACTTTTGTCAGTCACTTAGATTAGCTGACCAATAGTCTTAAAAATGTCAGCTTCTTTACCTTATTTGCTTGAACATTTCTTGAGACCGACACTTTCCTATTTTGTGTTTTGTTAGATCTTATGCTCGTTATCTCTATAACAAGATCCTTATGATCTTGTAAGAAAATATGTTTGTATTTCAAAACACATTTCAAATTCAAATGTGTTCCTAATGGGCTGCTCTTCAATATCTTCTATAAATACCCTCAGGAATCACTTTAAGAAAATACAGAAATCATTCATAATCTCAAAGAAATCCTCTACGTGTCTTAGCCTTCTTAAACTTTAGATAGATTTTATTCACTAATAATTTCTTTCTAGTTATTGTTGAGACAAACTCTGAGTGACTTACTTCATATTCTTTAGAAATCAGTTAGTTTATCTTACGAGTGTGATTATATTGCAATCATACTTCATAAACATTGGTCTTTTGTTGTACACTGATCCATTAGAGATTATTTAGATTTTTAATAAAATTAGTGCACTTCAAAAATCCAAGTTTGACCAACTTGGTAGTGGACGTAGCAGTTTTTACTGTGAACCACTTCAATTCCATTGTCAGTTATTTCATCAGCTCTTACAAACTAATCTAACACTTTAGAAGTCTTGATCTACTTAAGTGCCAACCAGTCACTTACATAAATTGTTTACTTATTTGTTTTAATAAAATTGTTCTTTAGTTCATTCTTTATATTTAGTGATCTATTTACAAAAAGAAAATTAAGTGTGTCAGCCAGCTGACCAATTTTCTAACCGTGTCAGCTTTTTTGACACTTTAGCTAGCTGACCATATCAGCTGACTGACAAAGTTACATTTTCCGCTGCAAACTTTTAAAGCTTTTCAAATTCATCCTCAAAGTTTTTTAAAAGGCTATTCACCCACCCTCTAGCCTTGTCAGTTGCTAACTGGACTTACAATTTGTATCAGAGCCTCACTTTTTAAAAAATATTATTTTCCAAGTTTAACAACTTGAAAACTGGATCATGGCAACTATAAAAGCTTTTCAATCAAACAATGTTACTCAAGTACCAATTTTTCATAAAGATCACTTTGATATTTGAAAGAAATAATTACAAGATATATGAACAATATTGATAAACGATTGATTGAATGTGATGTGTAAGAGGTGGCCTATGCAACCTATGAAAATCAATACTAAAGTTGGTAAATCTTATACTGGCAGATGATGATACCATAAATCCTCTTGCTCATGCTATTGAAGAGTATGTTCTCAAACCTCAATCTGAATGGACTGAGGAAGATAAAATTACAGATGGATTGGATGCCAGAGCTGTACACATTCTGTCAAGTGCTGTTCCAGATGAAAAACTATAAGCAAATATATAACTGTGTCACTGCCAAAGAAATATGGGATGCTCTTGTTGAATACGTCGAAGGAGACCAAAACACCAAGGACAACAAACTCTATGACTGCATACAAGAGTTTGATGCCTTCAAAAAGGATCCAAAAGAATCATTAAAGAATGCTTACGATAGATTTATCGAGGTAAGTAATATATGCTCTTCTCTTGGTAAAGTTTATAGTATGAAAGATTTGAACAAAACTCACATACGTAGTCTTGTTGCAAGTCTAAAAATTTATGAAAAGGAAGGTCTCAAAACTCAAGAAATTGAGAAAAACTTTAAAGGTATCTCTTCGCAAGATGAAGAAGAGACACCTAAAACTTCTACATCTCTGTCAGAAGATGACTTTGATGAAGATGAATTTGCTGCTTTTGCTAGACAATTTAAAAAGTTTAAATCTTTTAAAATGAACTTCCAAAAACCTTCTGCAAGTTTTCAAAAATCTTCCTCAAATCTTCAAAAACCTTCCTCAAGCTTTCAAAGACCTTCTTCTTCAAACTTTCAAAAGTCTTACTTAAAAGGAAATGAAGACAAGGATGAGAAAGAAAATTTGTTGTGTTTCAATTGTAGAAAATCATATCACTTTGCCTCAAACCGTCCTTCTACAAAAAATGAGTATTACAAAAGAGCTCCCAGAAATTTTGAAAAACAAAAGGGTTTGGTTGTTGAAGATTAAAATCTTGCAACATGGGTTGAGACAGATTCTGAAGATGAATCTGCTGATTTTGTGCATGAAGCAAATCTGTGTCTTGTTGCAGAATCGGCTATGTATGATTCAGAAAATGATTTTCCTAGTCCAAAATATTTAAATGAGTCGATAATGAGTACGCCAAGCTCACTATTAAAACCCCAAGGCCGACAAAGGTCATCAAACACAGTCGGTTTGTGGTTAAGAAAATAGGAAATGGTTTTTATGGACAAGGAATCATAAGTCGGTCAGAAAGAAAAATCAAGTCAACCTCTCCAAGGACTGCTGACATCAAAATAAAGAATATGTCAAAAAGGCAGGAGGAGAAGGCTACTGACATAAGTGTTGATGATCTACTGGAACAAATGCAAGAGATGTATTCCAAGTTAGAAACACTTAAAAGAATTCATGTTTCTTTATTTGGTGACTTTAAACGAATCTCTGATGAAAACTGTGAGCTTCAAAATATCATGAGCTTTACAGAGTACAACAAAATGAATTGCTGCAACTTAAAAGCATCAATAAAAAACATGAGATTCAAGCAAAAATCTCAAATGCCCCAGATTGTTGACCTTGTAGAAAGGAATATTCGACTGACCAATGTAGTTGATATTTACTCAAGGTCAAAAGCAGCTGTCGAAACCGTCAATAGTCAATAGAAAAATCATGAAGACCAACATGGTCTTGGATATTCAAAAGATGATGAAAACTGTGAGATCAAACAGTCAAATGGTGAACCTAAGATTATGCTAAAAAAGAATAAGGGATCAGCTTATAATGTTGTACCTTTCAAATATCCTAAAAATGTGAATCAACTTAAGAAGTCCATTAACAAAAGGGATAAGCTGAACAATGACAATTGTCAGTCTTCTGTTCATAAACCTCAAAAATTATCAACAGCTGCAACAACTAACAAATATAAGCCAACTGACAAATGTTAGCCAACTGACATATGTTAGCCAGCTGACAAAAGAGGAAGAATCAGAAGGAAGACAACTAACAAGTTCAAGCCAATCAATTTTATTGTTGCTAAGACCTCTAAGCTGAGTCAAAATGAATCAAAGAATTCACCTAAAATGACTGGTAAACCTGGTTATCACAAATGCAATATTTGTTCTACTTTTGGTCATCAGTCTCATAAATGCCTGTTTAGATTTAAACCTACTGACAAAGTCAAAATGCCTAACTTCAGGCAAATTTGACTACCAAAGAAAACAAATCCTTTGGACCCAAAAGTATAAAGGGTATCATGATTTAAATATTCATATTTCAGGTATGCTTAATGGCAGATGATCAATGATCGATGTATTTTATACGTTGATTTTATATACTTATATGACTTAAATTATGCTATTTCACGAGGCTTTTTGTTACTAATATATGTTTTCGGTGAGTTTTATAAGTTTGAGTTAATTGTGAAATACGAAACTTCAGGGGTTTTAAGTGCAAATTTCAAGAAGGGCCAAAAAGGAAAATTGGTGAAACAATGAAAATTTGTACAATCTGGACACCTTGCGGGCGCAAGTGCCTCAGGCATGCGACCCGCGAAGGTAGGCGTCTGAGGTAGAAAAGGGCTCGAGTCAAGATTTCCAAAGCAGAAATGGCTGGAGACTTGCGGACATGAGTGCCAACCCACACTGCGGCAAGTAAGGTGGGGGAATGCGACCTATTCGGATTTTCACACGGTCATTCAATCCGATTACAACTCCCAGTATATATAGAAGCCGAGGCCGAGCCAAAGGATAGGGAGGGGCAGTGGAAGCTCTCTTTTCATAGTTTTTAGGTAGTTTTAGATTGTATAACATAGTTAGATTTTGTAATTTCAAGTATCGAAGATCAAATCATGTATCCGATCATCTCCATGTCTTTGTTCATTGTCTATGATGAACTAAATCATCCATAATCTAGGAGGTGTGAGGTAACTTGTATCAATTTATGTTTTGATTCTTATATATGTCTATTCAATGTTTGTTGATTGTGTTATTTATCAACCCCTATATTATTACTTTGAACAAATGAATGTAATCATGATTAATAAAGGCTTAGAGGTGCGGATAAGCTGCATGACCAAGTGCATATGTCGTCTGCGGCTCACCAACACAATAAATTGGACCTATCGATGCTTGCGAGAGTGATAAGTTAGGACCGGTTCTTACATGATCTAGGTGACGGATAGATCATAAATCTAGGTGGCTGGCGACTAGATTGACAGGTTCATGTGCTTAGGATATAGAATGGATGAATTTTTGCGGGGGATGGAGGAGAACCAATTGTTCAACGGACTATATCTATTTTTAGTGAGCGAACTTGAGACATTGAATGACATTATTATGAATTGAACATAAAGGAGATATAAGTGAAACCCGAATCTAGATTGCCACCCAATAAGATCTTCATATCTGTTATTCTTGTCTAATTAGTTAAACATCTATAACTAGTAGTTTAGAGTAGAATTAAACATAAAAAACCCCATTAGGTTAATAATTAGCTATCAATAATTGCAGCTTTGTTAGTGATCACTTGTCTCGTGGGTTCGACCCTTGCTTCAATCTTGTTCTATAATAGTCTTGTTCACTTGCAAGGAAAAAGATTAATTAAAACATCGATCAATCAACCAACTGACATATGGATATTAGATAGTGGATGCTCTAAACACATGGTGGCAGGTCAAATTTGAACTTCTTCTTGACATTATCTCGGCGAAAGGACCTTGATCATTTTGGAGACAACTCAAAGGAAAACAATATGCTATGGATCTATTATCGGAGGATCTATAAAAATTGAAAATGTCTCATTGGTACAAGGTTTGAAACACAATTTACTAAGCATTTCACAATTCTGTGACAAAGGTATGAATTGCACTTTCTCTAATACTCACTGTTTTATCAAAAACAACATCACAAATTAAGCTTTACTTACAGGTTCTAGAAAAAAAATGTTTTTGCTATTGACTTACTTGCTTTAAATAACAGTACTCAAATATGTTTAGTAGCAAATAATACTTCAAAAACTTCATGGCTTTGGCACAAAAGACTTTCACATTTAAATTTAAAATATCTTTCCAAACTTTCAAAAGGAGACTTAGTGAAAGGTCTGCCATCTATAAATTTTCCTTTTGACAAAAAATGTGATGCATGCATTTTAGGAAAAATAACAAAAGCTTCTTTTAAACCAAACCATGCCTTTCAACCAAAAGAATTCTTGAACGACTTCATATGGATTTATTTGGTCATATTACAACTGCAAGTTTGGGAGGAAACATGTATACTCTGGTGGTTGTAGATGATTACTCAAGGTACACATGGGTTTAAATGATGCAATCCAAGGATGAAACTTATGGCATTCTCACTACCTTGTTCATAAATCTTCAAACTCAAAAAGAGTGTGAAATCATAAGTGTAAGATCAGACAATGGTACATAATTCAAGAACCTTGGCATGGATGTATACTGTGATGATCATGGTATTGATCATAATTTTTCAGCAGTTAGAACACCTCAGCAAAATGGTGTAGCTGAAAGGAAGAACGGGACACTGATTGAAGCAGGAAAAACCATGCTAGCTGAAGCAAAGCTACTAAAGTATTTTTGGGCAGAAGCTGTCATCAGAGCTTGTTTCACTCAAAACAGATACCTCATAAACAAATTTCATGGAAAGACTCCATATGAATTATGGAGAGGAAGAACACCCAACATTGCTTATTTTAAAAAATATTTGTGCAAATGCTTCATTCACTGCAATGGTAGTGACCACAGAGGTAAATTTGATGAAAAAGCTAATAAAGGTATTTTTGTTGGTTATGCTAAACATAGTAGAGCTTATAGAGTTTATAATAGAAAAACTCAAATAATTGTTGAATCTATGCATGTTACATTTGATGAATTCAATTTACTTGAATTTGTTGAGACTTATGATGTTACTGACAATTTTGAGATTATTGAGATAGGAAACAATGGTAGCTCAACCCAAAATAACCCTTCATCTTCCATTCCTCCAGCTGTTATCTTAGATATTCAGAATGAACATCGGCCAATTTGTGACTTCCAGCCAGCTGACAATTCAAATCATTTATCAAATCCTGTCACAGCTGACCAGTTAGCTGACACACTTCATTCTGAAACTCTTCAGTCAGTTGACACCCCATCTTCTTCACTCTTGCCAACTGAACATCTTTTAGACCTTCCTAGAGAAATCAAAGAAGCTAAACATCATCCAGTTTCAAACATCATTGGTGATCCCTTTGCTGGTCTAAGAACAAGAAACAGTTCCAGAAATGAAACTCTTGACTCACATGTTTTTGTCTCCTCTATTGAACCCAAAAAGATGGATGAAGCTATTGAGGATCCCCAATGGATTGAGGCCATGCAAGATGAACTAAATCAGTTTGAAAGATGTCAAGTTTGGGAACTTGTTCCAAGACCTTCAGATCAACAAGTTATTGGAACAAAATGGGTGTTTAGGAACAAGTTGGACGAAGATGGAAATGTCACTAGGAACAAAGCAAGATTGGTAGCCCGAGGCTATAGACAGGAGGGGGGCATTAACTATGATCAAGCATTTGCTCTTGTTGCCAGACTGGAAACTATTAGATTATTTCTTGCCTATGCAACTTTCAATGATTTCAAGGTCTATAAGATGGATGTAAAGAGTGCATTCCTAAATAGTGATCTACAAGAACACGTTTTTTGTTGAACAACCTCCTGGATTTCTTGATATAAAAAAAAGGACCATGTGTACAAACTAAGAAAGGCCCTTAATGGTCTCAAACAAGCTCCAAGAGTATGGTATGAAACTCTATCAAAATTCCTCATGGAAAAAGGGTTTCAAGGAGGTAAAATTGATACTACTCTTTTCTCCTTAAAGCACAAAGGTAATATCTTAATAGTTCAAATTTATGTTGATGATATTATTTTTGGCTCTACTAATGATGTTTTGTGTAAAAGATTTAAGAATCTTATGAAAGGAAAATTTGAAATGAGCATGATGGGAGAACTTATTTCCTTTCTGGGTTTGCAAATTAAGCAAACTGAAGAAGGAATTTTTATCTATCAATCAAAATACACAAGAGAGCTGATCAATAAATATAACTTACAAGAAGCAAATTCAACAAGCACTCCAATGGGAGATGAATGTCATTTGGTAAACCAATTAATACAACTGAGTATAGATGTATAGTTGGATCTCTTCTATATTTAACTGCTAGTAATCCAGACATTATGTTTGTTGTATGTATATGTGCTTGGTTTCAAGCTAATCCAAAGGAATCTCACATGATTGCTGCAAAGAGAATTATTAGATACTTGATTGATACTGAAAAATTTGGTATTTGGTATCCAAGAGACTCTTCTTTTAACTTAATTGGATATTCAGATGTTGACCTTGCAGCTTGTAGAGTTAACAGAAAAAACACCAGTGGAACATGTCAGTTTTTGGTAACAGACTGATATCTTGGGCATGCAAAAAACATGCATCGATCTCCACCTCAACTACAGAAGCTGAATACATTGTTGCTGGCAGTTGTTGTTCACAAATTATTTGGATGAAGCAACAACTATTGGACTATGAAATGGAAATGGGAACATGCCTTATTTTTTGTGATAATACTTCTGATATTTCTGTTTCAAAAAATCCTGTTATGCATTCTAAAACCAAGCATATAGATATAAGATATCACTTTCTAAAAGATCATGTTGAAAAAGGTAATGTTCAGCTAGAGTATGTTCCTACAGAATTTCAATTAGTTGGCATATTTACAAAAGCCCTAAAATCTGATAGATTTGATTTTCTTAGAGGTGAATTGGGAATGCTTATAATGTCATAGAAAGATATTTTGTATCCCTAATATTTGCAGGTAAAATAGATCAGCTGTCAAAGAAAATCAGCTTTGAAATTTGTCAGTCAGTCATCATCTAGCTGACAAACTTTATCACTATTAGCTGACAACTATATCACATATATCTATTTGGGATTCAACTTTCAAGTAAATCTTCAGCTGACGCTTTTCAGTCAACAACTGACATCCCTCAGTTGACAAAAGTCATCAGATGACACCTTTTATTTATCTCTTAGAATCAGCTGACAACATAGTGACTGACCTTATAGTCACTGTTCATGTAGCTCCTAATCCCTAATCAAAGCTGATCGTATCTTAGCTAAAGATTCATATTAAATTCAAATATATATAAATTCCTTTAATTATTTCCCGCCTTTTTTACTTCTTCTTGAAACTCGCGAAGCTTCCTTGAGAAGCTGAAACGACTTCTCACTATCCCACCAATATTGGCAGTTGAAGTGACGTGGTTTCACAAAAACGACTCTTAATAATGATAATTATCACCTATCATAAATCATCTTTTTATCTCAAAGACCAAAAATTCGGTGTACTTTCTCACTACAAGCCATATCTTTGTTTTTAAAACCTACTCACTTTTATAAACACCCGTACTTATAAAACCCATTATATATATATATATACTCTCTCTCTCTCTCTCTTCACAACTGCTCATTTTCTTCCTCAAACTCTCTCTCTTCCTCAAAACCCTAACTCTCAATATTCTGGTACTCATTCTCTCTGCTTTCTCTCCCTCTCTCAGTTTCTTTTTTATTTTTTAACCTTGTTGTTGTGTTGTGTTTGTTTCAGGAAATGGCAACCAATACAGCTTTAGGATGTCTTTTGGACATGATGTCTTTTGGACGTGGTGTCTCTTAACAACGAACCCTTAGGGCTTAAGCTTATCCATCTCTTAACAGCTTGTGGGTTGATTCCTCTTCTCTCATTTAACATCAGAACGTACATTTGCCAGTTGACTGAAGAATTCTTCATGTCTATGGAAGAAAATCCCGCTGACCCCTTCTCACTTACTAGAACAATCAGAGGAGTTCCTGATATGATTCCTAGACGCGTACTCGCGATGGAGGAATCAAAGAGCACGCAGTATGGCAAGCGAAGAACGTCAATGAATTGATGGATTGTGACACCTTGACCCAATGCTACGATCCGTTATTGAACGAGGTACTCCGCGATCCAATTACGAGACAAACACGAACCTTGGTATAATGAAGAACGCCACAATAGGGATGAATATCCTATTGATAAGTTCGGGTTTCGATTACTTAGCCTCTCACCAAATAATCACAAGTTCAATGAAGAACAAGGAGGTTTTGAAAAACACTCAAAAACTATATTAATCAATAATCATAAGTTGTCTACAAAATAATAAGCCACAACCACTATTTATATGGGTTGTGAATCCTAAACCTAAAAGTAAAAGGAAAAGTCTAAGTAGAATCAACTTAGGAAACTACTTAGAATCAACTTAGGAAACTACCTAAAATCCACTTAGGAAACTACTAACTTACCTAATCTATGTAGGAAACAATTAGGTAAGTTACCTAATCTATTTAAGAAACATAAATCCTCCAAAATAAGGAAAATCTATAAATCCCGTTTTTTGTAAAGGCCTAATTTTCAAAGTTGCATTTTGGCCCCTAAAGTCTTCCTTTAGGCGTTAAAAGCTTCCAAAGTCATTGTATGACATAAACGAACATTTCTTGAGTCTTCAAGTCATCTTCCATGAAATCTAAGGCTTCACAACGCATGTTTGAATTTGTAGAGTAGCCATTGTAATAACCCGAATCTCCAATAAATCCACGAATTAAGTTTGTATAGAACTCTTGAATCTTCCAATCATACTCTATGCATTTTAGAACCCTTGAACCTCGATCCATGCTCATATGAACCCTCGAACCTTGATCTACATGCTTCCAATGCCTCTCCCTTGCTTGTGACAATCTTGGTTCTTGGTTGGTGGTCAGAATCATATCATTCCCTCTCTCTTGAAAAGGATTTGTCCTCAAATCAAGACCTACATCGCATAGACACGATTTAGCAACCAAGATATAGTCTCTAAAATTATGCTTACCATATGATTTCATGTCGTCGATTTGCTCAAACTCTCCATGTTTGCAAACCATTCCATGTAAGTTCATGTATCTCCAATCACCGGGATCAAAGACCATTCTCTCTTGACTTTCCTTCGATACACTTTGGCACTCCATCAAGATTTCCTCCTTTAACTGTAGAAGAAACACAACAAAACTATGCACTACCACATGAACAACATTGTTAGCACACAATGGGTTATGTAACAATTTAGTACAAACATCTCTTGGTGTAGGAACGTGTCCCACCATTAAACACATCCAAACCCTATCACCGGGTTCAAATACCAATCTAACATATCTCACTTGCATCACTCGGTGACTTTCCATGAATGACAACATCACATATGCAACATTAAACACAACAAGATCATCATAAGGAATGTAAATGAAAGACATCAATAAGTATAATAAGATAATATGCAATATGGCATACCAACTCATGTATCCAAATCCATCATGACAAGTAAATCCATCAATGTTTATAATCTCACTCATCAAGTTATCACAACTCGATGTTCCCTCGTGAAAATCCTTTATAAAACCACAATCACCAGGTTTAAACATTAACCTAGTAAATCCTCTTTTTAGCACAACCATGCTCAACATCACAACTTTATGCAATCCAAAGCATATACCATAAATCATGCAAATCAATAAAATGATTATATAAGACAAGATACTACCATAATCAAATCTTTCACTCCTCAACTTACTTAATTCCTCGATTTGAAACAAACAATTGATTTCACCAAGTAAAAAGATCAACCTAAAAACTTTCATCTTTTGCATATCCATATTTATCAATAATGAATCATGCAACGATAAGAAATTACAACCAGAGTGTAATCTCAAGGATAAACATCCTTTATGCTCAAAAATCAGATCATGTGTTAAAACATGCTTATAATCATTAACAATATGAATTTCATCACTTTTCCAAGGTTTAACATACTTATGAAGAATTTGATCTAACAAAGAAGATAAAGCTTTATATATATCATGCAATCCATAAATTTTATGAAACATCAACGCATCATGGGAAACTTCAACAATCTTATGACATGCAACAAAATAATTCATCATAGAAACATCATGCATAATCACAAGTTTAGAACTCACATCTTGTTGAAACATAGAAATCCCCAATGCAAAATTCAGAATTTTCTTTCCAACTTGCAATGCACAATTCAATCCTACCATATTAACAACCAATGTAACATTCATGAATGGATCCACATACGAATGATTAGGTTTATGCAATGTCAAATTTAAGTCATCACCAATGTATTCACCATATTTCATCCAATCACTTAGACCATGGTGACTATCCAAATTTTGCAATTGAAACTTTCCGCACATGTCATATGGTCTAACAATCTCTCTTATGAACAAGTCACTCATAAGACTAATCAAATTTTTCAAAGCAACACTTCTAAATTTTTTGAATTTCTCACCCAAGTTATGGTGTTTAATATGCAATAATTTAGGTGGCTTAACAATTTCACCCATGACACACGTGTCCACAAATCTAGTCAATTGTCCAAACTCAACAACAACTCTATTGAGCTTATTATCAATGTCATGGTGCTTAACATGTAACAATTCACCACACAACTTATTCTTCCAAGAAAGATTAAGATCATACCTTTGAGAAAATGTAGGTTCTACAACAATCTCCTTACCTTGTTGGTATTCCATCTTGAATCTCACAATTTCTTTTGGTGGTGCCTCTTGAAAAGTTTGTGAAAAAGAAACAATAGACTTTGGCAATACAACATTAACTTGATTAGTATCAAAATTTGCCTCAATTTCTTTCTCTTTCTCACACTCTTTCTTTTTCTCACACACACTAATTTTCCTCACCTTTTGCCCGGTTATCTCACATCTTTCACTAGTCTCTAAAACCGGCCTCTCACTCTTGTTTTCACTCAAGCTCTCCTTTTTCTTGGCTATCTCACAAAACTCACTTTTATCTCTAGCCAAACTCTCATTATTTTCACTTGAGCTCTCCTTTTTCTTGGCTATCTCACTCTCCTCACTTTGCTCTCTAGCCAAACTCTCTTTATTTTCTCTCAAGCTCTATTTTTTAAAGGCTTCTCTATTTTCTTTTCCTCACTAGCCTTTCTCTTTTCACTAGCTATTGAGCTTATCATCATAAAATTCTCATAAGCTTGTGTTGGAGTCAATGGTACAAGCTTAATGGTTATTTGATCATGCACAAAAGAATGTCTTTTTGTGTTGCCATCATAAATAACACTCCTTTCAACTTGCCAAGGTCGCCCTAGCAATAAATGAGTTTGTCGTATTGGCACTACATCACACATCACCTCATCTTCATATCTTCTAATCTTGAACTTCACAAGCACTTGCTTGTTCACCCTCAACATACCTCCTCCATTCAAGCATTGCAACTTGTAGGGTTTAGGATGCTTGGTTGTAGGTAACCTTAATTTCTCAACCATGGTCACACTAGCAACATTAGTACAACTATTTCCATCAATGATCACCCCACAAATTCGCTCTTGCACTTTGCACTTAGTAAAAAATATTTTCTCCTTTTCAATCTCTTCAGCACTTGGAACTCTCAATTCTAACATCCTCCTAACTACCATATTGTTTTGTCTCTCATCACCTATTGGTAAAGGTTTAGAAGAATTTTTGTCACCCTTATTTTCCTCCTCTTGTTTTAATTTTGAGTTTTTAATTTGCAACTGAAAATCCTTCCAATATTTCTCAAAATTAAATTCTTCATCTAGTCTACGTCTTGGCACATCATTAGGTTCATTACCTTCCTCTCTTGTTCTTTTCTTTCTTTCACTACGAATTTTCTCAATCTCCTCCATTAGATCCTCCTTTTGCTCCCTCATAGTTTTATGCAAATCTCTCACAAAACCTTCCATATAAAGTCTCATATCAAAGGTAGGAACATCATTCTCACTTGTTTTAAACATCGTGTACCTGCAAGAAATTTTATTAGAAAGATCACCTCACCCTCTCCCTTACGTGTATCACTCAAATAATGTCACTCCTCTCGTGTTTACCTACTCTCCCTCACTTTCAATTCCTCCAAGTTCTAAAAGAACTAAGCAATTAAATAGTGATTAACAAAGCAAGCAAAACCAAGAAGCTTAATCAATAAGAATCACGTGTAGAGGAAGAAAATTAAGAGTAGAATTTCAAGGACGATTGGCTCAACGATCAATTGTAAAAGAAGATTCAATTTTAATTCTTGAACCTAGATGATGATAATACTTCAAGCTTTTCAATTCGCACAACTAGCAATTATCAATTTCAAACAATAACAAATTTCTTTCCTATTCGGCAACTAGCAATACCTCTTTCTTCTTTTTTTCTTTTTTTTTTTTTTTTTTCAGATTTCTGTATTTTTTTTAAATCTGAAATTTCTGTTTTTTTTCTATTATCAGATCTGTTTTCTCTTTTTTTTTGTCCGAAAACTTTTTTTTTTTTTTTGCAATTAAAGCTGTCCGAAATCAATTAAAGAAGGAATTTTTTTTTTTTGGCGTGAACAGTAGCAGATTTTTTTATTTATTTATAACCCTAGAAGTTTTAGGGTTTTGAAATAACAAAAAACAAGAAATCGAAAAGAACAAATTAGGATTGAAGACCCTAATTCGAAGTAGGAAGAGAAACAAATTGATAATCAAAATAAGAACAATTTAAGTAAGATAGATTATGGAAACGAAACTTAGCTCTGATACCAAATGATATGATTCCTAGACGCGTACTCGCGATGGAGGAATCAAAGAGCACGCAGTATGGCAAGCGAAGAACGTCAATGAATTGATGGATTGTGACACCTTGACCCAATGCTACGATCCGTTATTGAACGAGGTACTCTGCGATCCAATTACGAGACGAACACGAACCTTGGTATAATGAAGAACGCCACAATAGGGATGAATATCCTATTGATAAGTTCGGGTTTCGATTACTTAGCCTCTCACCAAATAATCACAAGTTCAATGAAGAACAAGGAGGTTTTGAAAAACACTCAAAAACTATATTAATCAATAATCATAAGTTGTCTACAAAATAATAAGCCACAACCACTATTTATATGGGTTGTGAATCCTAAACCTAAAAGTAAAAGGAAAAGTCTAAGTTGAATCAACTTAGGAAACTACTTAGAATCAACTTAGGAAACTACCTAAAATCCACTTAGGAAACTACTAACTTACCTAATCTATGTAGGAAACAATTAGGTAAGTTACCTAATCTATTTAAGAAACATAAATCCTCCAAAATAAGGAAAATCTATAAATCCTTTTTTGTAAAGGCCTAATTTTCAAAGTTGCATTTTGGCCCCCTAAAGTCTTCCTTTAGGCGTTAAAAGCTTCCAAAGTCATTGTATGACATAAACGAACATTTCTTGAGTCTTCAAGTCATCTTCCATGAAATCTAAGGCTTCACAACGCATGTTTGAATTTGTAGAGTAGCCATTGTAATAACCCGAATCTCCAATAAATCCACGAATTAAGTTTGTATAGAACTCTTGAATCTTCCAATCATACTCTATGCATTTTAGAACCCTTGAACCTCGATCCATGCTCATATGAACCCTCGAACCTTCATCTACATGCTTCCAATGCCTCTCCCTTGCTTGTGACAATCTTGGTTCTTGATTGGTGGTCAGAATCATATCAGTTCCCATTACCTTCGACTCATAAATTATTACAGTTGTTTTTCCTGGCTTGCCAGATGATTGTTCAACCATCTACACCATCCCAGAATAGACTCAACAGGCTGGGTAGGTCTCTATGCGAGGAGAAGTTCCCGTAGAGCTTGCCTTTGACTGGCACAAAAATAGATTTGCTCCTCTCCACTACGCCCTAGCTACTGTATTGGATAAATGCATCATTATCAAATCTGGAGGGCATGACAAGATCATTGAATCCCAACTGTTTCTCATGGAGGTTATTGTAGAAAAATTTGAAATGAACTGGGGCGTTGTCCTAGTGGAGTGTGTGGAAACCAACATAGCCAAATACAAGGAGAATATGGCTACTGGCAATCCCAGGCTTACCCATTATCTCATCATCAACCAATTTCTTCGATCCCTTACTATTCTTCAACATCGTCTTCTGACCATTGGAGACTTAGAGCCAGTAAGAATGTGAGAAGCTTGCTGCTAAATAATCTCTGCTGGCAGCTGAGATTCAAACTCTCAATAGCTGTCAACTGGAAAGTATCAAACTAAAAGGAGAAAACAATTTCCTTTGTGACAAAGTCGAATGTCTCACTGAGCACATCAAAGGACTTGACCTGGAGAAGATTGCCTTGCAAAAGACAATTGACTCCTGGAATAGCTCCAAGGAAACCTTTGAAGAAATCCTTTCAAGCCAAAAGTCAAGTAATGATAAATCTGGCTTAAGATATTTTGATGAGCCCAGTTCGGCATACTTTTATGTCACGGAGAAAGGTGAAACCTCCGAGACTGCTTATGATATCTCCTTCTCCAAACAGACGTTCAGAAACAAGGGTAAACAAGGACTTGGTTATACCAGTGTACTATACGTTTACCCCAAGGCTCAAAAAGGGAAAGCCAAAGTAACTGATTCTAATGAGAAGTTTGAGAAAGGAACAGTAGAGAAATCAAAGTCTACCGACAATAGCTCTGCCAAGGCTAAGTCTGCTGGCGGTAGACCTAAGAAATCTTTATCGGTTCCTATCAAGTTTGTCTATGAAATAGGCAAGGCACCTAAACCTGTTGACATTAAACTTAGAGGTATTCTACCGAATCCTCCTGAAAGGGTTAACAACAGACCAGCCAAGGCTAAGTCTGCTGGTAACAAAACAAGGAAGGTTCAACAGAAACCAATTAAGTCTACCGTCAACAAACCAGCTGAACCCAAGACTGATGTTAAGAATAAGGATAATCACAAGCACTCTACAGCTAAAGCAACTGACAATCCTCCATGGAACTTCCACTTATGTCATTCTTGCAATTGTTTAGGCAATCTAGCCCCAAAATGTCTGCTAAGGTTCACACCAAAATCTAAGAGACCTAGTTCTCTCAAGGTTAGACATGTATGAGTTCCAAAAGATTGCTAATCCTCAGTATCCAAAAGAAAATAAAAGGGACCTTGTTTCTTTGATATTTTTCAGGTATGCTTCATGGCTATAGATACAAAAGATAAGGACATCTGGTACCTGGATAGTGGTTGTTCAAGACACATGATAGGGAACAGAAGTCTTCTCACAGATATAGCTGAAGCCAAAGGTCCTATGGTGATTTTCGGCGACAATGCAAGAGGGAAAACAATTGGGTATGGCTCAATCACTAGAGAAAGTCTCTCCATCAACAAAGTTTCTCTAGTGAATGACTTAAAACATAATCTTCTGAGCATATCTCAATTCTACGACAATGGACTCATCTGCCAATTCTCTTCCAACCAATGTCTCATCAAAGATCGTGAATCCTGCTCAACGATACTGACCGACAATAGACAAGGAAACGTCTATGTCGTGGACTTAAATCTTCTAGGGAGATCCTCCAGCCTTTGCCTAGTTGCTAACAACGTTCGTGACAACAGTTGGCTTTGGCACAAGCGTCTCAGTCATCTCAACTTCAAGTACCTCTCCAAGCTCTCCAAGGATGGGATTGTCAAAGGTTTACCTACGGTGTCTGCCGACCATGACAGAAGTTGCAAAGCTTGCCAATTAGGAAAACTTTCCAAGTCTTCCTTCAAAAGAAAGTCTGTCATGTCAACGACCAGACCTCTTCAACTTCTGCATATGGATATCTTTGGACCAATCACTACAATCGGTATCTCTAGAGACAAGTACACACTTGTAGTAGTTGATGACTACTCTAGGTTCACCTGGATCGAAACTATGACTTCAAAAGATGAGACATATGATCTGGTCACATCTCTTTTCAGAAGACTTCAAACCCAAAAGCTTGAAGACATTAGTGACATCAGGTCAGACAACGACACCAAATTCAAGAACAACAGTGTTGAAAGATATTGTGATGACTGATGACCATGGGATTGGCCACAACTTCTCTGTTGCCGGAACTCCTCAAGAAAATGGTGTAGCTGAACGGAATAACAGAACACTCATTGAAGCAGCAAGAACTATGCTTTGGCGTAAGCAAAACTTCCAAAGTACTTCGGGCGTCAACTCTGCATGTTTTACCCGGAATAGATCTCGTAAACAAGTTTCATAACAAAACTCCATATGAAATATGGAGAGGAAGAGCCCCAAACATAGGATTTTCAAAATCTTCTACGTAAATGTTTTATTCTATATAATGGAAAAGAATATAGAGGTAAATTTGATTCAAAATCAGACGAAGGAATTTTTCTGGGCAATTCCAAACATTCAAAAACATTTCGCATATTTAACAAAACTTCTTTAAAAATTTCAGAATATGTGCATGTTACTTTTGATGAATATGATTTATTAGAGCCTCGAAAGGCTCCGAATATTGCTAATGATTCTGATGATGATGAGACAGGTACAAATAAAGCTTCTACTCCTCTTCAAAATCCTCCAATCGGACCCTTCCACGCTAACCCCGCACTGCAGACTTCAACTCTGCGGCCGGCCAACTCTTACATTGACCATGAACCCATCTCTTCTGTTTTACTCCAAACACCTTTGCAGATCACTCACCCTTCTTGTTCACCAGAAAATGAAGGTTTCAAATATCCTATCTCTTCTGAACCTGATTTTGGTGAATCCCCTTCCCTACCTTCTCCAGATTCGTTAAGGGAAGAACTCACCAGAAGTGATTTTCCTCCAACTGTTATTGAAATAAGAGATCACCCCATCTCTTAAATCATTGGTGATCTCAACTCAGTAGTTCGTACGAGGAATAGAGTTCGAAATGAGACTATGTTTGCATTCGCATTCGTGTCTGAAATTGAGCCAAAGAAGATTGATGAAGCTATCGAAGATCATTACTGGATTGAAGTTATGCAAGAAGAGCTGAACCAGTTTGAAAGATGCAAAGTGTGGAGCTTAGTTCAAAGATCGACTGGCCATCCAATTATCGGCACCAAATGGGTATTCAGGAACAAGAGAGATGAAGATGGAAACGTCACCAGAAACAAAGCTAGATTGGTTGCTTAAGGCTACCGACAGGAAGAAGGAATTGACTTCGATGAAACATTTGCTCATGTTGCTAGATTAGAGGCAATCAGACTTTTTCTAGCCTATGCTTCGTTCATGGACTTCAAAGTTTATCAGATGGATGTAAAAAGTGTCTTTCTCAATGGTGATCTTCAAGAAACAGTATATGTGGAACAACCTCTAGGTTTTGTTTCAAGACAAGCAGGATCATGTCTACCGACTCAAGAAAGCACTCTATGGCCTGAAACAAGCTCCCAGAGCTTGGTATGAAACTATATCCAAGTTCTTAATTGAACAAGGATTCATGAGAGGAAGAATAGACACAACCCTATTTATCCTCAAGCACAAATGTCATTCTCTTTTGGTACAAATCTATGTGGACGACATCATCTTTGGATCAACAAACCAAAGCCTGTGCAAAAGATTCGAGAAGCTGATGCAAAGCAATTTCGAGATGAGCATGATGAGAGCTCACCTACTTTCTAAGACTGCAGATTCAACAGACTTCCGACGGGATCTTCATCAGCCAAACCAAATATGCAAAGGAACTTGTTGATTCTTATGTTAGATTTATATCTGTTCAGTTCATTACCTTAGTTTTATACTTTAGTGGCTAATCGGGCTGCGTATCGATTAGCGTGGCAACTGTGTATAGAACTTTGCATAGTATAGTTTTTAACAGGACTTTACAGGTTCAGCGGAAGACCTCTTCAAGCTTCACCGGAATACCTGCTCAAAGCTTACAAACCAAGCACCTTGTGTCCACACGGTCATTCATGACGTGTCCTATCCAAAGAATGATTAAATGGATCAGTTTAAATTTATCTCATCTCTGTTTGAATTTAAACGGAGACATTCCCTGACACATCAAGCCCGCCGAAAGCAGCTTTCCGAAAAGCAGGAAGACTTTTCGCAAACCGAATAAAGGAAAGCAGAAAGCGATCGTCACCTCACGCTAACAACAATCTCGATCGACACCTAGATTGCCCAAGTTTTAGAAGATCTCATAAATCATTCCATGCTCTAGATATCTGTGAAGACGAAATTCCTGACTGACAGCCCCATACATTTAATGCATTTTACCTTACAGAGCTGTTACAGTCTTCATCTTTTCCAACTGATCTTTTTGAGTGCACCTGCTATAAATGCTGCCATTAAAGACTGAAAAAAAGCCCAGTACAGAATCGATCGAACACTTGAAGAATTGCTATGAAACTCTATAACTCCAAGTCTTACTAATCAGTGCATTCAAGAGATCATCAACAGATCTAGAAGTCCTCGTCAACAACAAGAAGTCGTGCATCAACATTTATTTCTTTACTTCTTGTTGTTATTCATTCAATAACTATATTTCTGCACGAATTAAATATCTTGTTTATACAGATATTTAATTCCCTAGACCCCAAACACAAGTCAATATTTTGTACACGATCCATTAGGAATATTCTTTGTAATAGATCTAGTGGAAAACATAGTGCACTATTTAAATCCAAGGTTGACTGCCTTGGTGGTGGACGTAGCACTCTTTATAGTGTGAACCATCCCAAATTACTTGTGTTATTTCCTTACTGTTTGTATACTGTTTGAACTATTTATTACTTTAGTTATCTTTAACCTTTATACAGCAGAACTTAAGTAACCTGTCAAAGGTCTACCGGTAGTCCTTATCGGCTTGAAAGCGACTACTTTGAAAGTCTTCCGCTACTTCAATCTTTTCCATAGATTGTAAGTATCTTTCGAAGAACTTAAACAAAAGTTTTTAAATGTACAATAAGCTATTCAACCCCCCCCCCTTCTAACTTATTATTGTGCCCGTTGGGACCCACATAACTTATCAAGAAATTTGGTCTTGATTCAGCGAAAAGATTCGAGATTCCAATGTCTAACGACTGCCATCTTGACAAAGATGAAAAGGGAAAGCAAGAGAACGTGACCAAGTACCGAGGAATCATAGGTTCACTTCTTTACCTTACTGCCCGTAGACTTGATATTATGTTTGTTGTTTGTGTTTGTGCTAGATTTCAGGCAGATCCAAAGGAATCATATTTGCTTGCTGCCAAACGTATCATCAGATATGTTTCAACAACTACAAATATGGGTATCTGGTATTCAAAACACAACAACTTCGATCTAGTTGGGTACTTAAATGCAGATTATGCAACCTGCAAAGTGAGCAGAAGAAACACCAGTGGGACTTGTCAATTTCTTGGAAACATACTTGTCTCATGGTCATGCAAGAAGCAAGGATCGGTTGCAAACTCAACCACAGAGGCAGAATACATTGCTGCCAGCAGCTGTTGCTCTCAACTACTATGGATGAAGCAGCAACTAGTGGACTACAACATCAAGACTGCAAATTATTCAATCATGTGTGACAACACCTCTGCAATTCCAGTCTCCAAGAATCCAGTGATGCACTCAAAGACAAAGCACATTGATATCTGTTATCACTTCCTCAAAGATCATGTGGAGAAAGGTAACATCAGTCTGGAATACGTTCCAACTAAACATCAATTAGCTGACATTCTTACCAAACCACTGGATGTAACCATGTTTGCTTACTTAAGGAGAAATCTTGGTATGATTGATCCTACTGCTTAATTTCAAATTCAAGTTTTTCTTTCATACCGGTAGACTTAATCTTTGAAAATATCTTAAGTTCCAACTTTTCTCTCAAAAGATATTTTATCTCCTTTAAATAGACTTTAAACCGCCCTTTCCAACACTTTACGAAAGTTCTCTCTCTCTCTAATATTTCTCTCTCTACTCAAACCCTCTCTTTCTTTCTGCAACTGCTCCCTCTCTTTCCCGATTATTCTTCGTTTCTTCTTCCCTACAGCGACAATGGTAAGTTCTTCTCTACTCTCTGGTTTACTATCCATTGATTTTTGTTTAGTATTTCCTCTGTTGAGTTATTTTTTCTGGAATCCGAACAGACGCTTTGCGTATCTGGACGGTTTCCGCCATTGTTTCTCAAAACCTTGAAACTAACAGTTTTCCATGTGCTTTGAATACTCATTTCTTTTAGAAATTATCTGTTAATGTTTCTCTGGTTTATCTATCCAAAACATTTAAGGGTTTCAAAATTTTCATCGGAAATTATAATTAATTTCACAAAAATGAAATATTTGATTGTTTGTTCTGTAAGGTCAAAAGCCCTAATTTTTGAATGTGTTCTTGTAGGTGAAAACCTCTACAAAATCAAAGAGCGACAACAGGAAGGAGTTTGACCCTGATAAGGTCATCCTACCTGGTCTGAACATCAACGCACCAGGATACCCTCAATTTCCTCTCCCTTACGACGTTATTGTGGCACTGGACCCGAAGCTGTATCTACCCGGCATGTGCATAGACCTTAAAACTGTCTGCACATTCACCGCCGGAGTCAAAGCCTGTGAAGATATGAACTCGTCGGGGATTCTATTGCTCTTCTGCCTCCACGACGACGACTACAGTATCCTCCTCGCCGAGGAATTCTATCAGAGGATGGTCATCGACCCCAAGACTCCGTCTGTAATGCATGGATGGATTCGAGGATGACCCATCTCCGTCTTTGCCAAAATGATTTCCAAAATCATTGGCGTTAGATATGGTGGAGACGTTGAGTTATCCATTGCTGAGGCTGACCATGCCTGGGAAGCAATGAGAGGAATTAATACTCCAAGGGAACCTCAAGGCAAAATGCTGAGGAACCTCTTCCCTTTGGATGTCTACTGCACAAGCCATCTACTGGACAAGGGTCTTCTTTTCAAGAACGGGGCACACGAAATGTTCACAGCACAACAACTCAACCTCACAAGTGTTGTCTTCCTTCAGACCCAACTCAACTACGTCGCAATCATCTATAAAGAGCTCCGGAACTACGTTGAGAAAGTGAAGGACAGCCCCAACTACAAGAGGCTTTTTGTCAGGCTAATAAATGTCCTTCTTCGGGACACGGCAGAAATCAACTCTTCCGTTAAGGAATACGAGCTCATTGCCGTCAGCAAGGACAAACAGATGATGGCAACATTCTTCAAGAAGTATGCCGACTACGAGAACAAGTGAAGGCAGCAACGTGGACTTCCAAATATCTCACTTGACAAAGTTGCCAAGCCTTCGCCGATGGTAGTCACACATTTCAACATGGACGCGTATGATGCTGCTAGCAAGGGATATCGCACTGCAGCAAACAAATTCAGAACCAGCCTTGCTCGAGACATTCATCAGGAAGCAAAGGATCTTGCTGACGAGTCTGAGCAGCTGCTGAAGAAAAGGGAAGCAGCCAAGGCCAAGAAGGCAAGGGCAGAAGAAGAGGCTGAAAAGCTTCAAGCAAAGTGGATTAGGCAAGAGCTGAAGGCCGGTAGACGTGACAAGTCTGCTGGCAGCTCCTCTGCAGCTGCTGAAAAGCCTTTATCTCCCCAACCTTCTAACCCAGAACCTCTAACCTCCACTCCACAGCCTTCTCCTCAGCCAAAACGAAAACCCTCTTCCGACCAACCCTCGCCTTCTCCAAAACCTAAACGTAGGCGACTACGTAAAACTCTTCCGACCCAGCCACCAGCAGAAACCCCCACCTCTACCGATGAAGCAGCTGAACCTCCTATTCAGTTGCTGAGGCAGAAAAAGAAGTCAGCTGGAACCCAACCTTCTACCGCTTCACAACCCCATGCCACTGAGTCATCTACTCAGGGGGAATCAACCCCTCCGGATGAGTTTATCCCTCAGGAGGAGACACAAACTCATGAGGAGCCTACCAGAACACCCTCTCCATCTCCTCCTTCTCCCTTCAACTATTCACCAAACCCGTCTACCCCTTCTTCACCCCATTGTTGGGTTGCGCGAACGCAACACGGGCAAGATTACCCGGTCAAACAAGTAATATAGTGATAAAGTAGAGTGTCGATCCCACGAGGAAGCAATTTGGTTGTTTTTAATGAGTACCAAACACGTTGCAATTTTAACTATATTTAGACTATCGATTTTTAGTGAATTAACTAATTAATTACGCTAAAACAAGAAATTAAATAAAGCAAAATTAAATTGAGGTTGACTTCAATGAGAGAGAATCTAGGGTTTTGATTTTCAATTGGCTCTTCCGTTGTGATTTAATAAGAGATTGCTATTAAAACTATTCTAATTTTGGAAGTCGGGGATTCAAAAATCACCGTTAAGGGCTGTCGCTTCGTATAACGGTGCTAATTAACGGTATAAATTCACGGGCTTTCGCTACGTATGAATTTATCCAATTAATCGCTTCCAAACACAAAACCCCACTTGACTATTTTAAAGAGGATTAATAAGTTAGATTAACCCAACCCAAAACAACTATGTTGTATTTTCCAAAATTATCAAGTCACTTTCATGCACTAAACAATTTTTAAAATTATGTAATGGGTGATCAAATCATTACAAGCATTAAGAACACAACATAATACCAAAAAACAAGTGAATAGAAATTAATAACAAAGCCCCAAATTTAAATCACAACATCCAAGCCAATATATATATCAAAACCCTAGGCAATTAATTTAGTTCATGATGCAAGGAATGTAAATCAAATATTCAATAAAAAATATCATCATTAAATAAAAATATAAATTAAAGTGTATGATACTTTACAATGAAGGAGATGATTGAAGTGGCTTGAGCGACAATGGAGGAACAATGGAGAGATGAGGAAATTGCAAAATAAAAATGGTGGCTTTCTTCCCCCAGTACTTTGTTCCAGCACTCAGTTTTTATGTTCAAGCCCTAACCTACTTCCTGTTCACCAGCCCAAGCCTTCTGTTCTGTACGAAAGTTGAGCTCTCCGAATATCCAAGGCAGCTTAGGGCATTAAGGGGGTAATTTAGGAAGTTCAAATAAATTTAGGGGGCAAAAAGGGGCAAGAAAAGGGAAGATGGGTCGCGGCAGGGTCAGGGCTGAACCAGGAGAGTCGCGTGGGTTGCCCAGTGAAAGAAATTTGGAGTTTGTGAGAGAGGAGGTGTGGTGGTGGAGCTAGAGCATTTGGAGTGCGGGTCGGCCGATCCGGATGGAAGGGGCGGGTCGCTAGTGGGAGCAGGCGGCGTGGCCGCGCTGCTTGACAACGCATTAATGAGGCGACTTTCGGAGAATTGCTCGGTGCCCTCTTCTTCGACTTGAGCACCGGCTTCCCTAGCTTCATGAATGCGGCTGCCAAAGACCCTATGCCCCCAGACTTTGCAATTTAGTCCTCATTTTGCTTCTGTTAGGCTCTGTTAGCTGCTGGGCTTTGAAACTCTTAACGAAACTTAACGGAAGGTGCCCAAACTTAACATGGGAGCCCGGGATGTCCTCGATTTGCACGTATTGAGCAATACAACCTCAAATATCTTTGAGATACCTACATGAAGCATAAAAATACATAAAAATAGGCTCTCAAATGCATTTAATTGTCAACCAAAGCTCAAAATAACCTATAAAATTTCGGAAAATTAATGAAAATAATAGAAAATAATAAGCTTATCAACACCCCTAAACTTTAGCTTTGATCGTCCCGAGCAAAGAGAGATATGGATTATGGATAAGCTCGAGACAACAATGGAATGAAGAAGGCACTCAATCAATATCCCATATGCATTACCATGAAAGAAATCAAACTCAAGATTATAAAAATGCATAACCAAGGTATGAAGTGATTTCAATGCTATCAAACTTTCCTCAAACACTTACTTAAAACATGAAGCACAAGCCCATGACTAAATAGCATCACTCTAGCTAGGATTGAACGTTCAATGAAGTACCAAGCATAAGCCATGAAACCGAAAGAGATATATACTTCACAAGGCAATAACACATGGCATGACAATATCAATAGGACTTTTGCAAGCTTTTAACTTTAGGCCAAGGTTGAGCTACAAATGAAGGGAAAGAAATCAAGACAAGAGAGCACAAGTGAAGCCTTCAAAATCGTACTCAAGTCTAGCTTCATGAGACAACATACTTCATCATAACTCACCATTCTTCTCAACAACCCCCAAACTTAGCTTCTTCTTTCTTTTTCTTTTACATATCAAGAACTTGGGGTTGAGAGTACATCAAACTACCACAAATAAATTTTTTTTATCCCACAATTCCCCTCTTTGAATAACTTTAAAGCACAAATGGATCATAATTTTGGGTTGCCCTTCACTTTTGATTTTTTCTTTTTTTTGATACACTAGGGCCCCTTTTTACAAGATAAACAATCCCCAACTCATCAACCAAAATTAAAAACACACCACACCAATACATGAAGAACAATACTTCCATGAAGCACACATTCCCTCCAAGACATAAAATTATAAATTCATTTCACAAAGTGCTCTCTCAAAGGGTTGGATAAAGTGTATAGGCTCATGGGATAAGTCAATGTAGGTGATCAAAATGAAGGCGAATGGGGGTCATTGTGTGCTCTTGCACATACCATTCTTTTATTAAGGCTCAAATGAGACACTAGGGATTTAATGTGAACATGGGTAGGTCGATATGGCACAAACGAGTCAAACATGGCCTATATCATGCTATTGTCATACTCATAAGCCAAGCTATTAATCAATTTCGAAATCATCAAACGGAATCACAACTCACCACAAGGTACTCATAACACATGCACAACTAAAGCTAGAGCTTAGCTTAAAAAAATTATCAAGATATCCACACATGGGCGCTATTTAACATGAATGAGGGAAAGGCTAGCACAAAAATCACAAAATATCCTCAAGTATGCATATAATAATCTCAAGGCCAAATCCAAGAAAATAATGCACATACAACTCAATGAGCGCCAACGTGATGAGATGAATGATCAAAACATAATTAAAGGGGTCCAAACTAGCTTGAAATTTTCTAAAAATTTTCAAAAATTTCTCAAAAATCGAGGGCAAAAATAATGTTAACCCCACCCCCAAACTTAGAACCGAACATTGCCCTCAATGTTCATGAACATACCAAGGCAAGGCAACAATCACAACAACTCCATGAAAAGTGAATAAAAAGAAAAATATTTTTGCGAGGGGACATTATATACACCTCCCTATAAACCCACAAACTCGGGAGGGCTTCGAAAAGCGACACATGCATATAAATATAAAAGCTATAAAAACAAATAAATGAAAAGAGAGGAAAGAGAAAACCGGTGTGAGTAGTTTTAATTTAAAGTCTTTAGCTTGACTTCTTCTCCCGCATCGGCCTATGGAGGATCATGGAGAAGCACTCGAACCTTCACTTGAGCGCTACCATTTGGAGAAGCTTTCTTGGCACCATTTTCAAACCTTGCTTCCATCATTGGTGCCTCCACTTTGACTTTTTTCCATTTAATCACATTGGATGGTAGTTGTGCCACATCCAACGACGACTTTTTGACTTTATTTCTTCTTGAAGGAATCACATACCTCCCCTTCTTTTCATCACATTTTTTTAACTTCTCCGACTTGATCACCACCTTCTCACAAACTTGCTCAACCCGACTCTTAGGAATATTATCATGAGATCCTTCTCCTTTCAATTTTTGAACCACCTCCACTCTTGCACAATCTTCCAATTTCTTAGAGTACTTGATGGGCTTGAAGACATTAAATGTAACTTGTTGATCATGTACCCTCATTGTAAGCTCTCCCTTCGCCACATTAATTAGAACTCTACCGGTAGCCAATAATGGTCTTCCAAGAATAATTGGCACCTCACAATCTTCTTCCATGTCAAGCACTAAGAAATCCGCCGGAAGGATAAGCTTATCAACTTTCACAAGAACATTCTCAATAACACCCTTGGGATAAGCTAGAGACCTATCCGCCAATTGAAGAGTAACGGAAGTAGGCATAGCTTCACCCAATCCAAGCTTCCTATAAATCGACGATGGCATGAGATTAATGCTTGCCCCCAAATCACACAATGCCTTGCCCGTAAAATTATCCCCAATAGTGCATGGAATTACAAAACTACCCGGATCTTTCAATTTTGGAGGAGGCTTTTGTTGTAGCACGACACTACACTCCTCCGTCAAAGATATAGTCTCATAATCCTCAAGCCTTCTTTTCTTGGAGAGGATATCTTTCACAAATCGGGCATAAGAAGGCATTTGCTCCAAAGCATCGGCAAAAGGAATGTTGATGTGAAGCTTCTTGAAGATTTCAAGAAACTTGAGAAATTGATTGTCATCCTTTGCCTTTTGGAGCCTTTGCGGAAATGGCAGTGGAGGATACACTCTTTCTTTGACCGGAGGTTGAGGAATTGGATCAATCTTCTCCTTAGATTTTTCTTGCACTTCTTCATAATTTTTCTCACCCACCTTTTCTTCACCCTTCTCAACTTGCAACTCTCTCCCACTTCTAAGAGTAACCGCTTTGCATTGCTCCTTCCCCTTCGGGTTGGCTTCGGTATCACTTGGAAGGTTTCCTTGAGTTCTAGAATTGATGGAAGATGCAAGTTGACCCATTTGAATTTCAAGGTTTCTCACGGAAGATTGGATGCTAAGAATTATGACTTGTTGGTCATGGATGATTTTTAGGAGGTCTTCCATGGGTATCTCTTTCTTGGGTGGAGGTTGAGGTGGATTTTGATTTTGGTAAGGTGGTTGGGTTAGGTATTGTGGTTGGTGTTGGTGAGGTTGGTTAGAGAATCCGGGAGGGTTATTGGAATTTCGATTTTGGGTTGAGGAGGAAGGTTGGTTTTGATTGTTGCTTCAAGAAAAGTTGGGGTGGTTTCGCCAACCCGGATTGTATGTGTTTGAATATGGGTTGTTTTGGTTCCGGTTGAAGTTGGAAACAAATTGAATTGATTCCATTTTCAAATGGCAAACATTCGAAGTGTGAGGCCCTCCACAAAGCTCACATGCCACTTTTTGTGGAAGAAAAGTAGCTTGCAAGATCTTGGTAAGCTCCGCTACTTGAGCGGTCAAGCTAACAACTTCGGTTGAAGATTCCCAAACCATGGCAACACTCCGTTGAGCTCCTCTTTCATTTCCCAAAAAATGATTGTTTGAGGCCATCTTCTCCAACAAAGCATACCCATCATCAACATTCTTTGTCATAAATGCCCCACCCGCGGCCGCATCAATAGATGTTCTTGTTGATGGAAGCAAACCATTATAGAATGTTTGCACAATCAACCACTGGGGCAATCCATGATGTGAGCACTTCCTCAACATGTCCTTGTATCTCTCCCAAGCTTCATACAACGTCTCACCATCAAGTTGAAGAAAAGAAGTGATGACATTCCTCAATTGGACCGTCTTCGCCGGAGGATAGTATTTCTCCAAGAAAGCTTGCCTAAGCTCTCCCCAATTTGTGATAGATCCCGGAGTCAACGAATTCAACCACACCTTCGCTTTATCCCTAAAAGAGAAAGGAAACAAGCGGAGGCGTATGGCTTCATTCGATACTCCATTCATCTTGAACGTGTCACAAATCTCCATGAAGTTCATGATATGATCATGAGCATCCTCGGTCAACAATCCCCCAAATTGAACATTCCTTTGGATTAGAGAGATGAGAGATGGCTTGATCTCAAAATTGTTGACGGCCACGGGAGGTCTCACAATTCCCAGTAAATAATCGTTCATGAAGGGAATAGTGAAGTCATGGAGTGGCCTCTCTTGCTCAATAGGATTCTCCCTATTTCTCCCTTCATTAGCCCCTTGGGCTTGTTCTCTATTCACCCTTTCATTATCCCTTTGGACTTCTTCTCGGGGCCTATACCCGGCACCCTCTTCCGCCATAGTTCTTTGCACTCTACGGCGAAGTCAGATAGTTCTTTCAATTTCCGGATCAATCGGCAACAATGAAACTTTTGCCGATCGGGTGTGTCGCATACACCTACACACAAGCTCAAAGAACTATACCAAATGATCAAGTGCAATAGCCCAAGCAACAATAATAAATAAAAACAAGAAAATAAAAATGTCTAAATTACAATCTCAATTGCAACTATTATGATATCTTAAAACAACACCGTGCTTCCCACGGCGCCAAAACTTGTTGGGTTCTTGTTGCGCAAGCACGGGCAAGATTACCCGGTCAAACAAGTAATATAGTGATAAAGTAGAGTGTCGGTCCCACGAGGAAGCAATTTGGTTGTTTTTAATGAGTACCAAGCATGTTGCAATTTTAACTATATTTAGACTATCGATTTTTAGTGAATTAACTAATTAATTACGCTAAAACAAGAAATTAAATAAAGCAAAATTAAATTGAGGTTGACTTCAATGAGAGAGAATCTAGGGTTTTGATTTTCAATTGGCTCTTCCATTGTGATTTAATAAGGGATTGCTATTAAAACTATTCTAATTTTGGAAGTCGGGGATTCAAAAATCACCGTTAAGGGCTGTCGCTTCGTATAACGGTGCTAATTCACGGGCTTTCGCTACGTATGAATTTATCCAATTAATCGCTTCCAAACACAAAACCCCACTTGACTATTTTAAAGAGGATTAATAACTTAGATTAACCCAACCCAAAACAACTATGTTGTATTTTCCAAAATTATCAAGTCACTTTCATGCACTAAACAATTTTTAAAATCATGTAATGGGTGATCAAATCATTACAAGCATTAAGAACACAACATAATACCAAAAAACAAGTGAATAGAAATTAATAACAAAGCCTCAAATTTAAATCACAACATCCAAGCCAATATATATATATCAAAACCCTAGGCAATTAATTTAGTTCATGATGCAAGGAAGGTAAATAAAATCTTCAATAAAAAATATCATCATTAAATAAAAATATAAATTAAAGTGTATGATACTTTACAATGAAGGAGATGATTGAAGTTTCTTGGCTTGGCTTGAGCGACAATGGAAGAACAATGGAGAGATGAGGAAATTGCAAAATAAAAAATGGTGGTTTTCTTTCCCCAGTTCTTTGTTCCAGCACTCAGTTTTTCTGTTCAAGCCCTAACCTGCTTCCTGTTCACCAGCCCAAGCCTTCTGTTCTGCACGAAAGTTGAGCTCTCTGAATCTCCAAGGCAGCTTAGGGCATTAAGGGGGTAATTTAGGAAGTTCAAATAAATTTAGGGGGCAAAAAGGGGAAAGAAAAGGGAAGATGGTCGCGGCAGGGTCAGGGCTGAACCAGGAGAGTCACGCGGGTTGCCCAGGCTGAAAGGGGCTGGAGTTTGTGAGAGGAAGTGGGCTGGTGGAGCTGGAGCAGGCTGGAGTGCACGCGGGTCGACCCGATCCAGATGGAAGGACGCGCGGTAGTGGGAACAGCGGCGTGGCGCTTGCTTTGACAACGCATTAATGAGGGGCGACTTTCAGAGAATTGCTCCGGTGCCCCTCTTCTTCTGACTTGAGCGCCGGCTTCCCTAACTTCATGAATGCGGCTGCCAAAGACCCTATGCCCCCAGACTTTGCAATTTAGTCCTCATTTTGTTTCTATTAGCTGCTGGGCTTTGAAACTCTTAACGAAACTTAACGGAAGGTGCCCAAACTTAACATGGGAGCCCGGGATGTCCTCGATTTGCACGTATTGAGCCATACAACCTCAAATATCTTTGAGATACCTACATGAAGCATAAAAATACATAAAAATAGGCTCTCAAATGCATTTAATTGTCAACCAAAGCTCAAAATAACCTATAAAATTCCGGAAAATTAATGAAAATAATAGAAAATAATAAGCTTATCACCCATCATAACCCAACCAACCAAACTACACCATCTGAACGAACCCAAACCACACCCATTAAACCCCTAGACTCTGCTGCCTCGAAGTTCTTATTTGAACTCTCATCGGTAGCAGATCTCTTCCCCCAACCTTCATCCCAACCTACCCTAATCAAACCCAAATCCCTTTTCTATCCTGCTCCCTCTTTTTGGTTCTCTGCCGACCCTCTTCCAGAACCTTCAATGATCAGTGACAACTCAGACACTGACATTGAACTTGACCATCCACCAACCCCTCCTCCCTCTCCCCCACCAACCAAATTCTATTCTACCCATACTTTCCCTTCCCGTGACTCAACCTCTTCCAACTCTGCCACTCCACCTTTACATCAGCCCTTCCGACCAGTCCCCACTGCCGAAGCCACCTCTTCTGCCGGCAGTGAGCATATCCATATTGGCCTGGACCCTTCTTCCTCCCAACCGGTCAACTCTGAGATTTTGGCCCGCCTGGACGCAATTTACGACAGACTGGACGAGCTCACAAGCATCTCTACAGCTGCTACTGAGCTTGCCACTGCCACGTCCAAGTCAACGGATAAAAATGCTGCTCTCATACGACAGTTCCAAGATGATGTGTGGACAAGGTTTGGACATATGAAACATGAGTTCACTGATGTCAAGATCAACGTGGAAGCTCAACGCACGGAATGCGTACGGCTCTGCTCCACTCTGTTCTACCAGCTCTTCCACAGCATCACTCTCCATCTCGGTCAAGACCACCCGCATATTCTCGAGCTCAACAAAATGGCTCTCAACCGGTCTCACGATGTGCTCAATGCTGAACGTGAACGTGATCCGCCATCACGAGGAGGCGACTAATGGATGTCTATCAACAAGAACCGCTAATGGATGAAGAAGCGGACTATCGTTCTCGCTCCACCAGACCTCCTACCTCTGCTGGTGATGAGTACGTCATAAGAGCCGAAGAACTTGAGCGGTAAAGGAAAGAAAAGGAAGCAGCAGACAAAGGCGAAGGGAAAAGACCGTGGTAGTTTTGTATCTTTTTCTCCCTTAACCTTTGTATCTATCTTAGTTTTTGAAAACTCTGTAACTTTAAACTTCTCGTCTGAATACAGAAGATTATTATCTTTCAAAAATTGTCTACTATTTAAATTCGTGCTATTTCAATTCATATATCTGCTTAGAATTTAAACACTCAGTTTAAATCCATATTTAAACTGTTTACTACTAATCTGTGTGTTGTTCCTTTCATCTCTTTTGTTGTAAGCACTTAGATTAGATTTTACACTTGAGGTGTTCTTCTGTTTGATAGAGGCATGTCTACCGATATAAATCTAAATTACTTTCAGACATGCTATTATCTATCATATAGTTGTTTATAGCCCTCACTTATAAGTAATGATGATCAGATGCAAATAGGAGGAGATTGTTATTTCTTATTTGTATCTTGATTTACATCTGTTCATATATTACATTAGTTTTATACATTAGTGGCTAATTGGACTGCATATCAATTAGCGTGGCAACTGTGTATAGAACTTTGCCATATAATAGTTTTTGTAGGCTTTACAGGTTCAGCGGAAGACTTTAGCAAAGCTTCAGTGGAAGACTTCAGCAACGCTTCACTGGAAGACATCATTCAGCATCTAGCGGTAGACCTTGTCTGCACATGTTCAAGCATGACGTGTCCAGTTTCCAAGTCTTAGTGGATTATTTAAATTCATCCTTTATCAGTTTGAATTTGAATTAAAACATTCCCTGACTTCTCAGACACACCTGACCAGCTTTTCAAAAAGCAAGAAGACTTGCGCCTTACGAGCGATGATTGAGCGATTGACACTTACGATGCACCAACTATTGTAGGTCTGAAATTCTGATTGCTCACCTACCAACTCCTGCAACAACTCTGCACCACTCCCTGCTCAGTATCAGTGAAGACGAAACCCTCAAGTCAGCTCTATGCATTTAATGCATTCAACCTAATAGAGCTGTTACACTTCGTCTTCTCCAACGGATCTCAAGAATGCTCCAGCTATATATACTGCCATTAAAGACTGAAGAACAAGTCCTTAAATGCTCTGAAATTCAACAACATATAGTCTTCATACTCAGTGCATTCAAGAGATCGTAAACTGATCAAGAAGTCCTCAACAACAACAAGAAGATCTGCATCAACACTCATTTTAAAACTTCTTATTGTTGTTCTTTAACTAATCTTCTGCACAATTGAATATCTTGTTTATCCAGATATTCAATTCCCAAACCTCCAAACACAAGTAACGATATTTTGTACACGATCCATTGGATATATTCTTTGTAATAGAACTAGTGGAAAATATAGTGCACATTTAAATCTAAGGTTGACTGCCTTGGTGGTGGATGTAGCACTCTTTATAGTGCGAACCATCTCAAAATACTTGTGTTCTTTCATTACTGTTGATTACTGCTTTGAACTGTTTCATATCTCTTTAAACTTATCTCTTCAACTGCAGACTTGAGTATTCAGCTAAGTCTACCGGTAGTGCTTCACCGACAAACTTGAACTGCCTTCCTTACAAGAGTTCCGCTACTTTAATCTCTTTAATAGATTGCAAGTGCTTGTTTTAGGAACTTATATGAAAGGTTTTTAAGTGTATAATAAGCTATTCAACCCCCCCTTCTAGCTTATTATTGTGCCCTTTGGGATTAACAATAGCGGATGGAATTGTTTCTAAGGTGTAGGCTGTTGTGCGGGATATGCTATATGTTTAAAAGCCTAAAAGATCTTTTGGTTTAAGGGCTCGTATGGCGATATAGCTCTTGCGTCTCCCTATCATACAGGTTCCTCTCAGGCCAGGTCGTTGGCTACGTTGGAGACCGCCAGATGGAGCTATTTTCAAGCTTAACACTGATGGTTCGTCGGTACATGGCAAGTGTAGTGGATGAGGGATAATTCGGGATGGTTCTGGGGGGTTTTGTGCGTGCTTTCTCCACTTTTTAACACCATGGAACAAACATGAAGGCTGGAATTTTGGCGCTTCAAGAGGGTTTTGCTCTTTGCCGTGAGCTTGGTCTAGTTTTTGTTTTGGTGGAATTGGTCTCTAGGGCTACAGTGGACGTTCTTCAGCACTCTTTTCCTACTTCTTGGAAGTATGAGTATGAGTATGAGTTTCGTCATTGCCGGTTGCTTTGGGTGACTATGAATTAAATCATGTTTATCGAGAACAAAATCAAGTCGTGGATCGTCTTGCTGCCGTCGTTCACTCTCATCTAGAGAGGGTAGTTTATGAAAGCTTGGACGATCTTCTTAGAAGTATGTATAATACTTTTTTGCAAGATGCAAATGACCTTTACACATTTCGTAAAAGAATTTGACTTTAGGGGTATATTTTGGTTTTCTTTTCTCGTTTGATTTTCCGAGGCCAGACTCCTTTGTCCCCCCTCTTGGGTAAGGCTGGTTGCCCCTCTAGCTTGTATTTTTAATTTTAATAAATTCTACGCAGGTGCCGGCCTGTTTAAAAAAACATTGGTTACAATGTATTCTACTATTATTATCAATAGAAAATGTGTATCCCACATTGGTTAGAAATTAATATTGGTTTTAAAAATACTATTATTACTAATAGAATAAATGTATCATACATTTAGTAGAATGTAATGTTGGTTTCCAAAGTCTTTAGATATAAAACTTCTACCATTATTACCGATAAAAGATGTATATCTCACATTGGTTAGAAAATGATGTTAATTTTAATTTTAGATATTTTTTTTACTATTATTACTAATAAAAGAGATATCTTATATTGATTAAAAAATGATGTTGGTTTTAAAAGTTTTTAGATAAAAGACTTTTAGTTTTATTATCAATATAATAGAAGAGACGTATCTCACATTATTTATAAATAGATGTTGGTTATAAATTTTTAAAGATAAAATACTTCTAATATTATTACCAAATGAGGAAATGTATCTTACATTGGTTAGAGAGTGATGCTGATTTTAAAAGTTTACTATTATTAACAATAGAAGAGAAACATTTTATATTGGTTAGAAAAATGATATTGATTTAAAAACTTTGTAGATGATGAATCTCACATTGGTTACAAAGAAATGTATAGAAATGAGTATTAATTATAAAAATCATTAGATAAAAACATTTTTATGTTATTACCAATAAATAATATGTATATCAAATTAGCATTTTTATGTTTAGATTAGAAATGAATGTTAGTTAAAAAGTATTTTATCTACTAATATTATTAGTAATAGAAAATATGTATACTACATGTTTAAAACGTGGTGTTGGTTTTAAAAGTTTTTAGATAAAAGAATTAAAATTTCATTACTAATAGAGATAGAAAATAAGTATCCCACATTATTTAAAAATGAATTATGATTTTAAAAGTTTTTAACAAAAAACTTTTAATATTATTATCAAGTTAGATGTTAATTTTAAAAGTCTTTAGATCAAATATTTTTACAATTATTACTAATACAAAATCTGTATCTCACGTAGTTAAAAACTTATATTAATTTTAAAAACATTTAGGTAAAAAATCGTTTAATATTAGTAACAAAAGAAAAAAAATGATCATAAACATGGAATAAATTAATAAATTAATTATATTATCTAAAAATATATTATTATTACAAAAATATATATCTCAAATTATACGAGTGCTGCAAACGGTAAAAATAACTAGTCAAAATAAAGGAAATTTCGTGATAACAGTATGAAGTTTGGACATCAACGGGTAGAGAGAGAGAGAGTCTCACCTATTATAATCCACCGTCTTGCTGCCATCCAACCCTTTTCACTTATTTGTTCTACAGCGCAAGCGGGGGACTCTCTCTCTCTCTCTCTCTCTCTCTCTCTCGATTTGCGGAGCCAAACTTTTTTAGGGTTCTAACTCAATCGCTATAATATATCAGGTAATATTCGGAATCTTCATCCGATTCCTCTTTCGATACTAGATCACTTGAAGCATCTTCACACGATGCATCGGTTGTATGATAAAGTCAAATATCCAGCGTTTTAATCGCATTCATTTCCATAGACATCCAGTATTATTTGTACGGTCATCACCTATTCTACATATATATTTGCGTGTGTTACGTATATCGGTTCAGTCGAAATTTTCAACGGGATTTTATCGTATTATTACGTTTTTGGCGGAGCATTGTTTGTACGAAGCCATGTTCTCGAAATTCTGGTTCGTTCGAGATTGATTTGTAGGGTTTTAATTCCATTGTGGCTTATATAGTTATTTCAGGAATATTTTCCACGAATTTGCCTTGTCCGGATTGGTCAGTTTATGCCTAGGTTGTGTGCTCCTATGTAGATTGAGATACCTTTTGCAGCTTCATCTTTTGCAGACTTATTGCAGCAATAGGACGGCCATTTGCTCAAAGTGTTAGGGTTTTAATTGCCTAGATAAGAT
Source organism: Codonopsis lanceolata (assembly GCA_013146195.2). Taxonomy (NCBI): domain Eukaryota; kingdom Viridiplantae; phylum Streptophyta; class Magnoliopsida; order Asterales; family Campanulaceae; genus Codonopsis; species Codonopsis lanceolata. Next base: position 113,834,494 of record CM028382.1, read on the forward strand.
ATATTTGAACATTGGATTGGTAAGTATTTTCTCTTTGTCATTGTTTATACTTTATTGTATACCCTCGTATTGCTCCTTAACGGAGCATTATTGGTATAAAGCCATGCTCTCAAAATTCTGGTTTCTATGAAATTGATTTCTAGGGTTTTGATTCCCTTTTAGCTCATAAAGTTGTTCGAGGAATTCTTTTCATGAATTTTATTGTTCAGATTGGTCTGTGTATGTGTAGGTTGTGTGTCTTTCTATGCGGATTGAGATACCTTTTGGAACTTCATTATAGTATGCATGACTGTATTACTATGTCCATTATCTTAAATATGATCCAAGTATGTCCATATGTTTGTATACATACATGCATGCAGCTGCTTGGATATTATTTGGGACCGTTGTGATGCTAAGTTGCTTACCATTTTTTATCAGGACATGGATTTGGGTTGTATTTTATTTAAACTTTGACATAATAAAACACATACTCCCTCCGTTTCTACAAAAGAATCCTATGTTTTTCAAAGTATATTTTATCAGGACATGGATTTGGGTTGTAATTTATTTAAAATTTGACATAATAAAACTCATACTCTTTTTTGGAACTGCTTGAAAAGGAAAGACATACTCTTTTTTAGGAACGGAGGGAGTATAATTTAGACAATTGTATGTACATGGAGGTAATTGGGGCTATGGTTGAGTTGACTTGAGTTGAGTCGTATGTAGATGAGGAGATTGTTTTGTTTATTCCAATCACCCTTTCGTTACTAGATCATTCAAAGCATCCACATGATCTCAGTCTTTCGTTCTTCATTAGTAAGTCAAATTTCTATGGTCTTCATGACCTAGCTTACTATTAGTAGTTGATTGCTCACTATACTATGTATGTTGCTTATATATACAAGTATGCATGCTATAATTACCTATCAAAAATAAATAAATTATTATATATAATTTATAGAACACCGTAAATTCTACAAGATAATTTACGTAAATTCTACAAGATAGTTTACGACTGTTTCATGTTTTGACAAAGCTTTGTTTATACAAAGCTATGGTCTCAAAATGTTGGTTCTTGTCAAATCTAGTTCTTTGGTTCTAATTCCCTTTTATCATATAAAGTTGTTCAAGGACTTTTCTTCATAAATTTTCCTTTCTCAGATTGGCCAATATATGCCCAGGTTGTGTGTGTTCATATGTTTGAGATACCTTTCTGAGCTTCAGTTTATTTAGACTTATTGCAGCAACTTTACGATCATCTGTTCTAAAATATGCCTCCCCAAGATATCTGTACATTTATAGATATATACATCTACTTGGATATATTTGGGCACCTTATGATCCTAATTTGCTAATGATATTATCTCATGCATGGATTTGTGATTTGATTTTTTTGTTTAAACTGTCTCTAGTTATTACTTTTATTGAGCCGTGGGATGTAAACATATAGATTTAGGCAATTGCATATACAGGGAGGTTACTGGGGCAAAGGCTGAGTTGACATGAGTCAGGTCGCATTTATAGTAAGGTATTGTGGGAGTGTTTTGGCATTCAAATATATGCTAAATTACTAACTATTCATTATACATAGTGGATGCGCCTTTACCAAACTAGTTGAATATCCATATTAAGTGCTTTGGGATCATGTTTTGTACATTCATGATATCGGCTTCAAGTTTTGTGTAAATCAAGTTGGATGCACCTGGATGGAATTAGTTCTCTAGGTATGTGAGTACCTTATTACTTTTAGAAGATGATACAGTGTTTTATGTATATCTGCAGTACATACGTAGTAGAGGAATTTAAGTGAACATGACCATCACACAAATGAAGACTATTGAGTTGGATGAAGGATGGACTTTCATGCAGACAGGGATTGAGAAGTTGAAGAAAATTCTAGAAGGGCTTCCAGAGCCACAATTCAGTTCAGAAGAGTACATGATGCTATATACGTATCCTTTCCCATTTTTTATTTCTTCCTCCATGATCAACTTGGTCCATTTATGTTTATTTTCCTCATTATTTTCTCCTTGCTAATCAATGTCGGAGGGATTTTAGCTGCAGCTGCTTGAATTAATCATTTTCCCTTAACTTTAAAATAGAACCATCTATAACATGTGCACCCAGAAGCCGCCTCATGATTATTCTCAACAGCTGTACGAGAAATACAAGGAAGCTTTTGAAGATTACATTAGTTCAACTGTGAGTTCTCTCTTTTCCTGGGTTTCTTCTTAATTTCTTCATTCTACAGCAGATTAATTGCTCTTTGTTTGTACTTTGTACTAAGAAGAGTTAAGCATGTGCTCATGAACTGATCTAGCGAGTTTTAAATCTTGATTTCCTACTGGATTTGATGATCTTATTTAAATAGTTTAACAGAGTGATTTTGGTGTCATGCGGAAATATGTTTGTTTTGAGGATTGCATTTACTTGCAGTTATCTCTTCCCCCACCCCCCTCCCCACCACAACCACATCTAAAAGAAAAAAAGAAGCATACAATATCATATTATTGCTAACTTGCCATAGAAGTTTACAGTTACATTGGCTATGTTGTCCTAACAGGTATTACCTTCATTAAGAGAGAAGCATGATGAGTTTATGTTGAGGGAACTTGTCAAGAGATGGGCGAATCATAAAGTCATGGTTAGGTGGCTTTCACGGTTCTTCCATTACCTTGATCGGTATTTCATCGCTCGCAGATCACTCCCAGCTCTCAATGAAGTTGGCCTTACCTGTTTCCGCGATCTGGTTTGTGCTATTACTTTGTCAGTTTCTTCTGTAAAATTTTGAACATAAGTGTCCATTTTGGGGTACCCTTTCCTTCATTCTACGAGTCCCAAACAATGATTGTTTTTTTATTCTAATACAGGTTTACCAGGACTTAAAGGGAAAGGCTAAAGATGCTGTAATTGCTCTTGTAAGTTTTTTATTCTTTTATCTGTTCCCATTTTATCTTCAAACTTTAGTTAAAACTAATAATGCTTATACCAGATTGATCAAGAACGAGAGGGAGAGCAGATTGATAGAGCTTTGCTGAAGAATATTCTTGACATCTTTGTTGAAATCGGGATGGGACAAATGGAATACTATGAAAACGATTTTGAAGCGGACATGCTTAGTGATTCTGCTGCTTATTATTCTCGAAAAGCGTCGAACTGGATTGTGGATGACTCTTGTCCTGATTACATGTTGAAGGTGATTTCTTTTAGTATTTTATATTTATTATGTTCTTATGTTTGGATGAATTCTTATCTCACTCATGCAACCATCAGGCTGAGGATTGCTTGAAGAAGGAGAAGGAGAGAGTGTCTCATTATCTGCATTCTAGCAGTGAATTGAAGCTTCTGGAGGTTAGTTTTTTTTGTTGATTTGAAGTTTGACTTGTGTGGAAATGTTAACTTGGGAAGTTGGTCCCACCCAGAAGGCATCAGTTTGCTATGTGATTAATATTGTTAGTTGTATATCTCACAGAACATTATAGCCATGGTGTTCCTGATATGGCAGTGAAAGATCATATTGTTGTACTTGTTCTTTCATATATTATTTTGATGCAAGAAGTATGCCTTCTTGTTTGAAGAGGTTATAGATGACTTGAGATGCGAATATATTTTAGTTCTCAGTTTACCATTCGCCAGTTTTACCTTTGACGAGTATGTGGTATTGTATTGATCATCTGTTTTGGTATTAAAACAATGATCATCAGCTATAATACATAAAACTGAAAATCTATGAATGATTGGTTGCCTATGTTCCTTTGAAATCTACATAGCTCAAGTTTATCATTAAAAGTACTTACATATCAGGGAAAAAATTTCCATCTAAGATTTGAAATGACCTATGAATGTTGTGTAATACCCTTGAGACAAAAGATCTTCCTTTAATAGTATGGCTCAATTTTTTGAATCCTGCTATGGTGTTTTGGACATCCATTTCTCTTACATCTTTCATCTCCGTATCATTGTCATTGCTGTGTTGGTTAATCTTGCGGTCTACTTTTCTGTCTCTTTTCTCCCCCCTCCCCCTAATAATTTATGCTACTTTAAGCTTTATTAAAAAACTGTGTGTTGTGTGTCTGCAGAAAGTGCAAAATGAATTGTTGGTTGTATATAGTAGTCAATTGCTCGAAAAAGAGCATTCTGGTTGCCGTGCATTGCTTCGAGATGATAAGGTATTTGGTGGCTATATTGTATCATTTTGGCATGCATATTTTATTTATGGCTGCCAATCCAACTTGTTTGTTTGATCTCAGGTGGATGATCTGTCAAGGATGTTTAGGCTCTTCTCTAAAATATCTAAAGGATTAGATCCTGTCGCTAATATATTTAAACAGGTACGAGTGAAGTGAATAATCTTTTCTACTAAGGGTTATATTGTTATATTGTGTTGCTAACATTTGCTGGGGGTTGTTTAATGCAGCATGTTACTGCCGAAGGTATGGCCTTAGTCCAACAAGCTGAGGATGCAGCTAGTAACAGGGTAAGATATCCTCCACAAGCCATTGCTTTTTCCTTTCCACCTCATCTTAAGAGATCTCATGTTCAATGTTGATTGATCTCTAGGATTTTGTTATAGTCATGTATCCTTTAGAAATTATTAACTCTCTGCATAATCTGAGACTTGTGGGTACCAGCTTCGTTTTGATGACTTGCTTTGTAGACAAAAATCTATTTAGTAGCCATGTGTTAAAACTGAACTTTTGATTTTATAATTATAGCAGTATTATAAAAAATGCTGTTGATTTTCTAATTTTTAGAATTTCTTGGGTTGAAGTTATTATTGACCTGCTATATGTATGTGGTAAGAAGCTGGAAAAATAGTCAATTTTGCCATTGTACTTTAACCAATATGTACATTTTGCGACTGTACCATTTTTGGGACAAGATTGCCATTGTAGATTGAAAAGGAGATGCAATTTCGCCATCATCACTAACTGTCACCCAATTCCTAATAGAGTTGATTTTAACTGCCTCCCCTAAGGTTTTTCAAAATGTTGGGAGATAGTTTTTTGGTTTTTAAATTAATAGGGAAGTCTTTTTTTATCGTTTCAGGCTTTAAAATCGAAGATATTTTATGAACAAAAAAAGGAAAGAAAGATTGATATTTTAACATAAAAGCAAGAAGAAAAGTAAAATAAGAGAATACTATTCAAATTAATTACTCTATATATTTTGTCTTATTGTATCATAATATAAAGTTTTAAAAAATCCAATCAATTAAGTAATTTTGAAAAAAGTTAATCCATGGAATCTAGTTGGCAACACTCAATTGTCGAATGCAATTAATTTTTATATAGAGAATTGACTAGAAAAATGTACACATTTTGGTATTATTTACTTTTTCTTAAATCCAGCCTTATTTGAAATTATAAACATAAGATTACAAGAAAAGTAAAGTTTTAACTCAACATATAATGGCCAACATGAAAATTATGTCACGTTAATTTTTTTTTCATGAATAATTATCTTTTTTATAATAATTATTTTTAACATTGTTTTAATTATAATTTTTTATTTAAATTTTTTATATCAGTATTAACTTATAATAATTTGTTTAGAAGATTGACATCCGATTTTAACTTACACACGCTAATTTTGAACACCAACTCTTGTTAAGGATCTTTCAACACATTTATAAAATTTTAGGGGATGTAATTGAAATTAAATTTGTTAAGAATTGGATGACAGTTGGGGATAATTGCGAAATTGCAACCTTTTTTGAAACTACAATGACAATTTTGCTCAAAAAACAGTTTGTGTCAAAATTTAAAGATTGTTAAAAGTACCATGGCAATTTGACCATTTTTCTGGTAAAAGCCCAAAATATGAAAAACCACGCATCACTATATCAGTTAGTGAAAAACATGCTTGGTTAATAGAGTTGTTTTTTCACTTGTTATTGCCTTCCCAAGTGCTTATACATTTTTGTACCCAGGCGGAGAATGCTAGTGGTGGTGTGCAGGAGCAGGTATAGTGCTCTTCTTTCTCTTTTATTGTATGAAGCAATACTTATAGGTGGGTAGCTCACACACACTTCTGTCTCTGCAGGTCTTCGTAAGGAAAGTAATTGAATTGCATGACAAGTACATGGCTTATGTGACCGACTGTTTTCAGAATAACACTTTATTTCACAAGGTCTGTTGGTTGAATGTTAACTGGTTTCAGTTTATTTTATCATTGTTACTTTTGGCTAATTTTACTCTTGATTTAAGTTTAGGCCTTGAAAGAAGCTTTTGAGGTTTTCTGCAACAAAGTTGTTGCTGGTAGCTCCAGTGCTGAACTACTTGCTTCATTTTGTGACAATATCCTCAAGAAGGGTGGGAGTGAGAAGTTGAGTGATGAAGCTATTGAGGATACATTAGAAAAGGTAGGGTATTATATAGTTATTGTTTGGGTTGTGATTGTTTGATTTCTTTCTTTTTTCCTGTAACTTCCTAGTTTTAATTATGTTAAATTTAGCGTGTCATGCAACTCCAATTATGTTGAGTGGTTGCTGTTTTGATTGTTGTAGGTGGTTAAGCTGCTTGCGTATATCAGTGATAAAGACCTTTTTGCTGAATTCTATAGGTTTGTATCTAAATCATTTTCTCTCATGTCTTGAGGAGGTGGCACAGCTTGTTTTAGTACTTGCATTCATTTTTTGTTATTTTGATTTATTGTAGGAAAAAGCTATCTCGTCGGCTACTTTTTGACAAGAGTGCCAATGACGATCATGAAAGGCTGATCCTCTCAAAACTGAAGCAACAATGTGGAGGACAGTTCACGTCAAAGATGGAGGGGATGGTGAGCTGTTACATGATCTTTCCACTAGGGTTATCTATTTGCCTCTCTATGTTTATATTTTGTTTGGTTTGACTTTCTTTTGTTTTCTGCCTCCAGGTGACAGATTTGGCGTTAGCAAAGGAAAACCACAGTCAGTTTGGGGATTATCTTTCCAATAACCCAATTGCCAACCCGGGGATTGACTTGACTGTCACTGTTCTCACCACTGGGTTCTGGCCGAGTTATAAATCTTCTGATCTTAGTCTCCCTGCAGAGATGGTAGGTGCAGTTTTCCTAATGCTAGTTGGATAGTTACTGCTATAGATTGAGATACCCTACTTTGTGTTTTTTTATTATCTCTGTAATATCTTTCTTTCTCAGCTTTCTGTGTACATAGGACACGTCACCTGATTTGATGTTGTGCTTTTAAATTATTCTTAGTTATATAAATAATATCTTTCCTTCTCAGGTCAAGTGTGTTGAAGTTTTCAAGGAGTTCTATCAGACGAAAACAAAACACAGAAAACTGACATGGATCTACTCGTTGGGGACATGCAATGTAAACGGAAAATTTGAGCAGAAAACTATAGAGCTGATTTTGGGAACATATCAGGTTCGTTAATGTTAATATATTCGTATGTAGGGATTATATCTTGCTACCATTTTTTATCTCGCGATAGGGTTTCTTACCCTCAGACTATTTAATATTTCCAGGCTGCAGCCCTTCTTCTGTTTAATGCTTCAGATAGGCTTAGTTATTCGGAGATCAAGACACAGTTAAATCTTGGTGATGATGATGTGGTTCGAGTGTTGCAGTCACTTTCATGTGCTAAGTATAAGATTCTGAACAAGGAGCCAAGCTCAAGAACTGTTTCCCAAACTGACTTTTTCAGTTTTAATTCAAAGTTCACTGACAGAATGAGGAGGATTAGGGTACGGTGCTACTATATATATTTTCCCCTTGCTTCCAACCCCCCTACTGCTCTCTGTTCCCACTTGGCAGTTCAACTTATATTTTTTCTTTATTATTTTTTCTTTATTATTTTTTCTTAAATATTACTTCAATTTATATTTCATGTGAATTACTTTGTTTACTTCAACCAGATTCCTCTCCCAACTGTGGATGAGAGAAAGAAAGTTGTGGAAGATGTTGACAAGGATCGGCGATATGCTATAGATGCGTCAATTGTCCGCATTATGAAGTCCCGCAAAGTTCTTGGTCATCAGCAGCTAGTTCTGGAGTGTGTGGAGCAATTAAGCCGCATGTTCAAGGTACAGAAAGTGGTTCTTGAGTTTTGCTTTACTGTTTGGCAGTTCCACCATTTACGTTTCTCATCAGCAATCTATATGAAATAGTACAGAAACACAGTTAACTATTTAAACTAATACCCCCCTGCCTCGAAAAATAAGTCGCACTTTGATTTTTGTTGGTCATATTAATTCAACTTCGACCAAAGATTTATAAAAAATTACTTGTTCATACCAATGAGAAAACGGGACAGTATTTTTTTGGGATGGAGGGAGTATACCGTTGAGTAGTTTTTCAGGCCAAGTCATACAAACTTAGACAAAGGAAAGCCTATTTCTATTTGTTCATTCTCCTGCTCTTGGGAGATGTTTACTCTGTTGCTAATGGTTTCTGCTCTTTTCTGCAGCCTGATTTCAAGGCAATCAAGAAGAGGATTGAAGATTTGATCACACGAGAATACTTGGAAAGAGACAAGGAGAACCCAAACCTGTTCAAATACTTGGCCTGAATGTTATTTGTAGACAATTTTTCTTCTGGGGAAATACATTTACTTTGATATATAGTCATTTTTGTGCAGCTGACATGTATTACCACCTATTAGTGTTAAATCAGGAAAGTTAGATCAATGAAAGCACTTGGGGCCTTGCTACATCTGCTATTATGGTATATTTGGCAATGGCCTCGACTCTATTGCATTTTGTGATATTTGTTTTGGTAATGCTATTTGTATATTATGTCTTTTAAAAGAGGAAGTCGGGTATTCCGTTTCTCAAGTTTCTAAAGCAGGAAGAGAGGTGGCAGCTTTAGATGCACCTTGTTCATTCAATAAGTGGCATTGGCAGCCAGTTCTTTTCAGTTGAATGTATCTTACTGACTCTTGAAAATCTTAATCTTTGACCATTATCATTAAACGGATGAAATTTGTAGGGGGGGCATCAGCAGTGAGCTTTTTGGTGTTAGTCTACTGATCTCCAATTTTGTGCCCTTTTATGGTCTCTTTTGCATTCAAAGGTGCTTGGTGCAGCTTTTGAAAAGCTAAGAGTTGGGTCTTCTAATTTGAGAAGCTGAAAAAGTTGGCGTGAATTACCACATTCATAGAGTTGGGTTTTGTAGCAATTACGGAGCAGTTGCAGCTAAGAGAGCAACCCTAGTCCATCTTCACATTTACAGCAAGCATGCATTGCAATGTGTGCTCTTTTCAGTTGGTAATTACTGACATAAATGGATGCTTAACTTGGGATGGTATGCTTATGCTGTACATAAAGAAGAACACCAATCTACCCAAATGTGGTTGTGTAGCTTATCTCAAAACTCAAAGCGTCTTCACTGTGCATAATCTACAAAACGATACTCTCTTACTCTTTTATGGTGTGATTTAGGGCTTGACCTTTTCATTTTTCACTGTGCATGTTATTATGTGGGCGCACCTTGACTGTTATAAGAAGCAATTGATTTACATGAAAAAAATAATACATCAATTGAAGTCCACGCTTGCTGGGAATCTGTGTCGTTTCTCTCGAGGATGAATTTGAAAATAAATAAATAGAAGACTGTTTTTTCACATTTTGAAGATACTTGAAACCTAGTTTATATTTAAATCGTTAGTTCTATATTTGGATTTAAATACTGCTCCAGTCTCCAGTACATAAAATAATGCTAAAATATATTAATACAAATTAGATGTTTTGAATAGAATATTAAAGAATATTATTTACTTATAATATTCTTTTTAGAGTAAAAAGGATGGTGGAAGACATATTGCACCAAACTTAAAAGAGCCAATAGGGTTGAGAGCTAGGTCATTATCCATTGACCGTTACAAATAGAATAGACTGCACTAAAAAATAAAAAATAAAAAAATGGTTCTCTCATAGTCGTAATAATCCCGGAGGAGATAAAGAGGTTGCTCTCCAAAACCATTGAAACTTCTCGAGACATTAATTTACTGTTACTGATATTGCAATAATCAAAGGAACAAATGGGGAAACACTTGTGTTAACTCCCAAAATTCATATGGGATTCCTCGGCAACTGCACCCATAGTATTTCTTTAACTTGCTACTGTACAACGTCTTTTCATGGATACAAATCAAATATCACCAATAAGTGAGAAAAACATAAAGAATCACGTGTTGTGTTTTGGTGAGGGATTGATGGATGATAAACAGCACATCTTCACCCAATTGCTCAGGCATTTGTCTCCCCGTTCACCTATAAAACACACAAACTCACTCGTTAGCTCCACATGATAAATTGCAGGAAAACGTGCACAATCATTACTCTCTGCTGAAAACGTGAACCTTCATTTTTAAGGAATAATAATATGACTTGGGAGACCATGACATTACACGTGCTAATAATATGATGATAAACTCGATCTACATCAGATGAAACTAAAAGGGAATGTAAGAAAAACCGTACAACATAAATAAAAAACTAATGGTAAGGGTAGTTTCTGATTCTTGGCCTAAGAACGTGGAGAATTTTTTAAGAAAAAACTTGAGCATTTCCCACGAGGACTCTCAAGATTTAAAAACTTAGAGAAATTGTGATCCACTGATGGTTCTCATTAGTAAACCTGTATGGAGAGGAAAAACTGCTATCCTAAAACTAGATAATTATCGTAATCTCAGCAATGTTGCAAACAAAACTCAACTCAACTCAACTCAACCTTGTCTCAAAATGAGTCACTTTTCAAAACTATAGATAGGCCAAAGAGATGCTCATTTAAGCAATTGATGCCTATAACTTGATTTACTAGGTTAACATACCGACTTACCCAAAATCAGTGTTTCTTTGAAAGTGTCCAACTTAATTGGGAAACAGAATAAACTGTAGCATCGTTAGGAAAGAACTACTGAAAATGCAGCCTCACCTTTTGATCATTGACATCGTTGTATGAGGTATTTACTCCCAACTTGTGTTACCACTGAATGAAAATTATCTCCAACTCTGCTATATACAGAAAGAGTAACTGCAACCAAAGCCAGAGAACAAGTTTGGGGATGAGTGCACAAAAAAGGACCTTGACTTGTGTTACCAATTTGAAAATTTATCAATAAATGAAGCAAATATGAAATAAACTACTAAAAATATTATTTTCTTAAAAAAATTGACTTTCCAACTCGACAAAAATATAATGTGGAAATGAACTACTAAAAATATTATTTTCTTAAAAAATTGACTTTCAAAGAAAAGGGATTAATTAAAAGTTTGTATACGAAACTGACAAAAATTAAATTGCTTAAATTAATTACGATAACAGTTAAAAAAATTCAAATTACAAAACCTACGTTTTTTTAAATTTTTTTAAATTTGTATATGAAATTACGGGTCAAAAAAAAATATAAAAACAATTTAGATTAGATTAGGAATCTTCTTGATAGTCCTGATGATGTGTGAATAAATTAATATAAGTATAAATATGCAATCTCAGCCGTTTGATATAAAATAAAATAATCAATCTCAGCCGTTTGATATAAAGTAAAATAATCAATCTCAACCGTTCTTTATGAGACTGGGCTGTATTGTATAATAGATATATATTAATGACATTTAGATTATGTACCTGCAAGGGAGAACTCAGGGAGGCCATCAAATAGGGGGCCATATCCACATTGTGTTATTCTTTTGCATTCCAGTATTTTTCAATAACTTCTTCCTACCCGTCTATCAACAATAAATGGCAAAATTGTCTCAACAGCCAAAAAGGAATTCTATGTTACAACCTGCAAGAAAAAAATAAAAACACAGCAAAATCAGAAAAGGCAGATTTTGAAAAAAAAAACATCAAATATGATAAATTATGAAGTGCACATTAATTAACCTGATGCTCACCATCTCAACATCCTCCTTGAATTGCCGTCGTCAATACAGTTGCGATCGGCTAGTTCAATCAATCACCTTCTATAGGACCTCGTGATTTTTCAAAGCAACAATTGAGATAATATATTGACAAGGCTATATTGGTTTTCCAACCATCCCTACTAACCAGATGTTATTGTGATCAAACTATAACCTGGTTGTTTATATAAAATGAATATTTTATCCTATAAAAGCCTTGACAGTACCATCATTATTTATCTTTGGATTTTTGGCTCCTAAGTTCTCATCAGAAAGCAGCCAAAATAAGTAAGAAAATGGTATTCAACTAGTACTGTACAGATGTACAAGGGCGTCGTGAGCAGCTGACTGTGGGACCCATCTCAGCAGATAAAAACATATTTTGGTCGACTGACCACCTTTCTCTTCACCAATGATGGATATCAGAGAAAAAACAATCAACAGAGTGCATTGCGACTTCTTTAACGATTGACACAACGTTCAGTACCACTGGCAGTCTACCGGCTGATTGTTTCCATTGCAAGCCTTACAAGGCGTAACAATCCTTCTACGTCTTGAAAGTTGAAATCAAGAGCTTTTTTAACAGAAGATATAGCCTCTTTATCCTCTGGTTTAAAATTAGAGGCTGCAAAAGCAATTCTTGATTTCCTGGAGGCCTCCATTGCAAGATTAACATTCTGTGCCTGTAAATAAATACACAATGAAATGCCAATAATCGTGATTGTTTGAAAGTCTCAAATTTAGGTAGATGACACACAAGACAGAATGGACAAAGCTGAGTATGAAGAGCACTTACAAAGCCAAGCAGACGCACAAAGTTGGGTCGGTTCCGTGCAGCAATAACATGATTTCCAGCCACTTGAGGAGGACTGACCCCCTTGGCTAAGGCAACCTTGTCCACTGTTGCTGGGTTGTTTAAGTTATCAAGATCAGATGCAGAAGATGAAGGCGACTCGCCTAATGGGGATAAGGGGGCCCATGTTAGATCACCACAAGAGAGTAACACCAATATTTTTGCAATTGCTAAAACTCGAGAAATGCAGAGCAACTTTGCCATTAGATTGCCTTCAACCAGACTCACCTGTGGGGACTATTTGCAGAGCCGTTTGCAACTCATGTCGATCTTTGCTGGCACTGTTATGAGAGGAATAGACAACTTTCAAGTAAGCCACCTCCGTGCATTTGTAGGCCAGAGCAGCACCAGCCAAGTCTTTGGATTTCTCATATTCATGGGCACAAAATCTATCAGAAGAATGGATACAAGGTTAGGAGAGAAGAAAGGAAGGCACATCAGCACTTTCACATCAACAAATTAGAATCATCAATAGAAATAGTATATCATACTAACTCCAGTATATAGAACATTGATTTCTTAGTCAACATTCAAGAATGATTTTTTAAAGCTAAAAGACTATGATTTTGACAAGTGATTATTTCATTTGATTTTTTTTATCAGTAGGTAAGTAAGATTACATGTAGTTGATATAATAAAGAATCAAGTTGATTTTGTGAACTGGGAATAAATTGTCACTCCTTCATCACAGAGAGTATGTGTCAACAGTAGTGGGGTGAAGAATTGCCACCAAGATCACATGATACAATCAAAAGTGAACAACATTTTTTCCTGTGTAATTTTCTTTTCTTGTGTAATTTTCTTATCAAAAAAAAAAAAATCTTTTCTTGACACCACTTTGTCAATATGATTTAACTTCTAGGAGTAGATGTTCATGTGAGCTCTCTTCATTTACATTAATTGCAAATTTGCTCCAAACTAAATAACACAGAATATCTAGTTGGAGCTCGATACAGTTGAAACCACAGAAAAGAGCACTATATTTGTAACTACCCAGTCACTTAGAGATGCATTCAATAATTTTGAGCCAATCCAAGTTACTAATTAGTAAAAAAGAGGCCCCTACATTTGTACCTCTAAAAGACAAAAAAAAAACATATAAACACAAACCTAGAAGTCTACTTCTAAAATTATTCGACTAAGATAAACTCCTTTCCTCAAAAAGCAGTTCAGGTGAGAACCATATAATCACAAGGATATGTCTTAAGAATTACTTACTGGCAAAGATTTGCGGTGTCACTGTACACGGTCGTGGACTGAGCCATCTCACCATGCTTACTACTGTCGCTGTTGCAAGATTCTAATAAAGATGCTCCATGAAGAAACTTAAGGGCTGCTTGGAAATAATACCCCGTACTTTCAAGGTTTGACCCAGAGTTCTGCAAATAATGTCAAGGTTGTTCCAAGAGTTAGAAAGAGAAGGCAAAAGAACATACTGCCAAAATTCAATATCAGAGGTAAAATACTGGGTAGCAACCTTAAGGCGATCAGCCAGGTGCTTGAGATCTGTTGCCTCTTTTAAAGCATTGGTGGCAGCCTGACTGGACGAATCCCTTCGAAGGGGACTTGGGGCATCATGATCCTTGACCTTATGCCTGTTGGGTGTGGAGTGTCTCACATTTGTTGGCTGATTTCCATTCTGGTTTTCAGCTTTCTTGTTCTGTTTCGGCGCCTTTAATGGATCATTGCCTTCAAAAGCATCAATTGAGGAACTAATCCCTCCGTTTTCCTTCTGTGATCCAGGAACTGGTTGAGGTAAACGTGCTGTCTCATTTTGACCTCTTCCAGAGGGTGGCAATGAGTGCGACTTTCCTCTTCCAGAGACATCTGCCCGGTCTGTTTTGTCAGAAACAACCCTCTTTAAAGATCTTTCACCATCACGGTCCATTGGTTGATTCTGCTTTGCATCCTGGCTCGAAATAGCATCTTTCTTAACATCTGAACCATCAGTGCGCCCATATTTTGAGTAGCTATCTCGTTTAACATTTTCACTTGATAGTTTTCCCGAGGACTGACTCTTGGAAACTGAACCCTTTTCAACTTTATCAGTGCTAACTGAGAACTTCTCCTGAAGCTTGTTTCTTCCAGCCTTTGAGTTTTCCTCATATTCATTGGAAGAATCAGGTCTCTTGAGATTAACCTTATCATATTCAGATCTAGAACGACGACTTTTGTCCTTGGATCGCGAAGTGGATGCTTTTCCAGGCTTCCTTTGATGGGACTCATTAGAATGACCTTGTTTGTCGTTCCATCTTTCTTCATTGTGGCCTTCATCCAAAGTATCAGGTCTGCTACCACAAGCACCACCTTGGCCTAAGGTATCAGCATCACCATCTGTAACATGGCAAGTTGCAAATTCAGGAGAAGGTAGAACTTCTGCCTTGCCTTTATTGCCTAATGGCTGAGCCAAATCCCTCTCCTGAAAATCAAGCACAGAGGAATCCAAAAACCCATTGGCCCTGGTGAGAGTTTCATCCTTCCCACCTGCACGGTAACTCCCCCTATCATCATCACCGTCAGAACCTTTCGTTGTTATAAACTTATCTGGATTTAATATCCTCAGAGGGGAGGAAGAAACGGATTCAACTGGCGAGCCTTTTACTTCCTGGGGATTGGCTTTGGTTTTATGAGAACCAGAAACCTTCGAAGAGCTCGAAGTGGCAGTCACAGATCCCGTATCCCTTTTGGAAGAATCTATGGCATCCAAACTCCTTACTTGCTCATCTTTTATGGCTCTACCTCTTTTATCAGCTCCACCAGTGTCTTTGCTTGCACAAGTTTCTTCTCCTCTAGATTTAGATACCTTTGCTTTCTTTTCTTTTCTGTGGTTAGTTTCACTACTTTCTTGCAGATCACGCCCTACACTTGGGAGGGGCTTGTTGTAAATCTGTGAGTCCTGATAATCATTTAATTTCCTCTTCTTCACAATATCTCTTTCGTCACATTTCCCCATGTGGGACCCATCATTTGGGGTGAGCTGGTTTTGGTGTTCTTGATTTCTTACAGATCCTTTAGAGTCAGATTTCGAGTCCTCAGAGCGGTTTTTGTATTTCCGACGATCCTTCACTGATCCATTAATTGATAAACCACTACTTGAGCTACGACCCTTCAGGACAGCTCCACCATGGTCAGAAGCCCAATCTTCATCAGTGTAGTTCATACCATCTGTCTTGGTTTTCTTACTAGCTTTGGAGCCATCTTGATCAGCGTCCCTCTTGTTTCGTATCTTAGAGTGCTCACCTGTGGAAAGGTTATATAAGAATGAAGTTATATATATTCTGAGAACGAATATGTACAAGGCCTTTTTTCTAGATTGGTGTATACATCTGGTGTACTTGATCCTACTGTCGTTTAAAATGTATGCCAAAATGTACAAGTGCAAACAATGCCAACTTAGTCTTAATACCTCCATCCATATATTTTTCTTTATTCTTCTCTTTTTGCTTTTGATTGTGCTTCTCCGCTACTAAGCTTCTAGACTGGCTGGAATCTTGAAAGTCAACTCCATTCATAGTAGGAGACCGATTCACACAATTTAAGCCCATACTTCTAACTGGTGTCTGAAGGCTCTTCTTTATAGAGAGTGAAGACTCTGCCAAACAGTCCTGTTTCATTTCATTTGCTGCATCTTTTGTTCCATGTTTTTTCTTTCCACCAGCTGGTAGACCCCGTGAACCATGTTGGTAATTTTGGTGAAAATGCAGAGGATCAGCTGCAAATACTCCTGGTAGAATGCCACCTGCACTACTTAGGTTCTCAGGACCAGGGACATGGTAAAGAGCAATTAGAGCCTTTGTTGTCTCCTCCTCACCGATACTACAGCGGTTCATTCCAGGCCTACAGAAATGACAAACCCGTTAGGAGATGAGGCTTCCTGTGTGTGATAATAAATAAATAAAAATATATATATATGTGTGTGTGTGTGTGTGTGTGTGTGTGTGTGTGTGTGTGTAAGTATGTATGTATGTATGCATATTAGATGTACGTATATCTATTTATTGGGGGGAGAGAAAGAGGATATGAAAGCTAAGCACTAATGTTTACCAAAGACTCCACTCTACGTTCATTTTACTTATCCCAAAAAAAGAGCCATATTTCTAAATTTCAGCTTTAACTTCCAATTCTTTCCCAATTTTTTCCTTTATTTTTCAGAAACAAGGCGTTGCTCTTAAGTTTCAAACAAGAGAAATGTAACATTAGTGTGATTTAAAGAAAATATATGGAAGAAAAAAAAACACTATTAAAATGTTTTGACTCTTAAAGTAGGAAACCTTTTTGGGGACGTAAGGAGTAGACTATCTTTGTACTTTCATTTATATTAGTTCAGCCTTCATTCATTTTTATTTTTTGAGGAAGATAAACTGCTCATCACTTAGGAAAGATGAATGTTAGGTACATGATTGTTAGCAACTAACCCGTGTACAAAAAGCGCAAAATTCTTATTTAAAAGTAACTTACAGCCAGTTAAGCATGCTACACAGCCAATTCTCAGGAAGGCTGTCAGGATTTGTACCCAGAGGAAGAAGTCTCCATTTCTGACATTTGTCGCAACAGACCCAATCTTCTTGGACTACAGGAGTCACAGTTGCAGCAGCATCAGAAACAGGCCCATTACTGTTGGAAGGTGCCATATGCGGGCCTGCTCTTGGGTAGACTGATGTAAATGGCTTATGATTTCTCTTCCCGTTAAATCTCTCTTTTGATCCGCTGTTAATTTCCAATGTGCTTTTTTCCAGTATCGCGGAGTCCTTTAGCCTGTCTCCGGAAGGTTTCTCCTCCAAAGCAATTTCACTATCTTCCTGTTCTAGTTCAAGTTCCCCAAAGAATTCCCTGTATCTCTCTTTGGTGGTTCCACATTCTTTCTTGGTATCTTCTGCATCACTTTTAGACATGTAACCGTTCACATAAGTGCTCTTCCTACTTTTAGACACAGAAGACGATTCGTTCTTACTGTCTTTTGAAACCTCTGCATGATGGGCACCATGCATTTGACTTCCTTTTGATTTCTTTTTCCCCCCAGAAGATGATGTCTCCTTCACTGGTTCCAGTTTCAAGCGATCCTTTTCAAAAGATGTAGCTTTCTGAGCAGCCTTCGGATTTAGATGATCTACGGGATCAATGCCAAAACTTTTTCGACTCTTGGAGCCACTCGAATCAGCTTTGGCTGAAATATCAGTTTCTTTGCTTCCCTTCATGGAGTAAACTGAATCTTCATCATCAGAATTCACTTTCTTATTCTCCCAGACCTTTCTAACTGAACTGCTCTTTCTACTAGGCTTCTCAACCTGGCCATTTTCCTGGGTGGATACTGGTTCCAAAGATTCTTCTTTTCCTAGCATCCCACAGTTATTAGCAACTGTAATTAAACTATCTGCTTTGAAATTGCCTTTGGCAAAGTCAACATCATCACAATTCGAGTTGGATAGAAGCGGGAGCCTTAAAGCATTAGAAACAAGTTCTTCACAAGCCAAAGTGTCAATGTCTGTTTCCTTCTTCATTACAAGAATGTCATTTCCAGTATCATCGCCATTGCTCTTCAAGGATTCCGCTGAAACAAGGTTCCCAAATGGCTTTAGTTTCTTCTCCCCAGAAACTTTCTGATCAACTCTACCAGAATCAGACCCATTCACGACAGTAACAGTACTTCCTTGGCTCCAATTGTGCATGGGTCCGGATCCATCCCCCCTGAGCTTCTCCTTTTCAGTCAAGCAAGTTAAATCATACGGAAGAGGGGATAGAAGTAGACTCCCATGCACTGGAAATGACGTCATAATCTGCTCCAGAGAAAAATGCAATCCGATCAATTTAGCCACTATATAGAAAAATGTGGAAGGCAAGAAAGATTTACGGTAATAAATCACCTGAAGAATACTAGTTGGAGATTCATATGGGGCATCAAGAGGCTCACGAGAAAATCCTTCACTATCTGTGGGACTGCATTCCAACGAAGATGACGGAGAGACATCAAGGCCTAGCCCACTGTATATTTCAGCATTTTTTCGAGTCGACAAATTATCTGTACCCATTTTGATCCGAACCTTCAGAGTCTTCTGGTCAGAAGCATTACTAGACTTGTTAACAGGTTCACCTTTTGAAGTGTCCTCATGACGACGAGTAGATGACAAGCAAACTTCTTGTTTCACAGTGTTATTCAAGGGTGGACCCCTCAGTGCAGGCAGTGATGAGACATTAGCAAAAGCTGGTCCTGCTCTCACTGATTGAGATGAACTTGATGAAATTACAGAGCTTTGACGACCACCCTGTACGATAACACAACTCAAAGTGCTCATGTAAAACTAGAGGTTGCAAGTTCACCAAGACCCATCCAAGTTCCTAACATTAAGTCTGTCCCGCATAACAAAACGGTAATTTTATGTTGGAGAAGTTCACATTTTCAGATTTCATTTAAAGGACTTGGATCAAACAGACACCAAAAACCATCCACAGACTATTATGTATTACATACGGCACCATACTTCAAAGATCATTTATTGGGTAGCTCAATTGAGGAAACAAGACACTTTTTCCCTAGTATTTTTTTTTATATATATTTACTAGTTGCGAACAGAGAAAGTATTACAAACTTAAAATTATCTACCTCCATATGCAAATTGCTCGGAGATATGGATGTATTGTGGTTTTGAACTCTTGGCGGCGACCTAGGATGAGTCCACGCAGGAGACCGCTGATAGGTGGGCAAAAAGGAACCATATCCCCCAAATTTTGCCCCTGCAAATACGTATGAAGTTTCCAAATCAGCACTTCCACTCCACATTAAACTGACCACTGAGTTATAGAGTATTGTGGATCATCAATTTGACTTACCCAAATTTTCAGCCGAAACTCCACCTTCAAAATCTTTCTGAAAATGTCCCAAAACATCATGAAGTTTCTCATCCTTCAAAAACAAAAACAATGAATATCCATGAGATAGTACGCCGTAAATGCCAGGGGAAATAATGGCATTAAGGAATTACACCTCCATGATTCTACTTCCTGCCAGTATATTCTTGCAGCTTTGGTAGAGATTCTATTAAGGGCTTTAAAATGATAGAAACAGATTTCAAATACCTCTACAGCTATCTATGTGTCAATAATATGTCTCTTCAACTCCAATTACTATTCAATTGAGCTCAATGACTCCAACAAACACTGAAATCAAGACTCAAACAGCTACCCTAATTGGAGTAACATGTGGAAGGTCGAATTAAGAATAAATGACAAAAGTTGTGACTGAAACCCAACCCTCAGCTTCCACTGATATATAAAATCAACTTGAATTGTTTTGGATATACATACTACAACAATAACTTTATCTTAATCTTAGCAAGTAAAACCAAATTGCTGATTCAACGAACAATCATTGAAGTTCTTGAAACATTAGCTGCTCATATACACTCGTAAGTACTTTAACATCCAAGAGACATGAAATCCAGAAGAACAAAGCTTTAGTGTTGAGGAACAATGCTTACCCACCAAAAACCACGATTTATGGGATAAATCTAATCATATGTTCATAACAAACAAGTCAAACCCAATTCCTAACAAAGAAAATCAGTCAAAAACCTAGAATTCAACGTAAAGAAAAAAATTGTCTTACAATGTAAGAGAGAGCAACATCAGGGTCAATTGTGGCATCATCATCATTGTTCTGGTAGCAAGCCTCTCCTTCTTCCAGCTCAGTTTCCTCCATCTCTCCTTCAACTCCGAACCCTAACCCTAACCCCTTTCTTCCATCTCTACTCCCAACAGATATCATCCAAGAACAAAAGAAAATTGGAGAAAAAAATTTCAAACCCCCACAACAAAAAATAGGAAAAAAGAAAAAAAAGGCTTTTCAAACCACAAAACTCAATCTAAAAAAAGCTGCATCAAAACTCCAAAATCTCATCGACCCAATTCAGATAATCGAAAACCCAGAAAAACCCATCAACGGATTTCCCTCAAAGTAAACAAGATCGGAAATAAACAGCTTGGATTTTCTCACCAACCGAATATTAAAAATATTCTTCACGAAAGGAATAATTATTTAGGCTCAAATAAACTCAGTTACCCCGATCTTCGATCAAAATTGGATAATCAAGCTTCGATCGTGCTTTGAGATTTCTGTAGCTCAAATCGATAAGCAAAGAAACAGAAAACGAAAGAGACTGGTTTTTGGTGTTGTACAGCAGCCGCGTTTTTTTCTTCTAATTTTCTTTTTCCTTTTTTGATGTTTGGACAGTAAAGAAAAATAATTTTTAAGTCTAAATGCAAGCGGATCGATCTAACCAGAGAAAATAAACTAACACGCTCCTCTGTTTTCTGTTTTCCTTCTTATTATTTATTTTAATTACTTCCTTTTTTTAAGTCAAATTTATTATTTTCAAATTAAAATTTAATGTGTATTTTTTATTTGATCTCCAAATCAATAATATTTTAGTACTGTAGTTTTTTTAAAATTTAAATATCTTTAAAAATAATTAATTTAACTTTTAAAAATCAAAACATGATAACAATTTAGAGATGAAGTGAGTATTATTTTGATCATTTTTTTATGTATTTGAATTGAATTCATTATTTCATTTAGTTTCAATACACTTTTATAGATTTAAAAATAGACTTCTATAAAATTTAAAATTACGTATGTAGTCATGTAAAGTCATCTTTTTAATTTTTTGTTATTTCATTAGATTATAAATTAATTTATCTTTACAAAAATATAAAGAAGGAGTACAATTATTATAAAATTAAAATTAAAATTAAAATTAAATACAGAAACCAAATACCTGCAATTCTAAAATTAGTTCTGTTAACCTTTCGATTTTACTTCAACCCTTGTAAAGTCTCTGGTGAAAACAACGGTATGTCTGAAAGTGATAAGAATTGAAGGAATACCACACGACACAGAAGCGTGTGATGATCACGCGCACTTAGTATTTAGTGGGGTCTGAGACACTTTCATTTATGGCAGTTTTCATTGTTTCCATTCGTCTTCCCTTATTTGCAAATAATGCCCCTTCTCTTTTGTTTTGATCTTGAATAGTTAGTCAGTAATTATAGTGGAAGTGGTTCGATTTTTTTTTCTTCAAAAGGTTGGAGGGGAAATAGATCTTACTCCAATTTTTATTTTTTTAATTATTTTAATGCCTTAAAAGGCTACAATTATATATATATATATATATATGATGCATTTGGTATGACTATAACAAATGGTGCATCTAGTGAGGTTTTTAAACACCTGGCCTCTCGGTTAAGAGTAGTGATGTACCATGATGCCTCTGGTAGAGTTTGAACACTCAACCTCTTCGTTAAGATAAGCAAGCAACTAAATCGGGCCTTTGGGTAAGGCTTGAACAACAACGTTGCCTCTGAAAAAGCTCGAACACCTGATCTTTCTATTGAAAGTTGTAAAGTCCAGGGCATTTCTAGTGGGACTTGAACATCCGACCTCCCCATTAAGAAAAATGAGTACCGGTTGAACTAGATTTCGTTGGTGGTTCGATTTGATTTGGTTTAGTCTTCAATTTGATTTGGTTTAGTCAAAAAAACACAAATCGAACCGTCTTCAAATGGTTCTATTTTTTTCAAGTCAAACCATACGAACAATTTTTGGAACCAAACCCAACCAAACGACTCGATTTGTTCGGTTTAATTCTACTTTGTGATTCAAATAAATAAAAATATGAGATTACATATACTATGAAATAGATCGAGAGAAAGAGAGAAACAAATCGAGAGAGTGGGGGAGTTTACCATGTATGACCGATGAGATGAAAGAGAAGGCCGGTGAAGTGTAAGATAAGAGATAACGACAACTACTAAGTTAAAGGTGAAGGAGTGATAGCTACCGAGCTCAAAGATGGAGCATATTGCCACCGAAAGTGAAGCGAGAGAGAAAGTGCGTGACTAAGTGTAAAATATGAAGTGTGAATTAGCTAGGGTCCGGTTACCTTAGTATTTGGTAATACTTTAAAAAATGTGGAATACTAAGAATTTGAATAACTGAAACATTATACTCCCTCCGTTTTCAAATTATCGTCTTCCTTTCCTTTTTTGTCTGTTCTTAAATAATTGTCATATTTTCAAAACTTTCTATTTTAGAAAAACATTTTTGCTACAGTAAGTCCAGTTGGCAACTGACAAGACTAGAGGGGGTGAATAGCCTTTTAAAAACTTTGAGGATGGATTTGAAAAGCTTTAAAAGTTTGCAGCGGAAAATGTAATTTTGTCAGTCAGCTGATATGACCAGCTGGCTGAAGTGTCAAAGTCTCAAAGAAACTGACACAGATAGAAAATTGGTCAGCTGGCTGACACACTTAATTTCCTTTTTGAAGATAGATCACTAAATATAAAGAAGGAACTGAAGAACAATTTTATCAAAACAAACAAGTAAACAATTTATATAAGTAACTGGTTGACACTTAAGTAGATTAAGACTTCTTAAGTGTTAGATCAGTTTGTAAGAGCAGATGAAATAACTAACAATAACTAGAAAGAAAAGTATCAGTGAAGAATATCTAGCTAAAGTTATAAGAGTTGAGGCACATAGAGAATTTCTTTTGAGAGTATGAATGATTCACATCTGTATTTTCTTCAAGTGATTCCTGAGGGTATTTATAGAAAATCTTGAAGAGCAGCCCGTTAGGAACACATTTGAATTTGAAATATGTTTCGAAATACAGACATATCTTCTTACAAGATCATATGGATCTTGTTATATAGATAACGAGCATAAGATCTAACAAAACACAAAATAGGAAAGTGTCAGTACCAAGAAATTTTCAAGTAAAAGAGGTAAAGAAGCTGACACTATTTTAAAACTATGGTCAGCTGATCAAAGTGACCGACAAAGATTTATGCCACAAGCTGACCAAAATATAATAACTTATACGTTCTTGGCTGAAAACAAGTAGAATGATTTTAAACAAATTAAAACAAGACAAGATTCAACAATTATTTTATCCTTACTTTTTCTACCTACTTTAATGGTGGCCACATACTCAAGGGAATTAAAAAAAACACACACACATTTTACAAATATTTATAATACCGTCAATTACTTTTTCTTAAAGGGCGTGCTGAGTCAAAGAGGATAATATTTTAAAAACGAAGGGAGTAATATGCAACTATATATATGTATAATATAAATATATTATTTATACAATTTATATTAAACTGGTGGTTCAATTCGATTTGATTCATTTCGATATACAAAATCACAAAACGAACCAAATTGATTTATACCTAAATAGAACATTCCTAACTCGAAAACGAACCAAGTTGACCGATTTGATTGGATTTTGTGATTAAGTGGTTCACACTTACACCTCTAATCATAAGCTATATAATTGGATTACACCCCCCTTCTTAATTTCTACTATTTCTGTTCTTAAATAATCATTTTATTTGACATGACATATCATTTAAGAACAAAACATTTGACTCAAATATAAATATTTGTATTTCAACTTTGCTAGGTTTACCACCAAAATTACCACTATGATGACAACTATGCCTTAAAGATGCACATGCACCTCACATACAAATTTTTATAGCTTTCCACTTTTACACTTATCATAATGATAGCACTTTTGCTAAACTTTTTGAAATTTGTAATGATCGAATATTTTCCCTCCGATCATATTTTGACTTTTGTAATAATGGAATAATAAGGAGTGAGTTCCATGTAATGGATTCAACTACTTGAAGTGTAAAAGTTAAAAGGTCAAATGGTAAAAATTGTTTTCTTAAAAGAAAAATTTGAAACAAGATAATTATTATTTAAGATTTGACGAAAAATGAAATCAATATGGTTATTTTAGGAACAAAAGGAATAATAATATCTAGGACTATGCTGAAGAAGCTATTTCAGTTCAAATAATAAGATAAGACCAATCGTGGAAGGATTATAAAAGAGATTGACCTTTAAAGACGATTAAATTCTTTTTTGTGATTTACAAATATTTTCGTTGCTTGGAGTACGTTTTTGAACCATTATCAAATAATTGATTTAGAAGTCTATCATTTTAGTTTGATGCATAAGTTTTAGGGAGTTTTTTTTTTGAAAGAAGTTGAAATTGAATAGCATAATGCCCAAATGAGAACTCATTCGTACGTAGCAAAACTATTGTATGACTAAATCCCATTAAATGGTCAATGGTGGTAACCATACTTTCAAACATTTGGACCAAATAAACTAAACTAGAAATGATTATGGAGATTAATTGCTATGGTAAAAAGTAAAAACAACCTACTACCGTTATCATCTCCTTAACATATTGTTCAACAAGTTTTCTTTTAGTATCTATAAATTTTTTTTTTAACCATGTTGAATCTTGGGGTAGTAGTTCCGATTCCTTATTGCTATTACCAAGAAAATCGCGGGATGTGTCCGAATGATACAGGGTTTGAGAACATGTCAATTAATAACACATACACCCTGTTTTATGGATCTTAATTCGTAAGATGGAGACGGAACCCTATCTCTCACAACTCAACCTACCAACACACTGAGAGTCAGTCAATAAAATTTGTCTTACATAAATGCACGTAAGATCGTCTTTCATAAGTTTTTATTTTTCCACAAACCGTACACGATATATAACCTTCAAAACATCTTTAATAATCCCTCGAGTCTCAACGACGGCCTTGTCCCAACATAGCTCTCCCCAACTTTTAAAGCACACAAGGAGCTTTGCCAACGAGAACGAAACAACTCGTAAACACAATATATTAAGATATTTATGTGCCAACAATGGAATATTTGAATGCTAAGATCATAAAGTCATACTGAATGTAACCTTTAGGGTCCAAAAAGAAAATTATATGCCAAAAGTATATCCTATGGAGTGCAAAGAAGAATGTGCTACAAGTTGATCCAAAAATACTTTCCAAATATAGGCATCTATCAAGATTCAAGAGTGCATAGGTTAAACATTAAATACTCCTATATTATATGCTCCCTTGACGACTCATGTTCTAGTTTTACGAATTTGCCCAAACACTCATTTGTTTTTTAGTTCATTGTTTCTTCCCTTTTCTGGAGATTGGATTGGATTGGTAGTATGGACTTTATTTAATTTATTTATTATAGGAGTAAATAACGCAAATATTATAATATTCCAAATAAACCATAAAAGTTATCTTTATTTTTTATTTATTATTTATTAGAAACAAGTGCAAGGTTGAGGTTGCCCACAGAACAGTTTGGCAAAGGATGAGTGAAGCTTTGTCAAACATTACGTTAACCCAAAAATGATTATTTTATTCACCTTCCCTCAGTTCTCCTTCTCCGACTCTTTTTAGTAATATTAATATTAATTGTAAAAAACTGTTAAGTATAATTATTACTCTTTAAATGACTTAAACTCCCTTATGTGTGAAATCTTTTAAAATAAATTTGACATAATTCACTATATATACCACACAACATGGGTGGATCTATGTGTCCCACCGCGGGTGTCACGTGATACCACTCAATTTAATATATAATATCTTTTTAGTATTTGTACATGTAATTATTTTGGTTGAGTTGATTTATAGTGTGACATTAAGGTTACCCATCTTAAGTAGGGATGTGCATCGGGTCCGGTTTCGAGTTTTATGGGTTATCGGGTCGGGTACCCAAAAAAACATGCATTGTATTTTACTACCCGAACCCACTCCGAAAAATAGGGTAATCGTACTTCGGATACCCGAGGGGTTCGGGTAACCCGTTATTTTTAAAATCACTTTTTTAATTAAAAAAAATCATTTTTTTGTGTTTGGTAGGTTTGTAATTGCTTGATATTTGTATTAGTAATGGTAATGGTAATGTGATTTAAAAGTAGACTAAAGTCATAAGTGGTTGATTAGTTAGTTTAATGTAATAAAAAGATTAAATATAATAATAATTAGTCATCTGAAATCGGGTTTTTCGGATACCAATGCAAAACCTGATAACCGACCCATTTTCAGATTGGGTTCGGGTAATCCGTTAACCAAAAATACCCGACACGACCAGTTCGGGACCCCAAAACCCGCACCCGTTTGCCCACCCCTAATCTTAAGAACCTGTGATCAAATCTCATTTTGAGCTTCTTTCATATATTTTTCTAATCTTTGTAGATGTTTTTTTCTTCCTTTTTTTGACATGTTTTTTTCTTCCTAGAAGATTCTTTCTTCCATTTGTGAGACCATTTTTATTATTTGTCCTTCATCACCTATGACCCAAGAACTTTTTTTTCCAGGAATATGCCATTAGTAACAATCGAAATGAATTATGACACTACTGAACAAAGTTCTTGGATCTGCAATATGTTCTTTCTTTTAAGATGCATGTAAAAATATATTTTTCAATTCGCCTACATTTAATTTGGCAATAAACTAATCAAATTCCATGATATAAAAGCATTGCTAAAACTATAAATTATATTTATTTTTATAAACTTTTGGATATAAATTACATGTGATAATGAAGTAAATTTGCGGGGGGGGGGGGGAAGTTGAACGACACTTTTATAATTAACTTAAAAATATAATATGAAAACCAATATATATATATATATATATGTGTGTGTGTGGGGTGGGGGGGAGGGAATGTAGTTTATTTGAACATTTACATACTAATCTAGTCTGTTATATATGGTGAGAAAGATGGGAAATTAAATGTGTTTAAGAAGTAATCATTCGTTTCATACAAATAATTCATTATATTATTTTAAAATATTTCAATTTAAGAGTTAAATTTTAAAAAAGAAAAAGAAAAACTATGTTTATCATCTCGATAACATTTTAATTTTATACTCTACATTTTATAATAACATATTGTGTATGCTTTGTTATTTTTGTAATTATGACTAACTTTAATGTTAGTTATATATTTCATCCGTTTCAGGTAAAAAATCAATCTAAAAATTGACTTTAAAAAAGCATGTTTATAATTTGTATAACATTTCATTTTTACCATCCACTTATATTATAATAACATTGTTTGTGTTTTAAATATTTTTGTAATTGTAATTATGACTAACTTCAATAATATAAATATATTCTTCTGATAATTAGACTTTTCAAACATGAAATATTTGAATGAAACAAAAGGAGTGTTTTTTAATGATTAGACTTTTTAAATACAGTAATTTTTGAGTGGATAAGAGGGGGAGTAATTTTCTAAGATAATGGGTAATAGAATCATTTAATGAGACTTGATAGAATTTGAGGGTAGTGCCTATCCTACAAAAAGGTAAAGGGTAAGTAAAATAATACTAACATTTGTTAAATGACGTGTTCAGCCCTTTGACCGTGTAGTCTCGATAAGGACGATGTACAGTGAATAGTTGAGGGTAGGACAGGTATTTTGATTAGATGGATTAGTATTTATTTTTAACTAGTAGTCCAATATTTAATGTTTGAAAAAGTTTCGTCATTCTCAATGCATTGTCATGTGTCGACAGCTTGCTTGTTGACAAACAATTTCAATTTTTTTATATAAAAAAGTTTTACAGTGGAACTTTTAATATAAAAAACCCTAAAAGCTTACATTATAAGAGATGTTATTTCAATTAAACTTATTTTTCTTTTTTAATTTAAGGTATGATAACGATGATAGTAGTAATTAATAGTAAATAAATAAATAAGTAATCTATCTGCTATTAAATGATTATCTATTCTTAGTTTTTCAGTAACATTAAGAAAGTTAAGACTTTTTGGGTCATTTTAGTAACTCACGTACGTGTATGCAAGTGACAAAAACATTTTTTATATAACTCCTAATTTTTTTTAGAGATTCTTTAAAAATGTTTCATTTTCAATGAGTACCTTCTATAACCTTATAAATTATTGACATAATTTAACTAAACACATAACTATCAATATATTTTTCTCTTTTTTATTTCTATTTTACTACTGCAATCGGAATAATATATATACTTTAAATTTTATATATTTTTAAAAATATATTATATGTTTACTTTTATTTAAATGAAGTCGTGTCATGCTTTTTAATATTACCAATATACTCGTAATTTGAAATTATTGGAATGATAAGTGAAAAAGAACACACACACACACCCTAATTTAATAGAAATTGGGAATGGAAAAATATTGTAAAGGCAAATCATCAAATGAGATTGTCTGATTATCATTTACATAAAGATCCATCAATAGGAAGAATCGGTAAAACTCACTCTGTATTTTGGGGGTTAATTAGCTAATTTTAGGAATAAGGTGTTTGCTTGTTCACTGTGGGTATCAAGGGAGATGAAAAACTCTAAAGGGGTTTTAGGGTGGTACACACAAGTGGTACAGGAGATCTGAACTCTTTAGGGTGGTGGTAAAGGGAACCACTTTGGATGTTTTTAGAGACAAAGGAGAGTAATAGTACAACAATATTATTATCAATATATATTTTCGTTATATATATATATAATGATAGATGTGAAAAGTATTGCCAAATATAGCAGTTTCCTGCCTAAATTAGCTTGCTAAAAATATAAACTTTTATTTATTCTACATAATTAATGTATTCACTAAAATTAAATGCATGCACTGAGAACACACAAATCTATTTGTTTTAATTTAAGAGTTTGATGCATGAGAATTTGAAACAGGAGTTGAAGGATTTCTTGGCAGATGAAACAATTGCCAATTATCACCTCAAAAAGGGTTGGCCAACAAGATTATTTCACACCTAATTGCATGTCCAACAACATCAAACTCAATATATAATCTACATAATATATCCAAACACATAGGTGTAAACTTTGGAGTTTATTATATCAGATTTGTTAAGATACGTTTTTGAAAATTTAAAAAATACTTGCAAGAAATAATTTTATCGACTTTATTTTCATAGGTTTATCAGATCTTGAACATACAAATATGTATCTTTCAAATCGTAAACAAATTGGAACAAGATAACACCTTTATAACCTAAAATTAGTCGCGATGTAAAGAAATCCGGCTTTTAAAATTCGTTTGCCTTTCCCTACGAAAATCAACTTAAAAGAAATACATTTTTTTAAAACCATAAACACTTGAAATTTTTGTTTGAATATAAGTAAAACAAGATTACTACACAAGTATGAATTTTTCAAGATAGGGTTACTTGTGGAAAGCAAGCGTATGAACATTTGTCATGAAGGGTAATTATAGGAAAGGAATAAGCGTTCAAGAGATTGGGGTGAGAATCGGTTAGGATATGAAGTATGGAGATGGCAAGATGAATAATGCTAGGGACGGAAGAATTTATGTATGTCAATGATAGATACTAGATTTTTAATTTGGGTCAAATTGGATTGAGTTTATTTAGGAAAAAAAGCGGGTAAGCCAGCTTTTCAACGTTTTCAATTGCTTTACACTCTTATATTTTTTCATAACTGGAAAAAAGTACTTTAAGCATCACGATGCACAATTCATCAGATTGGGCATTACGATGCATGATGTGTCTATTTCTGGTTATGAAAAGAATGTAGAATTTAAAGCGGTTGAAAATTATTTAGAGGGGACACGGTTCATTACACTTTAGTATCATTCGGGGGCCATTTTTAAATTTGTTGAATGTTCGGGTTTTATAATGGCTCGTAATTAATTGAATGTGACAGAATTTGAGTCTTTTTATATTAGTTAGCGTGTAAAAGATTTTTTTTAATGCTTAGTATACTAATATTAACGATACAATGATCTATCTTAATTAAATCGCTGCCTCCAACACAAATTTTCCTTAATTAATTTTTTATCTTTATTTTGCTTGACTATAATTAAATCAAAAAATATATATGTTCATGCGTTCAACGCACTGTATTAAACTAGTTAAGAAATAAAACCAAGAGCTCTTTAAACGACTTCATGCTCAAAATATCACAAAACAATTATTGCATTCATAAAATTGAAAGTTAACCGCATCAATAAATGAATTTCAAGAAAATTAACATTTCTACCTTTTTTTTTTTATCATCATTGTTACTACTATTAATACAATAACTTCATTACGATGGAGAGAAGTTCACTTTTTGAATAGTTAGTACTTAAATAAATAAATTTAATTTTTTTGAATAAAATAATTTTTTTTGAGATTTTTTGAGCAAGAATTTTTTGAAAGACTGTTGGTGTTATTTCTTGGTAATAATACTAATAATATGATGAGAATTGTATAGGAATTATTTGCCTTGCCTAAAGGGTGTATTTGATTATTATAGTAAAAAATAAGATTTTACTAACAAAGTTGCCACGTTACACTTGTCGAGATTTTCCAAATAAGGAATCTATATTACAATAGAACTTAGATTACACATGTATAATTGATAAATGTTAATTTGAGGTTAGGATTTATTGTTTTACGGTGATTATATAACCACAGTTAATTGCAATTTGCACACGTGTGAAGGGCGGTTTAATTTCAAGCTAAGTTTTAATTTTTTATGATTTTATAGTTTTACAGTTATTGTTTTACGGTTTTATAGTTATTGTTTTACTGTGATTTATTATTTTATAGTTATTGTTTTAATCATATATTATGGCCGTAATTATCCAGTTTCTTCTCCGTTAACGTGCATAGCTGAATCAATTTAATTTTAATTCAACAATAAGTTTTGAATATTTGTATTTTAATTTTTTTCTTTTTAATTGTTATCGTAATTAACTTAATCAATTTAATTTTTTTCCGGCCTGCAATTTCTATATAAATAAAAAAATTAAAAAAAAATCGTAAGTTTTGTAATTTGAAATATTTTTTTTCTTTAAAATTGTTATTGTAATGAACTTAATCAATTTAATTTTTGTCCGATCCGTTTTTTGTTTGACCCGCAATTTTATATACAAATTATTAATTAATCCCTCCGTTCCGGACAAAGAGACCCCGTTTGAAAGTTATTTTTTTAAGAAAATAATATTTTTATTAGTTCATTAATAATAAAATGACATTTATAGTTTTACAAATATTTAGTTTCTTAATTGATTGCTATTGTAATCAACTGAATCCCAATTTGATTTATATCTGGCTTAGATTTATTTTTTTATAAAAAAAATTGTTCGAAAGTTTTGTAATTAATTTTTGTAATTTTAAATATTTGTATTTTAATTTTTTTCTTTTTGATTGTTATTATAATTAACTGAATCAGTTAATTTTTTGTCCCCAAAAAAATTGTTTGTAAGTTTTGTAATCAACTTTTTAATTTCTTTATTTTTTTGAAAAGTTGTGTTTAGTTTCCGTTATTAGTCAGAAATCTTTGTGATTTCGATTTCGAAATAGTATTTTGTTAGTTCACTCTGTCTTATTGAATTTATTTTGTTGTTTTTGTTTGCGGAAATGTTCATTTTAAAGTTTATTTCAATTAATAGGTGTTGTGCTGGTGTGTGTGTGTGTGTGTGTGTGTGTGAGAGAGAGAGAGAGAGAGAGAGAAAATGCTTAATTATACTCTTTTAAGATAAGTTATAAACTTTCTTTTAAGATGAGTTATAAACTTTTACAGCCTAATAAAATGTGTTATTTCTTTACTTTTCGGGATGTTGTTGTGTAATTTACATTAATACGACCCCTACAAAATCTTAAGGATATATTAATTTATTTTTGTTATGCTCGATTCATACATTGATCATTTGATCACGCTCATATAGGCATTGACACCGTGCCATCGACACGTGCACGAGTTTATTTTTTATAGAATGATGTACATCTTCTCATTGTTGTGGTTTCATTTGTTGGGGTATGTGTATTGGTTTCCATTGATTTAACAACATTGCTAGCTTTACAACTATTTCTACAACTTTTCCTACAACTAAGCTTTGAAGAATGGTAAAGTTGTCTTTGTCCAAAACAACTTTTCCCAATTCAAGACTTAGTTGTAACGAAAGTTGTAGGATTAATGATAAAGATAACATTTTCCTTGATTTAATTGCCATTTTTTTAGCTTTTAGGGTTGATTAATTTTGATCAAATGTATCTTCGTTCGTCGGTTATATTTTATATGATAATAAGTGGGAGGATTCGAGTTTTGTAGATGAAACGAAAATTTTGGTATAAAAGAGTGTGTTTGAATGTGTTTGTATTAATTTTGATCAAATGTATCTTTTAAGTTATTTTCGTTCGCCGGTCTGAATGTGTTTGAATTTTTTTGTCTCATGTGTAGGTGGAAATAATGGACAAAATTATTGCATCTCATGTTTCCAAACCAACCATTGTTGTTAAGCAAGAACCCCCAGAGGAAGAAGACTGAGTTTTCGTTATTGAGAAAACAATAAAATTTTCTTTTCGTATTTTAAAAGTAGTTATAACTAAAATATTTATTTATTAGTTTTCTTATGAAATAAATATAGAAGTAAAATGTTTTATTTTGTTAAGTATTTAAGTTTTCTCTCCTTTTTGTTGTGTAGTGTACATATATCCAACATCTACAAATTATAAGTAAATATTAAATCTCAAACTGGCGCCGTGTCATCGGCACGGGTAAGAGTACTAGTTTGTTACATTAATAACCGTGACAATTGCATTGCGGAGTGGTTTATGAACTGCTTCGACATACTAAATGAATAAATTAAGAGTGGGTTAACCACACCCTAATTTTCAATCTTTACACCCCACTTAAAAATATTACATAAATGCCATCAAATTAAAAGGCCTAAAAACTATTCTACGACACTCTAATAATGTTCGGCCCTAGAGTGATGAAATGACTGAAGTAGGTTCGGCTCTGGTGTGATGAAATGACTTAGAGATGTTCGACCACCATGAGACGAATGCTCTCATTGGACTTCGGCCAATGTGAGATAATGACATCGGAGATGGATCTGAAGTCGGAGGGAGATGGTAGGAGATCAAGAGATAAAGAAATAAGGCTCCAAGTTGATACTTGAATCTGGGGATGGAGCTGCTGGGTCCGATTTAAGATTTACCTAATATTGGAGGTGGCTGGCGATGAAAATGATGACTGGACTGAAACAGGGGCGGCGACAGCTACTTACTGGAACGACATTGGAGCGGAGGAGAGAGAGAGTGCTCAGACTAGAGTTGGCTCCGACTTGATTTGGTAGTAGATGGACAGAGGTGGGAAGGGTTGTGGTAGTCGACGAAAGGGGAACATATCGCTTGCAGGGAGGAAGACGGAGGGAGAGCAAATCGCTTGCAGAGGGAGAAAGACAGAGGGAGGAAGAGAGATAGATCGCTTAGATTAAGAAGGGTAAAATGAGTAGTTAGGTGGGGTGTAGAGATAGATTTGTGAAAGGAGTGAGGTGTAGAGAGTAATGAGGTGTAGAAATAAGGAATTTGGGTGTTGTTAGCCCCACTCATAATTTAAATGCAACCTACTTTGATTAATGATAAAAACTTGGGTAAGTTGATTTTACAGATATTTTTTGTAAGACGAATCCTCCTTACCTGACTCATCGTGTATTTGTGAATTGAACTGTGAGAGAGTGAAGTTTCGTCTTCGAATAAAGATCCGTAAAACGGTTTTATAAGAGACTTACCTTTAATAAATATAACATTAACAAGTATCGTTGGCCGCCATTGGGTACTTATTAGCAAAATTAAGGTAAATTAATCACTTTTATTAAACAAAATCTCATATTTGATGATTTATTTTGTTCATTTCATTGTTAATTATTATAATAATAACAATACAGTGGCACAATTACTGTTCTCTAAATTTTATTGTAATTAGCATCATGAATCTTATTATTATGATTTATGAAGGGGATAATACCAAAAGTGTTTCTTCATAATATTCATGCCCATAAAATCTCAAAAAAAAAAAAACATAAGAATAGTAATGATGGTAATGAAGAAAATAATAATAATAATAAGAAGAAGAACAATAATAATGCTAATATTTATAATTGTAATAATGATGAAGATGTGATATGGCCATTATTATTCATACTTTCATTATATGGAATACTAATAATTAATAATATATATTATTACCGTAAAGTATATCATGATCATCATTATTGAAAGGAAAATACTAAGTTTATCATTATGATTATCATTATGGTGATAACTTTACCTTAAAGACAAAATGCATGTAAGCATCAAGGCATAGTTGTCATAGTGGTAATTCGATGATAAACCTAACAAAGTTGTTATTGAAAAGAAGACAATAAAATCTTACATTCGAACAGTCTAACAGTATGGTTAGAAAGTAACTTTCAAAGGCGTGGAAGCGTTTTTCTTGTTTGAATCAGCCACAAATACCTTTGTGTTTCACTTTTTGCATTTTCCTGTGCAAAAATTCACCCCATAATCTGACATAAAACATTATAAAAAATTCTTATTTATATGTAAATTTGCGGCTATATTTGTCTTGTAATTTAAGGTCTGATTTTAAATTTGTTTTTGTTTCTGTAGTGATTGTTAAAAAAAAAAAAAAAAAGAGTTAGAGAAATAGTCACTTGGGACCATCAAAGTCTTTAACTAATAAATTAAAACCAGACCTTAAATCATACCTAGAATTACCAAATAAACAGGATCTATAAAGTTGACGTTTAAGATATTTACACGTGTATATATAAAATTTTCACGTGTAATTCATGCCATTATTTTTGAAACTAAAATGCACGCTCTTCGAATTTCATTACTTGCTTCCATATCAAATAATGTGACCCCCCAAGAAGGAAAGAAGAGCTAAGATATTGGTTGTAACTTGTAACTTGTACCCACCTAAAATAAAATAAAATAAAAAAGTTCTCTTAGATTTCTAAGCTCATATATTGATGCGTTCATTCTCAATTGTTTTCACTATAAACGTGGTGAGTATTTTTGTTTTTGGTTGATAGATAGATAGGCAATAAGTGTTTAGGTGCTTACTGCTTAAGAATAAACACTAAAATGGTTGAATGCATTCAACCACTTGTATATTTTTTATTCATAGTCCAATATATGGTTGAATGCATTACCTAGTTTTTTTTAAATTAATTAATTAATGAGAATTTCGAAGTACAAAGTGGTAGGTCACGGGGGCACCAATTAAGACGAGAATGGAGTAGTACTGTACTGGTTGCTCCATTTGTTTCTTATAAAGTGTTCACTATACTAAAAATGTTTTATTTAAAGAATATATTTTCAAAAATTATGTTTATAATGTAAATAACATTTTAATTTTACCCATCATATTTGACATTAATATAGTATTTATTATACTTAAACATTATTGTAATTATGACCAAATCATATGTTAATTGTATATCTCTTAAATACTCCTTATGTCCCAAAATTATTATCTTGTTTTTCGTTTCACTCGGTTTCAAAATAATTGTTTTATTTGTAACTTTTATATTTTAGGATAACACTTTTACCATTTTACCATTTATTTATTTTTAATATTTTAATTAGAGACTGCGTAACATAAGCTTTAAAAGTAACTACATATTATATCAATATTTTAAAATCAAGAAAATATTTTTTCTGTATATATGCTAGATCGAACATGACAATAATTTTAGAATAGAGAGAGTATCTGACTTTTTAAATATGTACTTTTTGGGTGAAACCATTGAATTGTTGGACCATTTGTAGATACTTCACCATTCTTTGAAAAAATGAAAAAAGAAAAACAAAGAGCTGCAATTCTTCAAAGTTTAAGGTTTGAATCATTATAATTTTTCTCCTTTGCTATAAATTGATATATATAAGTAATCATAACTTTGGCGCAATTTTTTTTTCTTTTTGACGAGGTAAAAACCTGATTTTAAAAAGTTTGATTTTTTTAAAACGATACTTTTATTGCCACAAAAGAGTGGGCCGAGTGGCGAAGGTTACTACACCTGAAGGGGTTATTAACCCCCTTTTGGACTGGGTGACATCACTACCCTTGATCTTAGAAAACAAAAAGGTTTTTTTAAAACTACCAAATAATCTTGAGATCAATGATTTCATTAACTCATATAGTCCCTCTATTCCCGATAAATAGTTCATTATTTTATTTTAAGATGTTTTACTTAAAGAGTCTACTTTTCAAAATTAAGACATAAAAGTGTTATTTTATTACTAATGAACTACTAAAAGTATCATTTTTTACTCCATCCTATCATATCAGTTCTAGGAAAATAGTCACTATATTATCTTATAATGTTTTACATAAATAGTCTATTTTTAAAAATCATGTCTACAAACTTTATAATATTTTAACTTTATCTTTCACATTTATATTAATTAATTATGCTCAAACATTATTATAATACTGACCAACCCTAATACTAATTATATAAGGTAATACCTTATCTCATATTTATAAGTTGATATCATAATCAAACACTAATATATGTTCGTTGATCATATTACACATGCCCGAACAACACTAATGAAAATTTATCACTCTTTCCGTCCTAAAATGAATACTCTTTTAAGTGTTCATGTTATATTATTGTAAGTGGATACAATATATGATATAATAAGTTATATGAAAATATACACTCATTTTAAAACAATCTTTTTTTAAAAAATTATATATTTATTTTGGAGCGGAGGAAGCACTACAGTATATTTGAACCGTAAGACTTTTCCCCATCCCACCTCATACAAACACACACGAAATAGATTCTATTTAGTGCTTAGTCAACCGATCCCTTGATCATTTTGACTTCATCTTTCATAGAAATAAAATGGTACGTTTTTCCATCTTATTTTGAATTAATCAGGTGTGAATACTAGAAAGAGATTAAAAAAAAAAAAAAGTAAGATAAAAGTGGAAAAAAGAAGATAAATGAGAAATTAATTAGTCTACATAATGTAAAAATGACATAAAAGAAAGGAGAAATTATTCTCATGTAGTCCAAACCAACCCAAAATAAATATTTTATCACTATATTATTTTGAAATGTTTCATTTTAAATTTTTTAATGAGATTAATATATCCCTTAATAATTAAAATTTTCAAGTAGGAACTATTTGGATGGAACGAAGAGAATAAATCATAGGAAAAGAGGGAGTAACAAAATTAAAAAGGATGAAGATTTGAATTTGTTTCCTAATTGGGAACTAATGAAACTTGCGAGCATTTGGAATCTAGTCTTCTTGTTGAGCCGCGAATTACAGTTTGTTAATTTCGATGGTATTCATTTTTTCACTAGACAAATGGGCAAATATATCACAAAATTGAAAATATTCTTCCTTTACTTTTAATTAATTACAAATAAAGCCAAATCACACGTGTGGTTTTCAACACTTGAGCGGTCATACTTTGACCCAGTGACCTACACTACACATTTGAAAAGTCAAAGACTTAAAATATAAATAACAATAATTGACTTTGTTGTTTCCAAAAATTAAGAATTTACTATTCTATTTTAAAATAAATATTCCACTTATTATTTTTATTTTTATTTTAATAATGGTTTCATTTAAACTACATATCACCAACAACTATTTTAAAAATATAAATAAATAAATAGTAAAACAATTATTTGAGATGGGAAGAAGAACACTCCTTTGGAAATATCACAAAATAACATGTAACAGTTATATAACTACGTACCACGAGAATTCGTTAATAGCCATTTGGACTTGTCCCATCACAAGAAAGTATGATACACACACACACACACTCTCACCAGAGCCATATTTGACCCCTTTGGTATCGATTCCTCACTTGACGTTTTATTTAGTATTACACCATAAATTAATAACGAGTAATTGTTAAGAAAGAGGAAAAAACTCCAAACTTTTCCACTTCACTTTTTAATCACTACTATTACTCTCTCTATTCCACTATACTATTTTCACATATTTTTTTTTATAAATCTGATTTCTACAATTTCTATAACATTTTTACATTACTCTCTACATTTGATATTAACATATTGATTATGCTTAAATATTATTGTAACAGACAAATATTTTCTATATCAGGAATGAGACACTATTTTCTTTTGTCTTGTACAAATTCCAAATATTTCAGAGTTAGCATTTGCTATATTCCAAATTTTGTCTTGTACAAATTCCTATGAGGTTATCTGGCCAGAATCAAATATAAGCTTGTTTGCTTCTGCTCTTCATGTTGAGAGTTGAGAAATATGTCACATGAAGAGCCAACACATGTTGTCTCTAGAGCATTTGAGAACGAATTAAGGAGCATGGCTGACCTCAAGAATCAAACTCTCCATATGTGGTCTTTTTGGGGTTACGAGGAGGAGGTGTCACAGGGTGCTAGCCATTTTGGTAATTTTGTGCTTAACTTAACTTATAGTTGGTGGTGGTTATTTGTATACTTCACGTGTACATAAGATGCATCACCTTTTTAAAGCCTCATTTTATTTTATAGAGTAGTATTCTTTCTTATCAAAAAAAAAAAAAAGAGCCAACACAAGATATAGTAACATTTGGATTGGTTGTCCTCAAATTTGATCATCACGCCTACCTACCAACTTTCGATGCATAAAAGTTGCTGACCAATAATCCATACCACTACACAATTACCATATTCACCCAAACAAAAGAATATCAGCACAAGACACAGCCCTACATCTACCTTCCTGTCGAGAATATGCCCAAAGTGATCAAATGTCTTTGTTGATCAAATATACAAATGCTCATAAATTCGTCATCATCACCGTTCTTGTTTGAAACACACACCTATTGTTTTCAAAGCATAATATATTTGCCACCAGTATGTAGAATATTCTTTATGGACTAGTTAGTATTGTCCCCTAATTCTAATTCTAAAAGGGAAAAACGAGAGAAAAAGAAAGGTAAAGCTTAAAAAGACGACAATGCATCTCCTAAAGAAGAAAACAAGGGAAAGGGGGGGGGGGGGAGGTATGTTATTATCAAAAACTTACTGAGGTCTTACAGGATGTAGAGGTTCACAAATTTCTCGCTGGCGGTTGTACTATACATGCGGATTCATCTTTTAGTTCCTTCAAACTGATTTCGCAGCTGTTCGTATTTCTTGAGCTCTGCTATAGATAGTGAGGGTGAGAGCTCTGCTACAACCTGCAAGAATTTATATGAAATATTCAACCACTGGAAGGATGTTCTTAAAGAGATCCATCAAGTGCGCACACCTTTCTTAAATTGAGGGTCTTTTTTTATTGTTACTACATAGTGCCAAAACGACTGAACCTAGTGATAAAAGAACCATATCTAAGATGGGAGTCTTTCGCAGTGAAAATTTAAACTTGAAGTAACCTAATCAAACCAATGTAACATAACCAGTGCACCCAATTTAGTACAAACCGTCCGAATCAATCATAATATTATAAATACTCGGACCAACCATCACGCTTTGCATTAAGTTAATGCTCAGAGACCGATCATCAGTCGGTGCATTTAAGTTTTTAGCTTACCTTCACAAAATCCTCATATTCGACAACAACAGAGTCAGCTTGATCATCCGCAGATGTTGAATCTGACAGAGTTAAAACCTACAACATAGTTGACAAAATAAGTATTGGATAACGGTTCAAAAATGCATGGCATGCAATTACTATTGAATCAGTCAACTAAGATAATACTTCTGTTATAGAAACCTTAGACGCAGTCCGTTGGATGGATGAGAAAATGTTATAAAGAAGAGTAATGATGATATTGGCTCAAATTCACCACGGACATTCTGGGGACCTCACATTCTTATCTCATCTCCTCTGTAATTTGCTGGTCAATTGCTAGTTTTGTATTTTTGTTTTTGATAGACAAGTATGGCCCCTTGCCATGGGGATTGGAACCAAGGACCTCAAGGTCATTTGCTAGTTCTTATAAATATATTAA
The DNA here is from genome assembly GCA_013146195.2 of Codonopsis lanceolata. Taxonomy (NCBI): domain Eukaryota; kingdom Viridiplantae; phylum Streptophyta; class Magnoliopsida; order Asterales; family Campanulaceae; genus Codonopsis; species Codonopsis lanceolata. Next base: position 113,874,840 of record CM028382.1, read on the forward strand.
GAGGCTCAAGAGTAATGACTTTGGGTCTCTCTCTCTCTCTCTCTCCTGCCAAGCAAAGTGAAGCTCCACAGATTTTTAGAGGCCTCAGAACCTCTATCAGATAGTGTAAGGCAGATCAGAACATAGGCATACATGTCCGAGACCTACCTTTCGCTTTGCTGCTTGAAACCAAGCATCTGCACACAAGGCATACATGTCTGCACCAGTAAAGTTTGGGGGACATTTCTTTGCTATCAAGTGAAGTGATACATCTTCATGCAATTTAAACTTCCGGGTCAGTGCTTTAAGGACCCTGCAAAAATAAAGTAAATTATGACATTAATCATAGAAGATACAAGACAGGAGTATGTATCTTGATTCACCAGGGAGAAAGCTAACCTTTCTTTGTTAGATGCATCTGTATTGACTCCAACATAAAGAAGCTTATCAAATCGGCCAGGCCTTAGAAGGGCTGGGTCTATAAGATCTGGTCTGTTGCTGGCTCCTATTATAAACAAATCCTATTGAAAGATAGCCAAGGTTAATAAGCTAAAAGCACAAGGCAAAGACTACCAAAACTAGAAGAGACAATTAGCTATTATTATCAAGTCATATCACCTGTGAAGAGTCGTTCAGGCCATCAATCTCTGCAAGCATCTAAAAGAAAGGCAGACTAGTCAAGCACTTGCTGGTTAAAGAAATGAGTCTCTGACAATTACAACAAAAAGAAATTACCTGGGATACCACACGATCCATAACACCCCCAGAATCACCAGAAGCACCCCTAGCTGGAGCAAGCGAATCAAGTTCATCAAAGAAGATGACACAGGGGCGTGCTGATCTTGCCTGCAAATGATGCTCAATCCTCAATAGGAAGCAAAATCACCAGTTGAAAAGAATTTTTTGAAGAGTATAATAACTTTATCTAGTGGAGTTTGACAACCTGAAGGAAGAACAAAAAGAATAATCTTACCTTCTGAAAAATATCTCGCACATTTTTCTCTGACTCTCCTATGTACATATTGATCAATTCAGGTCCTTTGACGCTGAGAAAATTAAGGGAGCACTCTGTTGCAACAGCTTTTGCCAATAAAGTCTGGGATTTGCAACAAGAATAGGAAATTTATCTTAATGTTATTGACGGAATTGAAAAAATAAATAAAAAACTAAATCTGGATGATTGAAACTTGGAAGGTCTCTTTTGACATGCTAGAGATGGATCATGTGTTGAATCGAAGAAAAAGACATGCATAACAGGAATGGATATGATAACCATTATAACTAGTGCTTACTTTCCCTGTACCGGGAGGACCATAAAGTAGAACGCCAGAGCGCTTGCGCAACCCCGAGGAAAACAAATCCTTATGCAGAAGAGGTAGCTGCAGATACATACAGTCAGATTGTCAGCCAAATATCATCCGAAACAACAAATGCACAACCTTGATGACTCGGGCTTCTATTTATTTTTTGAAATCTATTATTCATCCAGAATAAAATCTTTTGAGAATTATCAAATATGCTAAATCACAGAGAGACAATGTCTTAATTTCACCCTTTAATATTACTACCAGCTTTTCCTTGCCTCTCTCTGCGGCCCCAAAATGAGTGTCCCTTTTCAGTTTTTCACAAAAATCATGGAAGTTAACTTGTTAGGCCATTTTGGTAGTACAAGTACAATTCCCTTAGTGTTCACACAATAGTATTTCTTTTTAGAGGAATGGTATGACGTTTGTAACACCCGGGAATTGCATATTTTATTAATTGTGTATTAGTATGCATTTGCATTGATTAATTACGTGCTGCGTGTTATATTTAATGTGTTTATGTGTTTTGTGTTATGGACTTCGGTGATTGTCCTACGAGAGTCCATTTGAGCTTAAGATATGTTGGGCTTGATGTGTGACGTATTTAAAGTCCATATTGGATTTTGGTTGTCAGTTATGATTTATAACGTTGGAATAGGAAATGACACGTTAAACTAGAAAATATATATTTTCAGCTAGATTGACCCGACGTGTATCATACGTTACGTGCTTCTTTTTATATTGTTAAAATATATTTTTATTTTAACATTGGCTAATTAATAATGATTAATTAGTGTTTAATTGGGTCATATTGGTGATTAATTGGTTTTGACAAAGTGGACTTTTGACCAAACAATAATATTGATACTTTAATAGACTAATTAGTTCTTCAAATATTATTAAACAATGGTCATGGGTTTCATTCTTTTCTTTGTTTTGGTTTTACTTTGGGCGGTTGGTGGGGTATCGGCTTCCGTCTTTTTAGTTAATTTGAATGAGTGTCTATCCCTTATTTTTCTTCCCTTTGTTTTTCACTCTTCACCCCGAGCGTTTGTTACGGTTTGTTTCGAGGGTTTTTACTTCTGCCTTGATTTCTTAACATAATATTATCCGTTTTTAAATCTGACTTCGCAGGGGTGTTCCATGTGTTGAGAGCTACATTTACAACCGAATACTTTGTGTTTTCATCGATATTTTTCGGTAGAGGTAAGTTACTATCCCCTTCCCTTTGTATGTAATAATAGCATACATGAACTGTGGGCTAATCCCATATAATTTGTTTTGAATACGAAGTATGAATAATTTAATTACAAATTATTATTAATTGTAATAGGTTAATGTGTTAAATGGTTTTAAACCATTATTATGTCGAGTAATACGTCGGTGAGATTGTATTGGGATGAATCCTGCAAGTCGCGGTGATGCCCGAAATTTATAAATATTAAACGAATGACTCAACGGAGTTGATTTAGGGACAATAAAATATAACGAGTGACGTGCTCGATTCCTACAATAATGGAGAATATTTTGGTGTAGTTAATTATATGTAAATTATTACATACCATGGTATTTGTGTTTAAACAATTAAATGCTTAAGTGTTTATTTACAGGCAATTAAGCATGCTTGTAAGTGCGTTGAGCCCCCGTACTTGGGACTCGATGGTTGTGTTTAATTACAAGTAAACAACTACTTGTGCATCGTATTGAGTCCATCTGACATATGTGGTTGTGTCAACAATGGGATGACAGTAGTCTTTACGAGAGTTAAATCTCATGATCGCTACGGGTCGTTGCATGGGTGCCCTTGTTATTGGCCGTGACAAGGATGTAGCCTTGTTAGAGCACTTCGCATGACAAACAGAAGGCTAGACTCTTGGGTAAAACTCTGGGTAATGAGACTCCTGGTTAAGTCCCAAGGTCATTGGTTCTGGATACTATTGGGTTCAAACATGGTTCAACATGTGATCAAACATGTATCAGCGCGTGTACAACGGGTCTGCGGCAACAACACAGTTATGGTATTTGAGATACAAGCCGAGACATAAAGCTCGCCTACAGTTGTATATCCTAATTATGTGTTTAATTACGTTGAGTCAATGTGCATTATAACATGATCAACGTGATATGTGCAAGTATATGTACAACTATACTTGATTTACGTATGTGTTTAAAACATGTGCATAACAGCATGACATGTAGTTGCATATAGTAACTTACTGAGTTATCACTCACCCCATTCCCTTTATTTGTTTTCCTTAGATCCCAGCCAGACAGGGAGTTCGAGGCGAGGCTGGCGAGGCACTCGTGTACAGCAGGTTGTCTTTTGTTATACAACTCCATAGGAGTTTGTATTTGTATAGTGTGAGGATGGGTTGTTGTTATGTAGAGTTGTATAAGCTCTACTCTGGGTACTTTGATGTTACTGGTCTTATACTATCTTTTGATGCCGGAGTATAGCTCTGTGCATGTGTATTATATTACACTAGTTGGTTGGTTGTCGTGTTTATAATAATCACATGAGTGATTATGTTTTATCAGGTGATTTTATTAGCCTATTATTAGTGGAGGCTTTGCACGTATTTTGTTGTTTTATATGTTTGTTCGACGCTCGACCCGAGGCTCGTATAGAGATTGGGGGTCGGGTCGTCGCAAAGTTAGTCAAGCATCTAGTTATAGAAATGATTTGAACTGGGAGCAGGAGCAGTTCCCACGTACGGATAGAGATTCCCAAGGTAAAACATTTTTAAAAGTAGATTCTCAGCATGTGTTGGCAGGACATTCATTAGCATGACCCTGCTTCTGAATAGCTCTATATTTACCAACTTCCATTACAATTTTCCTAGCTCGTCTTTTAGTTGCTTTGAAGAATAGTTGCTCAAGGATTTTATATACAGCTGAGTAGGTCAGAAAGCTCCATAATAATTTGAAAAATGTGGTTAACCATGTGGTGGGTAGTTGAAGATATACTCTAACATACAAACCCTCCAAGTTGACATGAATACGGAATCATAACAATATACACAAGAATAGTACTTCATGTGATTGCAAACTTTATTTTATGCTGCTTGTTGTGGACTTTAAAATCCATATTGAAAAGTGGATTTAGGAGAAGGAGATGAATTGACATTGAATGTTCCTTCAGTAGGATTAATGATGCAGCATCTTCTGGACTCCCGGGGGGAGAGGGGGGGTTGTTGAGGGGAAGGGGGGAATCGATGTACGTTTTCCTGGAACAACGTTTAAATGGTTCATAAGCCATAGGAGTGTCTGTAGAATATTGAAAACCTCACCTGAACTGTGTCCAGAATCGATTTCTTAACATCCTCAAGCCCACCAACATCTTCCCATTTCACATTGGGAACCTACAGCAGAAAATTCGATATTTAGTGGTCTGTGAAACATCTGCCAATTCAGTACTTTCTGCAAAGAAACTCACCACCCACTCATTTCAGTTTAACCCAAAATTGATTCTAAGTAAACAGCACTAAAGATGGTGGAACAAAATGACATTATGCATTAAGCTACTGAAGTTCATTTTGCTAGTTTACTACACCTTCGGAGTCCCTAGTGCTGAGGCATTCCGCTTCTTTGATCGTTCCAATGCTTTGACCATGTCTTCTTTCCCAAAAGCCCGAAGTGCTTCATCACATGGCCCATTGTCCTTCGCAGGTTTCGCAAAAGATCCACACTCACTCAGGTTCAGGGGCTCAGCCTTGTCACACAAATCATCATAACTTGGCATATTGTCCTTCACAAGATTTGCAAGAGATCCCCTCTCAACCAAGTTCTGGGGCTCGGGTTCAGCTTTGTCAGACAGCGTGTCGTAGCCAGAAATTAGATTTGCACTGGCATCAGCAATTAAAGCACGTATATCCCTTGGCATATAACCAGATGTCTGCCCTATTATGTCCTTAATAAGATCCTCTGGCACAGTCTGAAACAAGCAATATCTGATCCATCAAAGTTAACAGCCATGGACAAAGACAAACGAGCTACAATAAACATAAAATATGATAATGAAGAGGCTAAATGAATAAATTAGCTTAGACTAAAACTCTTTTATACAAAAGAAAAGCAATTGCTTGAACATTTGTACAACTTAATCATTTAGCTTACATGATAGAGAATAATCACCCAACCTTAACTTCAATAAATAAGACTGAGATGCTAACATTTGAGTGGATCCGTTAACAAAATCCGATATAAAAAATATATTAATATTATACATATAAAAGTTAATAAGTTTTTACTCATTAATCATCTAATTTTCTAAATATAAATTTTTGACGAATTCTAAGATCTTACTAACATTATTATTCATGTTTGTGTTAGCTAAAAATAGAATTTTTAATTTTATTCAACATTTGATTAAGAAAAAATACATCAATATTAATTTTATTCTTTAATTATTACAAGATAAGAAATCGAGCATCGAAAGATAATCCGATCCGATCCAAGTCCGATGATTTCTTAACAAATCGGATAATGGATATGAGTCCGATCGAACGATCCATTGAAGCCTACTTGAGGGTAATAACTTTCCATCATTATCCTTAGTTTTAAGGATTAAATTAGTATTTCTAACTTTATGTTTAATGTAAAAGCATAATTTGGAAACTTGTACACTTTAGAAGCTTAATTATAAAAAAACAAGACACTTTAATTGGAATTTCCCAAAATAGAGAAATGGAGTCCTTAAGGCAAACCTAGTGAGTACAACATAAAAGATAAGTAAAACAACCAGGATCGCACATAACCATGGACTAAACATTTTATTGTGGTCTATTCCAAATAAATGGAAAAGAAGCAAGAGGGAGAATATATCTCTACTTACATTTGGAAGCAGCTCGGAAATGCATTGAAGCGACTGGGAAAGCATTTCAACTCTTTGTTCTTCCGTCAAAGGTCCCATACTGACTTCATGGCTGAAACAACGCCTTACGGTTGGAGGCAGCCCTTCTGAACTGTCAGCTGCTGCAACTAACAGTACCGGATGCGTAATCATTGCTTGTGCAACTTTGATGTGCTGCAGCAGCAAACTAATATAGTGATTGTCTTTCAAATTATGGCCCCAAAAACTTCTTAAAGGAAAGGTTAAGTTTTTCCATTCAACTACAATTTCTCATCCAAAAGATCTGTAATACCTTATACCTACACAATCTGCAAAAGCTCTTTTAGAAACCAGGTTTACATTAGCATGAATCCGATTTTCTTTTTCTTGTATTTCAAAGCTTTTCCGAAGTGGATATTGCAGAGGGAGAAATATTATACCTGATTTACTTGTTTCATCTCTTTTCTTTTTCTTAGGCAGCAGGGAATGGAAATTTTCTAATGTAGACTAAAGATTAATGATCATCAGCAACTTTTACAAAGCCGGAAGGTACTGGTCCATATCTGACAAGTATTATGGTGTCATGTGAGCTCTTTACGTCTCTTGAGAAATGGTGTTGCCTTCTGTTCGGCTCAGGCAAATGGTGACACACTGTTACAATTCAGTTTCCCTAATCTGTACAGCGTTGCGGTCAACAAGGATGATGATAGGGTGAGCTCGCTTCTAGAAATCCATGGTGGGTAGATTCTTGGAATCCTGTTTTTCACAGAAATATCCAGGATTGGGAGATTGGGGAATTGGTCCAAATGATGGCTATGCTTCACGAAGTGAAGAGACAAGATTTGGGCGAAGATAGAATTTCCTGGGAGGGGACTAAGGATAGAAATTTCTCAGTCAAGTCTTTCTTTTCCAAGTTGAATATCAGTGACAGAATTACGTTCCCTTGGAAAGATACTTGGAGAGTAAAGGTTCCCAGTAGGGTGAGTTTTTGTTGGGAGGCAGCCTGGGAAGCCATTTTGACGGGGGAGAATTTGAGAGCTCGTGGTAAGATTTACGTCAATTGGTGCTTTTTGTGTAAAAAAGAGGAAGAGAATGTGAATCATCTGCTCTTGCATTGCCCCATAACGCAAGAAGTATGGAATATGTTCAATTTGGTTGGGGTTTCATGGGTCATGCCTCGGACTGTTATTGAGCTTCTGCGTGGGTGAACTCCGTACAAAAGAAGAAAAGGAATCGAAGGATCATTGAGAACGTTGAGACTGATATAGGAGGGATCAAGGAAGCTTTTCTCCACACCCTTAGATTTTGGTACTTAGAAGATGTTCCCAGATCAGGGGATTCTTCTGCATATACTATGGATAGGTCTTTTGTTATATAAGATTTTTGTCTTGTATACCCCGTGTACAAGGGCACGCCAACTTTCTGGGTGCCTGATATATAATACTCTTTACTTATAAAAAAAAATGGTGACACGGACAAGTAGTTGTTCTAAGTACAGTTTTTTCTTGGGGCACAGTTCCACCTCAGTATGCTGCCAATCATCCACCTACTCTAACCCGTCTTCTTCATACCTTCTTTCTTTTTTCCATAACTCATCACTCTTTCAGTAGTATTTCCTTTAACTGTATTTAGTTCATGGACTCTGTGCCAAGAAGAAAAGGAAAATGGAAAAGAATTCACCTTCCTTTTTTTATACAATCAAGGAAACTTCCAATAAATGTAACTTTCCCTCAGTAATCCCATGAGTATAATAAAATGTTACGAATCTTTCCACCCAACAAGCTTTTCTTTAATTTTATGACAAGTTAATAATCTTTAATATTAAAATTGGATTCTAGGAACTCAGAAAACAACTTTACAAAAAGAGCAACATTTATCAATATTTATTCAATCTCAACTCCACCACTCAATCAACTCATCCTTTGTTACAACTACTAAGGGTCACCAAAAAAGGTACTCCCTCCATCCCAATATGAGTGTCGATTTCTATTCATGATTCATGAAAAAAAATGGACATTCATTTTGGGACGAAGGGAGTATATGATAAGAAAATGCTTGGGAACACAAATTTTCTTTCTTCAAGTAAGTGATTTGGGATTAGATGTGATTGGTCAATACACACAAATCCTACCCACTAGATTATTTGCGAGACAAATCTAAGGAAGACTATTAGAGTACCAAGAGTTTCCAACGATAAACAAATAGCTTAGAAAAGAATACAGTAATGTCAGGTAGCAGAAAGTTATTTAGAGAAATAAAGTGAGGCAAAATATTGTATCTTACAGATTCCACCCTTGTTTCTTCTTCAAAATGATTATCTTCGTCATCACCAACAGGCTCCGTAAATTCCCTGATAACAGATGCAACTTCGTATGTAATGCCAATTTGATCTTGTGGTGACCCCTCATTAGGGGCCAAATTACGGACAACGTCAAAGTGGCGGAGAAGAAGAATCGTTGGTGAATATCTGCTTTGAAGTGAGAAAGATCAGTGAAGCATAAATATAACCGCTCGCTGTTGGTAAACTTTTAGAAGATATTATAGCACAAGATACTTCCAATACTTCCATATACAATATAATATAAGAATCTTAAAAGGTTAAGTTAGACTTAATAAGCGATAGTAGATTAATCAGTAAGACTCGAAAGATAAAAAATAGCCACTAGATATAAAAACTAAATTACTAGCTTAAATACCTGCGAGCTAAAGCGAAAACCTGAGCTAGCATTGCAGATGTTTTTCTTTCAGAGGATGTCATAAGATTATGACAACTATACTCCACCACATGCAGGCCCAACTGACGAGCAACATGCTTAACCACAGTCCTCTTTCCACACCCTGAAAAATATGCTGATTTGTCAAGCTGAAAGCAATGACAAATAGCCTTTTTTTTTTGATAAGAAACCATTTCTAGGACTCCAATAAGTTCATATTAGCCACAATTCAATTGATTCTCTTAAAGATTAGAGCATTTGTTCTGTCATACTGTGATAACTTCCTTCATGGCCATCAGATTGTATCATGATCAACAAAATCTTAGCTAATCCAAGTGACCAAAAGTTTAAATAATAATAATAATAGATACAAAGAATAAGCGCACCGGTTAAACCAGATAAAAGTATAGCAACCCTGAATTTGGACGAGAGTGCCGATGGGCAGAGTGGAGGTGCGAGTATGGAAGCTAGGGTCTTTACTGTGTCCATCTGTAAAGGTGCAAGACCTTTTTTCCCATCAAGTAAAAGATCAGGAGGAACAGCAGACGGAACACTGGCGCCAAGTACAACGGCTGTTTGATTGCGATTGACTTTAAGTACTTGTTCATCTGAAGGTTCCATAGCAACAACCTGTTGACAATAACACTTTCTTGATAACAGATATTGTGTTGTGATATTCTTTGACCTGATGCACGAAACTATGAAATGGAAAGAAAACAAAGGAAACCACCTTGAAGTAGATGATATTGTCGCTCGCTTGCATTTTTCGGCTGCAGGGAACGCAGATAGCTGATTTGCATTTCCAATTGATACATATACCGAAAAGATCACCTCTGGCTAGATATCTATCTACTGCAAAGTACTCATTCAATGCCACGTCAATCATTTCTTGACGATCTTCAGTGTCAATAAACGAACTTCCTCTAAGAGATTCAATAATACCACATTCTGGTATTTTCACAAAAGAAATCCTCAAGTGAGCTGCGTATCTAGGTGATTCTGCCCAAGGTTCAACACCTAAATTGATAGAGAAGCCCTCATCTCCTTTCTCATTTGCTCCAGCTTCCGTTCTAACTTCAAACAAAGATCCCAAATTCTCTTTCCCTTGGTAAACAAGCAATTTCAAACACGATACATTCAACTTGAGGTTAAATGCAAAAATAGGAGACACATACACAACTTCGGAAGTCAATGGCACATGATGAATATGAGCGAAACTGTACAAAGGAAAGACAAGCATTGCCCTTGAAGATGTCACTGCAGATAGTTCATTGTTAGTAGATTCATCATGGGCACCTGGAGGATCTAGAACAACAGCTTGGCCAATCCTTTGGATGCCGGTATCCACATTTTTTATCATCACCTAGTCAAATTTACAAGAGAGAGTGATCAGTTCTTAATAGATGTTATGATTATATTTTCTATAATAAAGTAGATGTATGCCGAACATAGATTGGAAAAATGTTCAAATTGGCTTTGCAAAATCATTTTTTTCTTTTTCGAGATAAATGTAGTAGTATTACAATTATCATAATAGAAGAAGATTAAACACAAACATCAGGAGATTCTATTTCCACAAATGCTACATTCGGAGGAATGAAATTCTATATATTAGAATTGTAATTCCAGATATTTTAATTCAAGCTTCAAAACTAAGGAAGCGCCAATTCCAATTCTATGCCTTTCGATCCATGCTTCAAAAACACTACGTACCAGTGAACCAGAAGTTATGGATAGCCGTTTGAGAAGAGACGTCGAGAGCCCTACCAAGGCAGCGTCGTCGAGAGAAGCCACCTTCGTGTTAAAAATGTCCGATTGGTCCTTTGACAATCGAAGAATTCCAGCCCGAAGCTGTAAAGCCGGCGAGATATCGTCACTGGGAAGCTCATTAGTTCGGTCAATTCCATCTCTGCTGACAACTGTCGATGAATTAAGAACGGAATTGATGAGAGATTTGGTCGAAGAAAGCACTAGCGGCTTCCTTCGTTCCACCATATCAGAGCCTAGTTCGATGCTCAATCGAAGTTTAAGAGAGAGAAAGTGAGAGTGAGAGAGAGAGAGAGTCCCGACAGCTACAGAAGAGACTGAAAATGCGCAAATCAAGAAGATATCATAAAATGATGGCCGACGGCGCCAGAACTCAACCGTTTCAACGTAAGCAACCGTCGATTCATTTTAATAGGCCCAATCCAGATTGAGCTCTAGTCTTCTGGGCCGGCCTGTAGCAACCTGATTTCCAGGGAAGCACTTGCCTTCCACAATATGACTTTAATATTTTGTTTTACGAAAAATGATTTTTTTAAAAAAAAAATTTGAAATTTTTTTTAAAAATATTTTTGATATTTGGTAAATCTTTTTAAAATATGTCTGAAAATCTTTTCAGACAAAACTACGGAATATGTACAAAAGACAATATATTAATAAATACGAAAAATATATTATAATATTAATATCTGGATTAAATCATTATTTGGTCCCTGAACTATACTAATACTATGCGTTTGGTCCCTGTACTTTTTTTTGTAATGTGTTTGGTCCTTAAAGTAGGTTTTTGGTAAGAGATTACCCCATGACGGTGTTACCGTCAGTTTTGCCGTTATGTTTTTTTTGAAAACTCAAATTTACCCTTACGTTTTAGCGAGCTGGGCGTATACAAACCAGACACTGTCTTTTATTTTCTTCATTTCACCCATTCTATCATCTCACAACACTTCTCACTATACTACCTAAAATCAAAGAAATTTCGCGTAGGTTGAGTTCTTTCGATTTTAATTCTTTGTTTAGTTTCGATAACCTAAACTGTCTTCCCTTTCATCTACAAAATTAGTTCAATCGATCTCTGTAATTCGAAAAGGGGGTCATGGCTTCGGTTTCCACATCTACAGGCAAATCGTGGGCTAGAGCTGGCATTTCTGTTCCGTGGTGTGATTGCAATATTCCAGCCCTGTTGAAAATTTCACGAACTGATAGTAATCCAGGAAAACTCTTCTACGGTTGTGCAAATTACAACGTATCTTCTCAATTTGTTACCAATTTTTATGCAAAAAATGAATCAATAAATAGTTTCTTTGTGGTTATGGTCATTTTGTTTTTGTTTTTGCTTTTTTTTTTTTTTTTTTCAGAAAACATGTAAAGGTTGTGACTTTTTTGAATGGGCAAATGATGCAAGTATGATGTGTGAAAATTGCACTGAAATGAAAGAGAAGTGGGCAAAAGATGAAATGCAATTGCTTAAGTTAAAAGAGAGGAAAATGACACTTAAAAAGGAAGTGAAGAGGCTTGAAGTAGAATTGGTAAAGAAAGACATGGAAATTGGCATGTTGAAGTCTCAAGTTATAAGCAGTTGGAATGTGAGGAAATGAGTTATTTTAATTTTTTTGTTTGATTATATATCGCATCTTTGGCTCAAACCACAGTGGTATGTTTATGTTGCCTATAAAGAGGTAAACTTTGATCAAACCATAGTGGTATGTGTATGGTGGTATGGTATCAATTGTAAATGTTTTGTTATATTTTGGTTGATGAATTTGGGCAATTGGTTGGCTGTTGAGGTGTTCTGTAAATGTTTTGTTACACGGTTGTTGAATTTGAGCAATTGGTTGGTTGTTGATGAATTTGAGTAATTGGTTTGTTACTGTAAATGTTCTGTTACATCACACCTATAAAGAGGTTGATTGGTTGGTTGTTGCAAAGAAACAGGTTTTGTTGCAAATTGGTATGTTGCAAATAAGCATATTCATAACACAAGTCATAACACAATTTACCCAACATGTCCAAAATTATAACACAAATCATAACACAATTGAGTTACATGCCTAAAAGCACAAGTTTACATGTTTAATTTGCCCAACATGTCCAAAATCATAACACAATTCAAAACACAATTGAACATGTCCCAACATTTACATTCCCAAATCATAACACAATTTACCCAACATGTCCAAAAGCACAAGTTTACATGCCCAAAAGCACAAGTTTACATGTTCAAAGCATACATGTTCTATCTTTGTCCAAAATTACATATCACTTAACAACATATCACTTTTTTTCCAGTGTTAAATTTTGTCAGTACATGTCTTCCCCTCCAAACAAAAGGTGTATCACTACTCCTTGGTGACCCTACAGTATAGATATTGTTGGTAAATTGGCTAGCCTACAAATAAACACAAGAAACAAAAAATAAGTGGCAGGTACATTATTTAAGCATTGAGACCAATTTAGACAACCAAAGTAACCAACATACCTTATAAAATGTATCTCCAGCTGGTGTGACATAAATTCCACAAAATGCATGGGTTGGTTCAGCAACAGTATGCACCTTCCTGGGCCTTCCTCTCTTTCTCTTCTCACCTTCAGGTAATTGAGTTTTCTTCCTACCATCATTTCTTTGCTTAGTATAAACTCTCTCAACAACTAGACTCTTTCCTTTTTCCTTGTGTGTCCTTTTTTTCCTTGATGTAGCACCAACCTAAAAGAAAAGTAATTAGCATTTGTTTATCAGTTGTAAAATAATACACATAAATACTACCTCAGTTGTAACTGTATCTGGTACTTCTTTATCAGTTGTATCTGCTTGCACTGAAGTAGCACTAACTTTAAACCAATTGGATAGAAAGATGTTATGTAATAGTAAAGTACTACCTTTAAATGTTAAAAAAATACTAACTTTAAAGTAAAGTAGTACCTTGCATCTTTTCTTATTATGACCAAGTTGATTGCAAACACTACATGCAATATCTTGTCCTTATCTACTGTGTTTCTGTGTACCCATGGCTTGTTTAGGTTGTTTTTCATCTGGTCCCTTCACTCTTTTTTTCTTATGTCTCCCTGGCATTGCCTTGGACATAGGATGCTTCAAAGGGTCATTTGTAGACTTTGCCCAATTGTTTTCGCCTGAAATAGGCTGAATACTCCAAGCATATGTCTTTAAAAATTTCTCGTTCTTATAACAGTTAGGAACATACTTATCTACATTCTTCCCAATACTAACCAGCCCAGCAATGGCATGACAACATGGAATTCCACTCAAATCCCATTCCCTACAACTGCATTTTCTTTTGGCTATGTCAACTATGTATCCCCATTTCATGTAGTCAACTTGAAACTTGTTATATCCACTATAGGTTGCAGTCTACAATCTACATTCATCAGTGTTTGCTTCTATTTTCTTTCTAATCCTAGGACATATGACATCCGAATGATTAGAAATCCATTATCTTCTTTTGTGCAACCTAGTCATTGTGGTCGTTCTCAAATGTTCCAACAAGTAAATAAGTGGCTTACACCTAGCATCCAGTAAGGTCTCATTAAACCCCTCAGACATATTATTTTCACAACTATCATAATAACTAAATGTTTCAAAGAAAGCCTTACACCACTTATTTGGATTTCTTTTCATCAGATCATTATATGCTTCTTCATCTAACTCCTTTAATCTCTGACAATTATTGTTATACATGTCCATGTTAGTGGACCTGACAATTGCCCAAAAAAAACCCTTGTATTATGCCCCTCTGAATTGTTTTGCCCAATTAGCATGCACATGCCTACCACATGCCCTATGTTCACACCAAGACAACATCTCAGACATAGATCTGACAAGTCCCTGTGTTCAAATCACAAATTTTTAATAATTTTAAACAAATTTTAACACATGTCATATAATACAAACTAGCTTTACACCCGTGCGTTAAACGTACGCCATATATTTTTTTCAATCAAATTATACATAAGCAACATGAAGTGAAAAAATAAAATTAAAAAAATAAATTATTGCAAAACTAATATCATGATTAAAAACTTTAATGATAATAAATAAAATAAACAAATAATTGTATCGTAAAGATTGTAAGTTCGATATGTACATAAACTGAATAAATTATTATAACACAGCGATTAAGAAAAAATAAAATTATTAATAGAGAATACAATAAATAAATAAAATCTTTTATAAATTTTAGAATATTTTTTTAAATACAATATTTGTGATTTAATATGTGCGATTACAACTACTATCATTATGATTAAATATGTACAATTATTACTACTATCACTATCACATAACAAAACTCACGTAATCTATATTAATCAATATTAATATAATGTTTTTTTAATCTTTTAGTTAGTGTGTTATGAAAATTAAACACATAATTAAAATGTAAGGATGAAAATATAAGTGAATTTAATTATTGCTTATTACATGAATGAAAAATTCATATATATTTTAGAATACGTCTTTTAAACGAATATATATTTGTTAGATAATAAAAATTGTATAACAAATTCAAATGACGATAAACCAAAGAAAAACAACTCAAATTACATACTTCCTACTGTCATCCCTCCCCCGAAATGACCAAAATGTCCCCAACTCAAAAATCCTTTCATTAATAGTGTCACCCAAATGATGTGACACTGATAATATGTGTACTTAATTATTACAACTATATCTACAAATATTTAAGCTCAAATCAATAGACAATAAAATAGACATTTAGACTATAATTGCTCTCAATTTATTGTACCTCTCACAAAGTATGATATACTCGGCTACTCGCCCATATACATAATCACACCCCTCTACAGTCATCGTACATGTTTCCAGAGCAATTAGACTACGATTTACTTGCTCATATTCATCTTCCAATGTCAATGAGCGAAAATGGAATCCGGTAATGATGATGTTGTCACCTCTCACCAAGACCTTGTTAATCTTTAAAAGTCCACTCATCAAGTATGTCATAACGGATGCTACTACTTTTGCCGGTGAAATTACATGGTTATAGACAACAAAAGCGGTCACAGAGCATTTATATTCAAGGAGAAAACACATTTATGATTAAGTAAACAATGTTTGTTGAGTATCAAATTAGACATGACAAATTTTAAGAATCCATAGTTGTTCATTAACTTATATTTCACTATGTACTTGTTCTTTAGCTCCTATGGATATAATTTGTCTTGAAAAAACTCACAAGTAAATTAATATTCAAAGATGAAGCACATTTATTGCTGAGTAAGTAATGTTTGTTGAGTTTTTAGATTGTTAGTCTCGTTTTCCTTGCATATTGGTAAGAAAAAAAAAGACATTCCATCTTAGATTGATGGTATTTAATTTCTTAACAGTTTCTTATGTTTTTTTTTTAAATTTACTTATCAATACTTGTATATGTGTTTATATGTAAATAGTATCCTTATTTGGTAAGTAGTTACAGTGGTTATCTAGCAATCTTGAGATAAGCAAATTAAATTTGTCATTATATATATCTTCCTATTTTTGGCAAGTGCATTTTGAAGGGATCTTGCTATATTTGGATGTGCTAATTACTTGTTAATTAAATGTTTAGTATAAAAACTAAGAAAAATAAAATAAAACAAAGTGTTTCAACTTCCAATGCATATTTATATTTTCATTTATGGAAAACATTTAGGCGGGAAAATCACGGTTGTTGATGACATGATATATACGTTTTGTTGATCTGAAATAATGGTCCAACCACTTCCATCCCCCATTTCTAAGTCCTTGATAAGATGAGAAAGAAACCAAGCCCATGATATTTTGTTTTCCACTTGTACAATTCCCCAGGCATCTGGAAACATTTGATTGTTAGCATCCCTTCCCACAGCAATGAGTAACTCTCCTTTCATACACCTTTTGAGAAAACACTCATCCAAACCTAGTACCTTCCTACCACCAGCTAATAATCTTTTTTTAGGGCATCAAAACTTACATAAAACATCTGAAAATATAGACCATATGCTGGGTTGTTCATAGCATAATACACTTCTATAGTGCTCCCTTCATTAGCCCTCCTTAACTCATCTCTGTATTCCCAAATCTTGCAATAGTGCTTTGTCATTGAACTAGCTGCAACACCTAATGCTTTTCTCCTAGCCTTAGAGCAAGTTGTCAAAGGCACATCTAGTTTATATTTTGCACTTTGATCTTCCAACAAGGATTATTTTTTATTCTTTGGTAGTATTGGGTGACAATCCATTTTGCTATCAGTTGTCTGCTTCTCACACCTTTACTACACATATGTTTTGGGTGAAATGTACTAATCCTAAAAGTCTTCATTCCCTTGCCTTCACTTGCCCAAATCCTCTAAGGGCATACATTGGAATTCACACAAATTACACAAACCCTCTTTTTTCATTCTTCAAAAACTTGAAATCAAAACCCTTTTCAATTGCATATGCATTAATTGCCTCTTTAAACCCTTTTGCATTTCTGAATTCCAACCCTACTGTGAATGTTATATCCTTTGGATCAATCTTTGGATTAAATGATCCATATTTTTTCTTCTTTTTTTTCTTACTCCTTTTACCATTTTCCTCTTCTTCACTATCTATACGTAGTTCTGAATCAGTATCATCCATAAATTGTTTCTCAATTGTATCCATTTCCTGTTGGGTCATATCTGGGTTATCATCATCTGTTTTCTAAGATTCTGCATTCCTTCTTGAATTACTTTGATCATGATCACTATCCTCCTCCTCATCATAATCACTATATTCACAATCTACTTCTTCTTCACTTTCAATAATATACGTCTCATCATCACTATAACCATATCTCTTCTCTCCCTCATCATCATTGGCTTCACAGCTTTCATCTCCCGCATCATCATTAGCTTCACAATTTTCCTATCCCTCAGCATCATCAGCTTCACAATTTTCCTCTCCCTCAACATCATTAGCCTCACATCTCTCATCTCCCATCTCCCTCATCATCAACCCTACTTTCTAGTGTACAAATTACGCAATCAACTAACTCATGCTTATCTACATCATGTTCAACATACATATCTATATCTATGAAACCAGTATCTAAATCACACATACTAGACTTATCAGCTACATCACACATTATGTTCACTTCTGCATCACTATACATCCTTCTAAGTCCAGTATCTAAATCATTTCATGGAATCACATACCAAATACGCTTAACATTCTTATAATTACATAATTCTTCAACCGCACTCTTTAAGCAAACAAAAGAGATATAATCCGTGTCAACTTCATTAATAACCTCAACACTATCCCCAGTGTATTTCATCACACCATCTTTCACAAATCTATCCCCATGGTGCACAATTAAATTTAAGATACCCATTCTGCAAACAAATGTATATACGTCAGAGAAATAGCCTAGGTGGTAGACATCATCAATTGTAAATAATGTTGGGGTACAATTTTTGTCCCCCACTATGCCCCCCACACATTACCTTTTATAAACTTACCCCATTTCCATGCTACACTACTACACATGCACATCAGGTGGTCCAATAGAATATAAATAGATAAGCATTAAACAATAATAAAAGGTTTACTTTTTGTCCCCCAAGTATGACTTTACAGACATATCACATTAGCAGA
Source organism: Codonopsis lanceolata (assembly GCA_013146195.2). Lineage (NCBI taxonomy): Eukaryota > Viridiplantae > Streptophyta > Magnoliopsida > Asterales > Campanulaceae > Codonopsis > Codonopsis lanceolata. The sequence continues at coordinate 113,893,049 of CM028382.1, forward strand.
GAAACCACTTTCAATAACAAGATGACCATATCACATTAACATTAACAGAGAGACCACATATTTAGACAACAACAATAAGATAGTGACATTAGGAACATCCAACAAAACCAATAAAATATGACCTAAAGTTCTATAAGATAACATATAGCATAAAAGCCCCCAAAAAATATGCATTATAGGTGGCCCAATTCGTACCAATTGACTTCAAAAACATAATTATACATTGAAACAAGAAAATGTAAGTTAAAAATCGACTACAAGTACCATAAAAGCACAATCAAACTGAGAAAGAACTAAGTTTGACAAAAAAATTGAAAAAAACCCATGTTGAAATCGAAGAAAACATAAACCCTAATTTCGTACCATAAAACCATTAACAGGTTAAAGTAATGTTATAGATAAGCATAAACACTAATTAATTTCGTACATGTTGTCTTCAATGCCTACGATTCTTCAGAAGACGACTAGATCATGATCTCTGAATTTAGGGTTTGGCGTAATGTAGTGAGATGATGAACTGGGTGAAATGGAATTGGTCTTTAATTAAAAGACAGTGTCTCTCTTAGTATACGTCCCGCTAAACGTAAGGGTAAATTTGAGTTTTCAAAAAAAAAAACATAACGACAAAACCAACGGTAACCCCGTCAGGAGGTAATCTCTTACTAAAAACCTACTTTAAGGACCAAACACATTACAAAAAAAGTAAAGGGACCAAACGCATAGTATTGGTATAGTTCAAGGACCAAATAATTATTTAATCCTTAATATCTATATCGAATATAAAATAGTATTGAACGTTAATTAATTTTCTTTTAGTAACCCTCGATTTATCATTTGGTGTCAAATCAATAAGGTCCTTTTTTCAATCTCACAAATACAAATAAAAAAAGTAATAATTGATATGAAAAAATATTTTAAAAAAGAAAATTGATAATATTTTGGACGTCTCTAAATAATACGGCGGACGCTATTATGACATAGTGTGTATTTATTAAAATTATAATTGATAAATAATGTGCACAAACTCAATTTATATTTCTAAATAATTTATTTGTTGAGTGAATTATTGTGAGTGTAAGTAAATATGTGTAATTGTGGAAGGGGGCGGTTGGGTGCTCGAACATTTGGAAAATGACTTACGAAAAATGAATCAATAAGCTAGTTATTTTCCTGAAAAAAAAGTTTCATTTTCCGTGACTCGGAAAAACTTTTATGTTGATTACATTTTCCTAAGGTTACCAAACACTGAAAAATGAGGTAAACGTTTTCCAAAAGTCATTTTCCGTTAAACAAACGGAGCCTTAACCTATCGTAAAAACCTTAGTAGATTTTCAATAGAGGTTCGACACGGAGCAATCATTTAAGAGCTAAAGCAATTTTTTTTTAAATGTTTAATTTATGATGTGGTGCATTTTTTATTTTATTTTTGGACATGCGTATATGTTCAGTTTGGGTGACAAAGCAGCCTAAAATCTGCCGAAATATTACACGTTTGGAGCTTGATGATCTTCATGTCTTTACTTGTTTGATATGTGGGCTCTCTAAACGTGGTCAATTGCAAATGGCCAGGAATATTTTTTAATGAGATGATTGTGATTTCTGAAGGGTGTTCATTGTTCAGCCGGATGAGGTTGTTTACAAAATATTATGAGGCTGGTAACATGGATGAAGCTCAGAAAATGCTCAATGAAATGGTGGAAAGGTGTCTTATTAATAGTCTTGCCGAAGACGATTATGATGTTCCTGATGTACAAGTTTGAGAGGCTCTAAATGCGCATTCTGTTGTATTAAAGATTTGACTCTAAACGCGAGACTCTCTCAGCTTGGGACATTGAAGAGTATTTTTTTCAAAAAAAGTTATAACCAAATTGAAGTTCATCATATTGTTCCCAATTTTTTAATGTGTTTTATGAGGATAGATAAAGTTTTTTGGATTCTAGTTTGCAAAACCATACTAACTAGCAAATGTTCATTTTTTGATTCGCCCAACACAATCTAGCATTTAAATTTTTTTTTTTTATCAAGTTTATACTATTGAGGCTTTTTATTAGCTAATATCAGATAGAGATACTCAATTAAATATACCAGTTTCGATAAAATTACTAACCACAACCATACTAAACTAGATTGAAACTTGGAAGATCAACTCTATTTCCTCTTTGTAAGTTTCACTTCCATCAATTTGGAATATGAGTTCCAACCAAAAAGAGAATAATGATTTGGAAATAAGATCATACTATGCCATAAATTTATCTAACCAAAAGAAAAAAAAAGTAGTTTAAATGAATATCTAATATTATTTTTCTTTCTAGATTTATGTTTTAGTTTTTAATTTTATAATTAAGTTTAAGTGTTTAACTTTATGATTAGGCCGGGCCAAGCGTTGTGGACTTTTTAAGGTTGAGCCAAACACGACCCATGGGTCTAACGGACCGGATCAAAGAAGCCCGACTTTTTTTGGGCCTTCTAAATTAAAATCCAAACCCTTAAAAAATCGGAATAATTACAAGCCGGTACATTTTTTAAAACATGTTTTCAAATCAATCCAGCTATTTTTTAGACATATCCTTTAGATACATTTTTGGGGTAAAAATACATCACTGCCCCCAATTAACACACCTCTCTCTACCGTCGAATTCCAACACATTCTCCCCAAAAGATGCTTCGATTCCCAAATCCACACTCTCCTCGATCTTCTTGATTTCCTCAATCTCAGCCTTCTTTTCCCCTAATTTGGAGTCAGAGGACACATCAGAATTAGAATTGGGAGCACCCAGCGCCCTCGAGCTCGATTGAGGAAATCAAGAAGATCGATGAAGTAACCGGTTGAGATATCAAATTCGTCATCGGAGCTGTCATTATTGTTGCCGTTGAAACAATTGCAGATTATCAAGTTACTTTTACTGATGTTGGCATAAAGGAGGTGTGAGAGGCGTTACTGATGTTGACGGTTTCTTTGAGACTTCATTTTTTCATGGAGATTATCAAGTTACTTTTACTCAAGATTCGAATAATTCTTCCTTTGCTCAAAGCTTTACAATGTCATCATCAATGGATTCTTCGCAGCAGTATGTTAAATTAATCATCTCAGTTTGATCGATAATGATTTTAAATAGAAATATATTATTATGCCGTTGGGTCATCAGGTTGATTTTGGCATCAGGTTGATTTTCGATGTCCGCATCGTTGATTTACGATGCGGCATCGTTGATTTTGGCATCAGGTTGATTTCTGATGCCTAGCATCAGATTGATTTTTTGGCATCAGAGTTTTCATTAATGACATTTTTGTCATTTGACAAGCAATTTGTAGTTACATGAAATGTTCAAAAAATTGATAGTTCTAGATGAAAACATGTTTTCAAAATTGTACCCACTTGAAATTCCCCCTAAAAAATCAGATGAGTTGGACTCAACCTATGGGCCAAACTCAATTTTAATAGCTCTAGTGCTGGGTGAGCGGTTACTCTGATGCCAAGCAGAGCGCCCTTCGCCTTCAATGCTCTGTCCTCTTTTTCAACCCACCCTCCACCTCTTTACGTAATGAGCTTTCGTGAATGATTAGGCTTCGTTGAAAATTCATCATAGCTACCCAATGCAACCATTTTGCTGAAACTTTAAACCCCTTGGAATTGGTTCCCTTTCCAAAGTTTATTACTTCTAGAGTCTTTCCAAAGTTTATTACTTCTCAAGTCTCATTTCTTTACTAGGAAAAAAACACTTTTAAGTAAGGATGAGTTTGGTCCGGTTCAATCTAATTTTTTTTTTAAAGAGAAAACCAATAATCTGGTTATCAAAAAATTTAAAATTAGAATCAACCCAATATGTATGAGAACTGCCCCTAAGGGGGTGGTCCAGTGGTAGGCATGAGGCTTTACAAAGTGTGAGGTCTCTGGTTCGATCCCTTCCCATGTCTCCCTTAAGTGGGAAAAAAAAAATGTATGAGAACCAAAACATTAGTTCGGTCCAGAATCAATCAAAGATGTATGAGAATCAGGATCGGACCAATACTATGATTTTTTTACTTTTGATTGGATCGATCCGGTTCTATTGGTTCAGTCTGGTTCCGAAAAAATCCTGCATACCCCTACTTTTGGGGAAAAAAAGACGACGGAGGTCACTTACTAAATGCATCGATTTAAATTACCTAATCTAATTTTGCATCGCGCTGCACCAATTTTATGCACTGCGATACATCAAATTACCAAATCCGATTATGCACCGCAATGCAAAATGAGTTCGAATACATCTCATCCACTTTATTCTTCCTCCTCTGTCATAAGTCATCTTCTTCATCCCCTGTCCTTGTCCTTACTAAAAATCCTCTAACCCAACCTAAGCTCATCCAAGTTTTCTTGCATAACAATGGTGATTTTTAAAGCCAAAGTATTGATCAGAACTGTTGAAGGATAAAATCTTGACATTTTAAGAACAATATTTCGAAAATAAATTTTATCGGTTGAAAAAACAAACAAGAGAGTGAAGGGGTTACAAACTTTTCAAATGGGACCGATCCGAATTTCATCCTATTTCTTTTGCTTTTAATTTGAGAGTTGTCTTGAATGTGGGATTGTAATTGATATATTTTTTTAGGGTAATGCTAGGGCCACTCTAATAACACTCAATTTTGGGTACCAAATGATATGACATCTTATGTGTCATATTGTTAACATAACTTTTTAATTTATAGTGGAGCCCATAAAATGCCAAATAAGATGACACATTGGAAACCACATCATTTGGTGCACAAATTTAAGTGCTCATTGAGTGGCTCTAGCATTACTCTTTTTTTAAAGTGAGAGAAATAGAGGGAAACTAGTGAGACCAAAGATGAAGAAAGTGAAAACTAGGCTCCGTTTGTTTCACGAAAAATAATTTTCAGAAAATGATTTCTGGAAAATTAAAAGACTTCGTTTTCAGGTGTTTGGTAAATCTTTTGAAAATATGTCGGAAAACATTTTCGGGTGTTTGACAAACGTACGAAAAATGTTACGGAAAACAATATATGAATAAATACAAAAATATATTCTAATATTATTACTCATATTGAATATAAGATAGTGTTGAGATTTAAGTAAATTTCCATTAGTAACCTCAATTTATCATTAGTTGCGTCAAATCAATAAGGTTTATCTTTTTTCAATCTCAAAAATACAAATAAAAAAATTGATAATTGATAATTGATATGAAAAAAAAAACGTTTTAAAAAAGAAAATGAACATTATTTGGGACGTCCCTAAATAATATAGTTGACACTAATTTTAGGATGTAGTGAGTATTTATTAAAATGATAATTTATAAATAGTGTGCACAAACTTCATTTATATTTTTAAATAATTTATTTGTTGAGTGAAATATTGTGCGTGTATGTAAATATGTGTAGTTGTGGAAGGGGGCGGAGAGGTGCTCAAACTTTTGGAAAATGACTTACGGAAAATGAATCCGTAAGTCATTTTCCAGAAAAGAAGGCTTCATTTTCCGTTGACTCGGAAAAGTTTTTACGTTGACTACATTTTCCTAATGTTACCAAACACCGAAAAATGATAAAAACGTTTTCCGTAAGTCATTTTCCGTGAAACAAACGGAGCCCTAGTTCTAAAATTTTGCAAGGAGTGAAGAGCTAATAACAGTTTTAGAATGACAAATTTTTATTATGTAGTAAAATGTATTACTAGAATGTATTGAGATGTTTCTCGATACTGAACTAAAATGTGAAATTATGAAATAATTAACTAGACTATAAGGTCATATTTGGATAAATTGTGGGTCGGTTGCTTTTTAGAGATTTTCAATCACTTTAGTACCTTTTGTTTTTTTCAATCGCACAAGTTCATTTTCGTTAAATACTTCTTTAAATGCCCCTCGGCAGAAACCTTGCAACAGCCTTTAGCCTCGGCACTGTATTCTTTGACATCAAAGATGGTTTCAGTGGAGAATCCGTCCAAGAAGGATTATATCCCCCCGAAAGAAGTCATTCATGGAAAAAATTCTTCCTTACCATCTTCTTTTAATATTGGCTTCAAAATCAACGCTGTTACCATTCTTCTTAACCCCACTCGGAGCCTATGCGGCTATGCCTGAAATTCATGTGATGGAAGTTATGGGATCCATTTATTATGCGGATAAAAATGTTGATCATGTTTGACAGTCCCTGCGGATTGGAGTGAAGGGCAGTAAACTGTAGAAACTAATAAAGTTTAGAAATAACGACATAACATTTCCATTGATTGAATCACCTATTTATAGGAAGAGTTATAATTATAGTTACACTTGGAGTAGGGTACAAGAAACCTTTACAAGAAGATAACATAATAAGGAAAGAACTATATAATGTAATTACCACTAACAATAATTACAGATAAAAATATAAATAATAAATATATTATTCTCTAATATAAACAACCCATGACTCCTGAGCCTTTCATAAAAAAAGCAGAGTAAAACAGAGTTTGTTGAGCTCTCCATTTCAATCCTCATCTTCTTATTCTTCTTCTTTCATTGTGTTTGTGTGTGTATGATTCAAAATAGATTCATTTTGTATGTGTACATTGATATGCATGTAAACTGTTTGATGAAATGTTCAAATAAGAACTTGTTAATTGTTAGACATCTTTTTGAATTATGATGTATCAATTTTGAATTACGATGCATCATTTGGTTTAGTAACAATGCACAATTTAGAATTAAAATACAAAAGTAAATCCCGATGCACAATTATTTTTTTCTGATGCACAAACTAGATTTGTGATGCACAATTAATCCCGATGCACAATTTTTTTCCTGACACAAACTGGATTACCAATAAAGAAAAATTAGATGCACAATTTTTAAATTTGCGATGCACAATTTTTATTTTCCGATACACAAATTGGGTTACCCACGAAAAAAATATGATGCACAATTTTAGATTTATGATACACATTTATTTCTGATGCACCATTTTTATTTGTCGATGCACAAATTGAACGCATCTAATCCAATTTCATTATGGGTATACTCGTTCTTTAGCCCTAAAAGTGCCTTTTACCGGTTAATGAAAAACACGAGGGACTTTACCAGTTGAAAATTGGGTAAAAAGGACCGGCCAGGTTATCAAATATCACCCTTATCTTTTAAGATGAAAAAATTAATTTCATCTCATTAAGCTTGTGGCTTTTATGTCACAAGGAAAAAGTACCCTACTCACAAGGAAATACTGTAAATAAGATTATATTTTTAAATGAAAAAAAGAATTGATTTGAAGAGCGAATCCGACTTTTCTTTCTTGAATACAAAAATAGAGATTGAATATATACAAATTCCATTGTTTTCAGACTAGAATTGGTGGAGAAGAGGAAAACAAATAAGTCTGAGCATCCATGAGGGTTGACAAAAAGTTGTGTAAAGATGAGAAATGTGAGAAAAATGATGAAACTCTTTATAGAAGCATGATAAGAAGTGAAAAGAACATTTGTTTTCATTCTGCTCATGTCTTTATATGATTGGTTCGAGTCTAAGATAAATTATGAATCGCGAATCACAACATTGGAAGCTTTTATCGACCAACCAAATTGACTACAATAAGCTACTAGGAAATAAGCAAAACAGAAATGTCAAATTCAAATGATGCAATTGTAGAAGCTTAAATTATCTAACAATTCTCTATGTTTAAACCATTGATCAAAAGTCTTATAGCCACTAACTAGAGTACTACCAGGAAGAAAATAGGAAGAAGTTGGCAATGCATGGGAGATGATGAATATCATAAAGATCAAATTTTTACGATGCTTCCCATCTCTATTGTTGTCTCTCAAGAGTCAAGACCTTCATGCATCGACGGTGAAACCAAGCTCTCAACATAGATACTTGCTTCGAAACAGGCATCAAAGTTACAAACGTCTGGATTCTTGAATGACTTTCTTTGAGGATCATACAGAAGAATATGGGAGTCTAGCATGAATAAGATTTCACCTTTTTTTGACAAACACAATAGGAATGGACTCATGTACTTACTAAGATCAATCATAGAATAAGGGATGCTAGTCAATTTGGTCCAAGACTCTCTCACCCCATATTCTTTCATCATCCATACATCGGAACGATTTCCATAAAAACTAGACAGCACACATAGGTATTCACCCAAAACACCCAACCTCAATGAAAATTCACCTTCACCTTCACCTTCACCATAGCTAGGTTGTGCCACTTCACCATAAGTCTCATTTGCTAAGTCAAGAGAAACTATTAACAAGGACGAATTTGAACCAGTTTTTACCTTAGCAAACCAATGTAATGCCCCATTCAAAAACTTACATGAATCTAGGTTCCAAATACACCAAGGAAAATCACCAATCCTTCTCCAAAAACCTGCTCTTGATGAGTAGACCATAACCTCAGCTGCAACACAGCGCTTCTCATAATAAGGGCAAAAAATTACAACAACTTTGTAATCATCAGTAGGCTCATCATAACCGAGCCCATATACAATCCAACCCGCACCGCTCTGTTCGATCCCCGAATCAGGTAGTTTTTTCGAAATTCGAGTAGATGGGTTCCAAAAAAACGTATCTAGTTCATCAATAACAATGCAAATTAACCCATTAACTGACCCCACAATCCAAACGCACGAATTAGGTTTAGTGTGCTTCATAGGATAATCAAGCTCCATTGAATTAACCGAAAACCCGTTCAAAACAGGGGAAAGATGACAAATTTCCATAGCTCTAGTACTATGACGTTTTGAGCTAAAAATGAGTTTATGGTGGGAATTTTCGTCATCCTTGGAACAAATAGTAAGGTGGGTTTTGACAAATTTGGGATCGGAAATCATCGAGCGCCATGATTTGCAAACTGACCTGAATCGTAAGAGGGACTTGACTGGCAGCCTTGTGAGTACGTCGGTGATGATCTCGGGTAGGAGGTCGGGAACACTTCTCTTGGGTGGATGTTGCCCGCTTGTGTCGTCTTCGATCGCCATGGACCGAAGAAGGATTCTGTAGGTGGGAGTTGGGGATTTGTGTGCTGAGGGGGGGGTTAAGGGAAGACTGGGTCTGGGAGGGGTAATACAACCAAGAATAAGTTTATACTTTGTATAAGCGCTCTTGCCCGGCAAAAAGTCACTATTTAAAAGTCAAATTAAAAAAAAAAGATTTTTTATATCTTAATTTTAAAAAATAAATTGTTTAAATGAAACATTTCAAAATAGAATAATAAACTATTTGTTCGAAACGTATAGAGTGTATAATATGATTTATATCCAAAGTTTTCTTTATTTTCCGATGTTGGGACAATTTTCAAAACAACTCCAACACTTTAAGACTTAATTCTACCAATTTAGAAAAATAAATATTACTCCTATTAGATATTAATTAATTGAGTTATTGAGTTTTTTAATTGTTTTATTTTAATTAATCACTCTCTCTGTTTCGGATAAAGTGTCCCCGTTTGAAAATCAAATTTTTTAAGAAAATGACATTTATTAAAGTGGATTATTTAAGTGAAACATCCCAAAATGGAATAATGAACTCTTTGCCTGGAACGGAGGGAGTATTTATTTTGCATTTCTTGGTATTTACTTTGATTAATTATTATTGTTGCATCTTTTATAGAAAGATTATTTTAAAGATTATGTTTTAAGTGAATTTTAGAGTTTATGAATCATTAATCCATTAGGATTTGTGTTATTTGATAAACACGTTTTGTGTGAGCCGTTTGTCTTGCTGAGACACATCTAACTTAATTATATTTGGTAAGGAATCATTTTTATTTGGTAAGTGTATATTTAATAAGATCTTGTCATATTTTATTGCACAAACTTACTAATCTTTTATGATAAGTGATTTTCTTATTTTACAAGGTTTTTAGGTTAAGGATGCAAGTATATATATATATATATATATATATATATATATATATATATATATAAGAGGACGTAGCTCTTGAAGGTGTGATGTTTACTAAGCATAAATCTTACGCATAATTATCTGAGAGAAAGAGAGATTAAGAAGACCGATGCTCGTTGGTGAATGAACTGTCGGATGTGTTTTCATCGGAGACTTCATCCATCCCAATCCAGCATAATGCTTCTAGTATACACCCAACGTTGACCTGTTTTAATTACTTAGATAACATCAGTCTGTTAGGTTGGAGTGTTGTGATTATTCAAAGTCAATTCTGCTCTCTTGAGAGCTTTTCATAAATTTCACTTCATTAGTCTTTCGAATGTAATGAGCTTCTACATATATTTTATTAGTGGAATATTTTTTGTCATGAGACACGATCAATAAGTATTTTTGCTTATTGATCAAAGGTTAATCTCTTGTGTTAAGTTTCGTTTTTTTACTACTGTTTTGTTTCTTATTTCCACTGCACATATATCTCAATGAAGTCTTCAATGAACTTTTCATTGTAAGCTTCATTGACCAGATTATTTTAAAACTGTTTGTTCCGATTTATTTAAGTATTCTGGTTGTCATGCTATAGTCTTGTTTTTTCTTTCAACTCCATTCGTCCCGGATAAATGTTTCTACTTTCTATTTGAGATGTCCCAACTATCGTTCCTGTAGATTTTTGTGTGCAAATCTTCTACCATTTTTCTTAATATATCTCTAGTTATTTAGCCCGTGCTATGCACGAGTATAATATGAGATATATATATTTTTGTAATAATAATATAACTTTTAGACATTATAATTAGATTGTTAATCTCTTCTATTGTTATAATTTTTTTTATATTGTTACTAATATTAAACGATTTTTTTACCTAAATACTTTTAAAATTAATATAAGTTTCTAGCTAACGTGAGATACATATTTTGTATTAATAATAATAGTAATTTTTTTAATTTAAAGACTTTTAAAATTAACATTTAACTTGATAATAATATTAGAAGTCATTTTGTTAAAAACTTTTAAAATCATAATTCATTTTTAAACAATGTGAGATACTTATTTTATATTTTTATTGGTAATGAAAGTTTAAGTCTTTTATCTAAAGACTTTAAAAACAACACCACATTCTAACCATGTGGTATACATATTTTCTATTAGTAATAATAGTAGTGGATAAAAGACTTTTTAAACAATATTCATTTCTAAACAATGTGAATACATATTTTCTATTGGTAATAACAAAAAAATGTCTTTATCTAATGACTTTTATAACCAATACTCATTTCTAAATAATATGAGATACATTTCTTTGTAACCAATGTGAGATACATCATCTAAAAACTTTTTAAACAAATATCACTTTATAACCAATGTGAAATATTTCTCTTCTATTGCTAATAATTGTAGATTTTTAAAATCAACATCACTCTCTAACCAATGTGTAATACATATCCTCATTTGGTAATAATAGAAGAAGTCTTTTATTTTAAAAATTTTATAACCAACATCTTTTCCTAAATAATGTGGGATACATCTCTTCTATTACATTGACGGTAAAAGTAAAAGTCTTTTATCTAAAGACTTTTAAAACTAACATCATTTTTAGCAAATGTAAGATATCTCTTCTATTAGTAATAATAGTAAAAGTTTTTTTATCTAAAATTAAAATCAACATCACTTTCTAACCAATGTGAGATATACATATTCTATTGATAATAATGGTAGAAGTCTTCTATTTAAAGACTTTAAAAACAAACATTACCCTCTACCAAATGTATGATACATCTATTCTATTGGTAATAATAGTATTTTTAAAACCAACATTAATTTATAGCCAATGTGTGATACATCTTTTCTATTGATAATAATAGTAGAATACTTTGTAATCAATGTGAAATACTTGCATCCATATGAAAGCTTTAAAAATTTTTGGTTTTCAAGTGACTTTGAAAATCAACATCACTTTCCAACTAATGTATGATGCATTTCTTCTATTGATACTTAATAATAGAATTTTTAAAACCAACATCAATTTCTAACCAATGTGGGATACATCTCTTCTATTGTTGAAAAATTAGTGTTTTTAGTGGAAGAAATTGTGCAACTTGAGGCACGAAATTCTTTACGTGTCATTTGTTTGTTGACGAATGTAATTGCGCAAATTTGTTCTACTCAGTGAGAGCATCAAAATGATATATTTATTTGTCCAAATCGAGTTTTGAGTAATAAGATATCAAGACTTAAAGTATAATACTTGTTAAAATAATTAGTGTTTTTAGTGAGAGAAATTGTGCAACTTGAGGCACGAATTTCTTTACGTGTCATTTGTTTGTTGGCGAATGTAATTGCGCAAATGTATTCTACTCGGTGAGAGCATCGAAATCATATATTTATTTGTCCAAATCGAGTTTTGGATGAATAAGATATCAAGAGTTAAAGTATAATACTTATTAAAAATTAGTGTTTTTAGTGAAAGAAATTATGCAACTTGATGCACAAATTTCTTTACGTGTCATTTGTTTGTTGACAAAAGTAATTGTGCAAATGTGTTCTACTCGTCAAGAACATCAAAATGATATATTTATTTGTCCAAATCAAGTTTTGGATGAATAAGATATCAAAGCTTAAAGTATGATGTTAAAAGTGAGTCATTAGAAGTAATATCTAACCTTGAAGAGTTTTATCCCACATTGGTTAGAAGTAATGTTAGTTGTAAATTTTTTTAAATATAAGCCTTCTACTATTGACAATAGAAGAAGTTATATATACTAATACTAATACCCATTATCATTATGATTATTATTATGTATTATTATTAGTTAATGGTTAGAAAACCAAAAGTATATATATATATATATATATATATATATATATATATATATATATATATAGTCTTTAGTCTTTTATATAATCTAAAATAATTAAAAATCAACATCATTTTTTAACAAATGTGAGATATACATCTTCTATTGGTAATAATGGTAGAAGTTTTTGAACAAAAAATTTAAAAATCAACATCACTTTATAACAAATGTATGATACATCTTTTCAATTAGTAATTAATAATAATATTTTTAATACAAACATCAATTTCTAACCAATGTGTGATACATCTTTTCTATTGGTAATAATAGTAGAATATTTTGTAACCATGTGAGATACATCTCTTGTAAAAGTGAAAGTCCTTAGTCTTTTAAAGACTTTAAAATCTAACATTTTCTTTTTAAACAATGTGTTATATATCTCTTTTATTGGTAATGATATAAAATAATTTAAACTCAATATCATTTTCTAGTCAATGTGAGATATACATCTTCTATTGGTAATAATTGTAAAAATATTTTATCATATATATATATATATATAATTGGTGAGGAGCACTATAGTTGTGTCACCTCACCACTTTTGGATAAATCTTCATTCTAAAGCATCCATGTGGAAGCTTTAAAAACTTTTGGTTTTCTAGTGACTTTGAAAATCAACATCACTTTCCAACCAATGTATGATGCATGATGCATTTCTTCTATTGGTACTTAATAATAGAATTTTTAAAACCAACATCAATTTCTAACCAATGTGGGATACATCTCTTCTATTGTTGAAAAATTAGTGTTTTTTGTGAAAGAAATTGTGTAACTTGAGGCACTAATTTCTTTACGTATCGTTTGTTTGTTAACAAAGGTAATTGCGCAAATGTATTCTGCTCGGTGAGAGCATCAAAATGATATATTTATTTGTCCAAATTGAGTTTTTGATAATAAGATATAAAGACTTAAAGTATAATACTTGTTAAAAAAATTAGTGTTTTTATTGAGAGAAATTGTGCAACTTGAGGCACGAATTTCTTTACGTGTCATTTGTTTGTTGGTACATGTAATTGTGCAAATGTGTTCTGCTTGGTGAGAGCATCGAAATGATATATTTATTTGTCCAAATTGAGTTTTGGATGAATAAGATATCAAGAGTTAAAGTATAATACTTATTAAAAAATTAGTGTTTTTAGTAAAAGAAATTGTGCAACTTGAGGCACAAATTTCTTTACGTGTCATTTGTTTGTTGACAAAAGTAATTGTGTAAATGTGTTCTACTCGGCAAGAACATCGAAATGATATATTTATTTGTCCAAATCAAGTTTTGGATGAATAAGATATCAAAGCTTAAAGTATGATGTTAAAAGTGAGTCATTAGAAATAATATCTAATCTTGAAGAGTTTTATCCCACATTGGTTAGAAGTAATGTTAGTTGTAAAAGTTTTTAAATATAAGTCTTCTACTATTGACAATAGAAGAAGTTATATATATTAATACTAATACCCCTTATCATATTGATTGTTATTAGGTATTATTATTAGCAAATGGCTAGAAAACCAAAGGTTTTTGAAACTTCCACTTAGAATGAAGATTTATCTAAAGGTGGTGAGGTGGCACAACCATAATGCTCCTCACCAACTTTAAATATATATATATATATATATAGATTTCATTTAATACTAGTATTATTGTACATTCTAGGGAGAGAGTGAGTGTAATCCATATCTATACATATATAAAAGGAGAGGAGCAAATAATGGAAACATCCCACCAAAAGTGACTTTCCAAATTTAGAAACATTTATAATTTTTGTATATTTGTCATATTTTTTTTGAAAATTGAAATGAAAATCAATTAATGAAGTTGGCAACAACTCTTCATATTCAAATAACTTTACAAATATTTTTAGTACATTTAATGTAAACAAATTGTATAACATTTAATATAGTTCAATATGATTTACGAAATGACAAAAAATACAACATCAAATATTGAATAATTTATTCTATATTCGATTTCACATTTTTTTTAATTTTATATTTTTTTGCATTTGTAATTGGCATATTGGCTTCTAAATCTTCACCACAATAATATACATTCTCAGAAATAAGATTAAATGATGAAACATTCGATTCAATATAAATTATTTGCCACAATTATTAATAACAGTCTTGACAAATAATTACAATACAATATTATTCAAATCAGTTTAAAACCATAAATCAAAGTAACATAGTTACTTCCCATCACTAATGAATTAGTTAATGATTTATTAAAGAAATATTTTTGATAAACGTCCAAAACAATAATAATATTTTTTTTCGTTTAGTAAACAACAAATTACATTAACTGCCTTACTAAATAATGTACATTGATACTTAATACAACACTTATGAAATACTTAATACCATACTTTTTTTAAAAAGTGAACCAAATTGCCCTTTGTCATTTTTTAATTAAATGATTTTTTTTGTTTTGTTTTTGGATTGGTCCCAAAGCAGTCTCAATGCCTTTTTTTTTTTGGATTGGTTCCAAACCAGTCCTAATGCCTAATTTTTTTTAGGACTAGTCCCAAAGCAGTCCCAATGCCTAATTTTTTTTTAAGACTGGTCCCAAACCGGTCCCAATGCTTGAAAAAATCAATTAAAACATTTTTTTTTGTTAAGGGTAATATAATATTTTTACAACAAAAAAGTGATGTATTAAGTATTTAACATGTTCTGTATTAAGCAACTCCCAATAATGTATTGTTCAACATAGAATATTATCATTACCTCATAAAATCTTTAATATTTTAACTAACTTTATTTAAAAGTTATTCATCGATGTAATAAAAAATATAAAAGATGGATGTCAGATAAATTTGTTAATAGACAAAGACAAATTAGTAAAAGAATATATGCATTAAATTAATGTTTCTCCAAGGAGTATATAAAATGATTATCAACCATAATTATTTGCAACCATATGAGGTGTATACACTAAATGCAATAAATATTTTGAAACAAATTATTTTGTTTAGATGTTTTGAGGCTGAATTTATGAGTAACATGAGTAGTTTTATGAAAAGTTTAATTCTTCTTCATTCTTATAAATTTTAGATTCTCATAGTTCTAAAATTTAAAGATTTTTAGAACCAGTTTGTTGTTCGAGGTGCTTAGGTATTTTTATTATTATAAAAAATGTTTTCTATATTTTATAACAAGTTTATATATCAATAATATCAATAAATTATATAACAGTCTGATTTTAAATAATTTACTCCATTCAACAGTAATATAAACATACATAATTATGACATATTATGAAATTTACAAACAATTTCATATAAATTAGTAAATAGAAAAGACAAATTAGTAACCGAGTATCTACAATAAATTTACTCTTAACATTTACTTGTCACCGATAATGTTAATGGTCCAGAAAAATAATTCTTGTATAAAGTATCAGCATATGCACTACTCCTATTGTCTTTCAAATATTTTGTGTTTAACCGTCGAATACTTATAAAATTCAAGCAGTTTTATATGTAAAATCTATAGATCAGACATAGGCTAAGATTAGATTGAACAAATAATTGACAAATTTATAAGAAAATAAATATATATCTAACCCAATGGGTGGGAGAGATAGCAAGATTAGGGCCACACTTACCTATCAAAAAATAGATAAATAAATAAATATATATATGAGATTTTTTCTACTCCATTTTAATCAAACCTGAAGCTAAAAAATAAAATTCTTAATATATTTGTCTAGCCTACATGTTTAAAAATCCAGGTCTAATATATGCAAAAAAAAAAAAACCTAAATTAACAAATAAAAATCTTAGTATATTTGTCCAGAGTACATGTTTAAAAATTAAGGTCTAATATTTTCAAAAAACTTTAACCTATTAAAGTTAGTTTACAAAAAATATATATTTATTCGACTTAATCGGTAATAGGCCAAGGTTCATTTGAACTTTAATTTTACAAATATTTACCAAAATATACAGATTTAGAATGTTTTTCTCCATTTTCATCAGATCTGAAGTCAAAAAGTGCATAACTAATGTTTATTTTTCTATTTTTGTCAAAATTAAATTTATAAAACAAATGTCCAACATAAAAAGTTGGGATCATAATTTTTTTTATCCATTTCGAAAAACAAATTGGAAAAAAAATCATATGCTTAAAAAATTTCTCAGATATGATAGGTCTAAGTTTCTATTTTTATAAATTGTTTTTAAAGTAAAGATGTATATTGATATGTACTTGGATATAATTAATTAACTATAAGATATGTATATTTTCCATACTTAGTTAAATTAAACTCTCAATTTTTTTAATAATAATTGAAATTCAAATTTGTATTATACAAAATTTTCTCAAAATTTTATTTAAAAATAAAAATGAAAAGGAAATCTAAGAAACCTAACTGTGAAATGGTTTGAAGGTATTCAATGTTAGAGTTTATTGGGAGATGATGTGGATACATATTCTGGAAAAAAAAGGAAGAAGACCTAACGAAATATCAACTTTCTGTTATAAGACTTCTCCCAAGGCACACTAAAAATCTAGATTCAATAACTTTTGTTATTGAATAGTTGTATAAAAATTATGTTGCATAATATGTTATTCCTAACAATTTAGTGTTAGAAGTTCTGTTTAGAGTCTGTTATTTCAACTTCAATTCCTTTTTTATTAGATATAACAAACAATTTGATTTTGAATTTGAATTTTTAATATCTATATCTATGCTATTAATGAGCCAGAGACATGCTAATGATCACTTACTCAACACACTGTGATGCATCAATTTGTTAATCATAATGCATCAATTCGAATCGCTATACACAAATTGGATTTGCGATCCATAAATTGGTTTCAATTGGGATTCTGATGCACAAATTGGATTCTCGATCCTTAAATTGGATTTTATTTTGTGGATTGCGATGCAAAATTGATGAGGCCTAAAATCCCGATATACAAATAGGATTCGATTTGTGCATTGTGATGCAAAATCGATGCATGAAATGATACTTTGTGTGCACGTGTTCGGTTCATTAAGGAGATCGTAATATTTTCTTCCAAAATATTCCTTGAAAACTTTTAAAAAGGGACTGACCTAATTTAACCCCAAAAATTTTGCTCACCCCTAATTATCGTTGTAGTGTAATTTATATCTTTCAAACTAAAAAGGATTGGGTCAAAGATATATCGAGTCCATCTAAATCTTTTGTATTTTAATTGTTCAAATAGTATAATCAAAGATATATCAGTTCCAAATTTTATCTTTTTTTTGTTTTTATCTTTTTTTTTATAGTGGAAATGTTGTTTCTTTGAAACATATTTATACTTATGAATTTTTAAATGAAATAAAATGTTCTATAAATGTTAATCATGTGTTGAATGAATGTTGGAACTTTGATAATATTGCTAGGTAACATATATATCATAATCTTAATCTTTGCGTTAAAATTATTTAACTAATTTATATATATCGAATTTATAATATTTAGTTACAATTATTTGTCTATTTTGTTAGCATTAATTAATTAATTAATTTTTATTTATATCAGCGTATTAGTTATTTTATTTACTTCTAATTTTATTATCTGTTAGTGATAGTCGTAATAATTGTACATGTTCAACGACAAATGTTGTATATAAAGAAGTATTCCAAATTTATAATAACTTTTTCAAATTTATGTAATTTTCTTTCTATTATTTTACTGTTTGGTATAGTTTATTTATTTTGTTCATATTAAAATTTTTAATTGTATATTTTTCACTTCAATTGAGTATATGATTTTACATATGTGTACAAATCGTGCAACACACGGGTGTATCACTAGTAGATACATAATTAATGAGAGAGAATGTGTAATACTCCCTCCGTCCCTAATTTATTGTCATGGTTGACCCGACGCACCGTTTAAGAAAACCTATTTGACTGGATTATTAGTATTGGTTTAATGTGTAGTTTCCTTTAAAATCTATGTGTATGTGGCCCATAATTAAAGTAGAGTGAAAAATTAAGGGTAAAGTGATAAAAGTGATGTTCTAAAAAGGTAAGTTTCAAAGTGGACAATTATTTTGGGATGGACGAAAAAGGAAAGGAGGGCGATAATTTAGGGACGGATGGAGTAGATATTATTGTCACAACATATTTTACAACTTATCATTAATTATATTTCTTAATCATTGTATTTTATCCACTAGAAACATTTATCCAGAACAGATGAAATATATTTCAATTTTCTCACGAAATTGAACACAATTACACTATTAACTTTGTCATTAGACAAAACAGTCTTTAAAAAATTACTCAAAAAATTGCACGTTTTTCATCACACTTACTACAAATTTTCAATGGAATGATATTTTTTTAAAAAAAATTATAATAAAATATTTTTAAATTTATGCTCGTACTGGAAAAAAAAAAATCTGGTTTTGCCATTGTCTATCGGTAAGAGAGGAAAACAGAGTTCGATAAATGGGGAGAATAATTGTTTTGTTGCGAGAAGGTTCACAATAAATAGACTTGAGGCAAACAAGTGCACAGGCTTAACCATGTCATTACCATTTGTTGAGATTATAATTGACCAACACGTAGCAAAACGATAAAGAAGATAATGAATCTATATTATAAAAGAGTTCATATTTAATTGGTGACCATGATCGAATTGTGTTAAACATAACTAACGATCCAGATTGATTCGTAAATATATGAGTTACAAATGAACCCCTAATCAGTTATGAGTTATGTTTGAATTATCTTTCTACAATTACATATAAAACCTTTAGTTATGTGTTTTATTTAAACTATCCCATCAGTTATGAGTTTTGTTTATCACGACCATTCATTGAATGAATCTCATACCGACACTGTGCCTATGACACGAACATATATACTAGTATTTGTTAATTTAAAATACCCACACACACATACACGGAATTAAATATAGTGTGGATATAGATAAACAAATCTCTAGGTGCTTGAATATCAAGACTTATCGGAGCATCTTCGACACAAAGTCTAACTCAAAACAAAGCCTAGTACTTATATACCAATATATATGTCAAGTTACGGTGCTTGAATATCAAGACTTACGGAGTCCTCGACACAGAGCCTAGCTCAACCCCTTTCACGGAACAAGCCCACCAAATGAGTCCACAAGTCAATCCAAAGCACAAGATAACCAAAGGAGTCAAGTTCAACCCAACCGCAATGCTCAATGAAGGGATAATCGGTTAGGTCACACCACAAACCAAAAGGCTCACTCACCAAGTAATCCCAAACCCGAACCCCTATGCCATCTCTCGTTCAAAGGCAATACTCACGATGGTAAAGCTCTCGGGTATAGCTCACGGTTAGAGAGAAAATAGAAGAAGAGAGTGTGTCGGATTTGGGTGTTAGAGCATCCTCAATGTATATATTCTTAATACAACTTCTTAACTGAGTCCAACTGTCACCTACATTTTTTTTTTCTTTTTACACACTTAAGAATAAATATTCCTATTGTATACTATTCTTACACAACTTCTTACACAAAAAATATTAAATTTAACGTCATCCCAAATAAAATAAAAAACCCTTCCCCCCCCACACAAGCCCCTCCCAGCCGCCCACCATCCCTGCATTTCCAGACAAACAGTAACTTCCTCGTTAGGAAGTTTATATCTT
This sequence comes from Codonopsis lanceolata, assembly GCA_013146195.2. NCBI lineage: Eukaryota > Viridiplantae > Streptophyta > Magnoliopsida > Asterales > Campanulaceae > Codonopsis > Codonopsis lanceolata. Next base: position 113,913,400 of record CM028382.1, read on the forward strand.
TTTCTCTCTCCTATTTGTACAAATCCTATCCTATGTGGCAATTGGGTACAATTTTCAATGCATTAAAAAGTCTCCTATATGAACAATGGAGATGCTCTTATGGACTTGTTGGGAAGAGGTTTATATAAGGGCTAGGTTAGGGCTAAGAAACTGCTAGTATATATGCTGCTAGAGGTGGGGGAGGGGGATAAATAGGCTATATCATCTTTATTAAAAATTTCATCATTATTTTATTGTATTTGGAAACTAGTCATTGACATGTTTTTGTTTTGTAATCTTCGTGTTTTCTTATTTACTTTCATTTTGCTAATAATGTTTTCAGATTATCTTTCTATTTTGTATACCAATTTGAATAAGAAACCTGAAAAGAAAAATCACCAGAAAATAAAGTAAAATATTTAAAACTTATATAATAAATAATAATTAAAAAACTTCCCTAATATTTAAAATTTAAATATAAATATTATGCTACTGATTTTAGTTTATCCTTTTTTTTAAACTTAATTATCTTATAATATGGATTAATGGATTTTTTTTTAAAGATTGGAGGGGACATAGACCGTACCCCAATCCTTTAATTTTTTTTTATTTTTTTAATGCCTTGAAAGGCTACAATTATATATATATATATATATATATATATATATATAATGCCTTTGGTGTGGCTTGAACAAATGGTGCCTCTGGTGAAGCTTCGAACACTCGACCTCTCGGTTGAGAGTAGTTAAGTAGCCTCTGGTAGGACTTAAATACTCAACCTCTCCATTAAGATAAGTGAGTAGCTAAATAGAGCCTTTGGATAAGACTTTAACAACAACGATGCCTCTGAAGAGGCTTGAACACCCGACCTCTCTACTGAGAGTTGTAAAGTCCAGGGTGTCTCTAGTGAGACTCAAACACTCAACCTCTCCGTTAAAAAAAATGAGCAGTACCAATTAAAGCTAAAGCTCGTTGGTGATTTTAGTTTATCCTTGAAGACTCGAAATATTATTCCATAATTTAGTTGTTTTAATTTAGAAGGAAAAAAACAATTCATACAAATACACTTTGTATAACAAATATGCCCTTTGTATTACAACGTTAAATATATGAATGATGCGATGAACGTGATATTTATGTCAAATAGAGTGATTAAAGTGTGAAAAAAGAAAGTATAACAAATGAATTTTAGGAGACAGAAGAGTGACCAAATTGGTACGAAAGTCGTAATAGATAAAGAATAAAACAGTGGCATTATGGCATAAAATCGTGCACTCCCTCAGTTTATAAATAATCATCCTCTTTGTATACAAAGTAAGTCGATTATATTGTAAATATTGGTGTAATGGTTTCCTTTAATACCCTAATGCATGAGACCATAATTAAAGTATGTATACAAAGTAAAAAAAATTCCCAAAAAGGAAAGTTTTGAAGAGAAATGTTATTTTAAAACAGACAAAAAATGAAAAGAACAATTATTTAGCAACAAAATGAGTAAATAACAGTAAGTGTGTTGGATCAAAATTTGACCAATGGGCTCCTCCTACCCTAATACACATTGATTAGATATTTTTATTTTTATTTTGGTAGAAACACGTCTGCTTACTTTTGCCTAAACGAATACATGCTGACCATATACTAGAAGATCCATCGTTTACACTTTACCGTTTTGATGGGAATTCACATTGAAGAAGGTTTCTGCAACAGCAGAGCTTCAAGAGACGCACAGTCTGTAACGGGGGAGCTACATGTGAAGTTTTGACAGACAAGAGCCACCACCTTGTCAGCCACGAAACTGTTCTTTGCCATGAGAGCTACATTTGCATTGTTCTCCTCCCAAAATCCCATCACCTCTTCATCAGTAGGATCAATGTGAATAACCTGCCGCCAAAACAAATGAACCCGTCAAGAAAATGTAAGGGTAATGTACAAAAAAAAAAGTTAGGAGACTAACAGTTTTGTTTGGTTCATATGATGCATGAGCAGAAGCAAGCATAGCCTCCAACTCCTCAGGCAAGTTTGTCCCAACCAAGACAACTTGCTTCCTAGAAGGAACAAAGAGCATATCCGCAGCGCAACACATCAGAGGCACAGCCACTGCTGCATCCTTGAGCCTCTTCTCGAAAACTGCCTGCAAAACCAATATTGGAAAAACAGATTCTCGGTCAAAGCAATTGCATAAACAATTCCAACAGAACCTCTTAGGGGTAGTCCAGTGCTACACCTGGGCTTCATAAAGCCTAAAGTTTCTAACTCAATCCCTTTTAGTCCAGGGAAACTACAACAACCACAACAAAGGAAAAAAAATGGTAAGAAAATCAATCACAAATAACAATTTCAATTGAAAGGACATACCAATAGGCGTTCTGCATTTTTCCTGAAACGATCAGACCTGTCGCCCGAAAGTATAGAACCAAACCTAACGAGGTTAATCACCGAAACAGAATTCCCAGAGGGTTCTGCCCCGTCATGGTCTTCCTTCACACGCAAAAGAACAAAAGGATCTTTTCCTGGGGTGTTAAAGTATCCCCCTCCAGCCTCATCGAGAAACAACTCATCCTAAAAAAACAAGTTGCAATAAATGATCAACATAATAAAAAACAAAGTTAATGGGGTCGAAGAAAGAAGAAGGTGATATAGCCGGTACCTGAGTATCTTGAAGTTCAACTGCCCAAGCCAGCCAGAATATTTCACCGCCACATTCATACACATCCAACAACCCAGAAATTAAAAATGCATAATCATCCAGAAATCCAGGGGCTTTTGATGGGCCGTTCCTAAAGCTGTGGTGCAATCTGCGGGTGTTTTGATCATAAAGGTGTCTCCTGATAAAAGATAGCGCCTTCCTTGCAACTTCCATATACTCCTTTGGATCAGTACCAATGACAGGGAAGTTGACTTTTGTTTCTTCCAGTTCACGCTTGAGAATCTTAGATGCTCTTGCAAAAGACGAAATCGCAAGTCCGTTCCATGATACAATAACCTACAAGGGTCAAGGGTCCAGTTTGTTCATCTGAATAAAATTAAGGTCTTAACAGAATCAATATAAGGTCTTTTAAAGAAAGATTAATAGTACCTTATCATCCAGAAGTGGCCTAGGCCGCTTTGATCTGAAATCAAAAAGTTTTTGCCGACACTGACCTAGAATTTCTTGATACTTCTCAACCGGTAATCCATATTTTGATGCCATTGCAGAAACACTACTTCTCTCTATTAGTACATTTTTTCCCTTGAATTCATTGTGGGGATCACTCATAGGAGAGAGATCGCAGTTCCCCAATGGTTTGATGTAATAATGATCCTTAAAGAGAGTTGCATGCTCTCCAATTATGTCTTCAACCTTGAAAGAAATTTAAAGAAGAAAGGTTAAGAACACAAGCAAACTAATGAAAAAGGGGTTTGGTCCTAGTTTTCAATCTGTGTCACAACTCACAAACACACCTCACTTCCGGTCCATACATAGAAGGCACCTTCCTTTTTCCTTGTTGCACCTTCAAATTCAGCACTGTCAGCATCCTCAGCAGAAAAGATTTCACCACTGGGTCCAATCATCTCTCTCCTCAGATAGTCGAGAATATCCCGAGCTACACATGAGTAGAAGGAATCTTTGGTGATAGAAAAGACATCGAGATAAACATTAGCAAGCTGACCCTGGTCGTACAACATTTTCTCAAAATGTGGAACTGCAAAATGAATAATAAAAGATCACAGAGAAAAGCTTTAGCCAGATGGTCACAAATGCCGTCAGTTACGTGCCTCAACTCTTCCTTTAAAACAATGAAAGCAAGATAGTTTAACTAACCATGCCAGCATTCGTCCACACTGTATCGGTGGAAACCGCCACCGACATGATCATGAACACCACCCCTCGCCATGCATTGCAAAGTAAAAGACACCATTTCCAGATATTTCTCTGCTTCACTAGTGCTTCCAGTTTCTCCTAACTTTTTTGACTGATACAGCATTAATTGTGGTTCAACTGGTCTAGGAAACTTAGGGGCAGAGCCAAATCCACCATATTTTGGATCATAACTTCCAGCAAACTACGACAAGAATGAAGAAAAAACTCAGGTTTGTTGATTATACTTTCCCGGGAAGAGATTAGAGAGATGGAGAGACATAGCTCCTGGCACCACCCGCATGTAAGGAGCTGCTTGGAGTATTTTAGAATGAACACTGAGTAGCCAACTTGTCGAATATATGAACTAGATCAGAACACAAGAATATGCATTTAACATAGGCAACAGAACACAAGGAAACACAAGAACATGCATTATCTGCTAGGAGAATTTTAGACTGAGTAATGAGTAGCCAACATGTCAACATATATGAACTAGATCAGAACACAAGAATATGCTTTTAACAAAGGCAACAGAACTCAAGGAAACACCTGTTTTGCACATTTGCTAAATGCAATTCCCGACAGCCCCTCAGATAATTTACTCGATTTTGCAGTAGCAGATAAAGCTTCAGACAGTTGTTCGATAGCAAAAGCACCACTTTGGACAAGAACGTCTCGCTTGCTCTCCCAAGCTTCCTTCACCTTCCTGAGAGAACCACTAAATAGCGTAAATAGGAAAGAAAAAAAAAATGCAAATACAGGGCTCTAGGGCCAATTTATATTTATACAGTATCCAACAGCTTTTTTTCAGATGCCCGCAATATTACCACAAAAGTAAAATTACAGGGCACAATTACTCACACCTGAGGACAGTTTTGAATCCTGGTCGTCCATATTTATCATCAGGTGGAAAATAAGTCCCCCCCATCAAAGGCTTCAAGTCAGGTGAAAGGAAAACAGTCAACGGCCATCCTCCCCCACCATACAGAGCTTGGACATATGTCATGTATACCTGAACTTAAAAAGAAAGCTGTCAGCAATCATCCTATAGAAGATATTGAAAACCATACCATCTCATGCTTAAAGATAAACGTAATGACACCCAAGATCTCTTTTGAGTACAATGTGGAAGTTAAAATAGGATCCTCTTATCTGTTAACAATAAAAGAATCCCTGAATTCCCTTGAGAGGCTCCTCTAATTTCCTTAAAATGCAAGATACAAATGAAACATCAAAATATGCAAATCTTTTGCTCCCTAAGAGGTTTCTCTAACTCCTTAAGATACGAATGAGACATCAAAAACTCAAATTGGTAAGTTACTTTTGCTCGCTAACCTTATCGACGTCCGGCCTTTCTTCTCTATCCACCTGTTAGAAGTCAAATTCAAAGTAAAGAAAATTAAAAGAAGCTCAACCTCTCTGGCTAGAAATCAAGTGGCTGTGAGAAAACACAATTGCTACAATTATGTAATATGTGACCTGACCTTGATACTAACAAACCAATCATTAAGCAATTTCGCAACCCCTTCGTCCTCAAAGGATTCTACCTCCATTACATGACACCTTCTCATTTACCACAAACAAAAATATCAGCACTGACTATTTATTTCCCTATGTAATAGTAAGCAAGCAAAGGAAAAAAGGGGCAGAACCTCACCAATGGCAGGTGCTGTATCCAACTTCAAATGTATAACAACCCAGTTGATAGAGCAAGAAAACACCAAAAAAGTTATATTAGCTCTATCTGGTGTCAGTATGAAACAATAGGGTATTACCAACATACGCCACTCTTTCCATGAGAGCATATATTTGAAAAGTCAATACCCTCTGTTCCGCTCAAAGTGGGGCACAGATAAAAATTCAAACATAATAAGGATGAGATTGATTTATTTCCTATCTACCCTCATGATCAAGAAATACAGATTACAATAGATTTAAGTTTGATGTAATATGGATAACATTAGAAAGTCATAGAATCTACAAGCTTTAAATGGAATGTCCTAAAATGGAAAGAAAAAAAAAACTGTTCTTTAAGGTATCGGAGACCTCTAGAGTTGAGGTTCCTGAATTTCCTGCATTTCATGGTCAGGATTCGGCCAACACCACAATACTTACTGATCCAATGCAGACTTCAAAACTACATAATTTTGAAATCCCCTGATCCCAAACATTGGATCAAAAATTTTATGATGAGACTAAATCTTGGCCTTGAAATTCACCAAGTCTACATATACTCAACTCTAAAAGTTCCAATCACGTATTTAAGATATACACCTTGTCTCCTATTGACTTTTGGGAGGTTACACGGGTTTAAAGAGAGAAGTTTGACACTTGAACGATATTTTCGTTAATACTAATCCATGACTCTTTTTCTTTTTCTATCTAACGATTAAAGACAAGAGCGGATAACTTTTTTGGAATGTCAGGAAATAGAATAGAGACTATTAATAGTAAAATCCCAAAAAAGTTTGTGTCAGTCTGGTATGTAAAATGGTCATCCCATTTCGAGCCAGTTTACTACAAACCTCATTCCATGATATGGAAAGACCGAAAGAGTATGGAATGGAATTGCAATTGTTGCGTACTAAACTATCACTCAGGTTTTGGGGGAAAGTAAAACTCACTTGACAAGAAGATGGGTACATTCCTGCTGGTAGCTTCTCTAAACGCCTCTTCACCCCATGGATACCAATTCACCTTCAACAAAAACCGGGTCAAAACCCCAAATTAATCTTCATTTTACTGAACCCAGATAGAAATTAGTTCGAATAAATATAACCCATTAATTAAAAAACCGAGCCCAAAAAAAAAGACGAATTCTTGAGAAACACACGCACCGGGTTATGAGCATGTTGAAGAAGGTAAGGACTGTGTTCTTTGGCCAGACGATTGGAGTGGTTGTGTCGGGTCTGGGAGGAGCTCGACATTGATGCCTGATTTTGTTCCGCCATTGAAAGGACCCTGAAGCACTGAATTAGTGGGTAATTTAGAGGTGAATTGTTGAAGTAAGGGCGGCGGAAATGACCAAGTCGGTAAAGTGATCTGTTGAGCATAGAGTCTGTGAGGGAAAAGGATCGGTTTCGTTGAGATTCGAATAGGGTTTTATTGGGGAGTGAAAATGGGTGATGGTATTGCCATGCCATGTGTGGTAATGGAAATGACAAGGGAGTTTGGTGTTGGTGCTGATTTTCTGCCACGTATGGCCTTCACACAGCTGGGACATTTTCCCTCCGCCTCGCCTCCGTTGGGCAATTATTTGTATCTTCCTACTGTGAGCGGGATTTATTAAATCAGTCATTTGACCTATTTACTATTTACTGAACAAATATAATCATCGACTACTTAAATGATTGGTACAAATAGATCTAACGAAACAACCTGTAGGACATATCGTGATTGACCTTAATAGTCAAGTGATCGACTAATCGATAATGAGTAAATTTTGATTGATAATCTTTTTAATTATATATATAATGGTTTCTTTAATAAATTAATTGACGATCATGATATATACTGATTTATTAATGGTTTATTTAATAAATCATTTGACAACCACGAAAGAATTAGAAAAAAATACGTATATAAACAAGTGAAACTGAAAAAACACTTGGTTCATTCAATTTTGATATAATAGAGCCTTGTCGACCTAAACTCCTCTCAATGATGACCATCGATTTCAATTTGATTTCGATTCAAAGTTCAGGAGATCTCAATTTTACGAAACTTTAACTCATTAGTAATCATCACTTCAGAATCAAGTAAACCTTACATTACTTTTTTGCTTAGGGTTTTAGTGTTGTATTTACGATCGATCATTTTAGTCGACCCCCACTTTTAAAATATTTGAAATTGAAATGAACATGATGATTTGAAATGAACATGAATACTTGTTTATATTGAATTGTATTACTATGTTCATGTTCATGTTTTTGTTTATCAGTTTGTCATGTAGTTACTTTGTTAAGGTAAAAATTATTTTATTTTCTCTTGAATACATCTAATTTATCAATAAACCATGTGTAATTTCATATGATCACTTGAAATAAACATGAACATTTGTCCAAAATTGAATTGTATTGTCTTGTTCATGTTCATGTTCATATTTATCAGTTTGTCATGTAGTTGCTTTCTTAAGGTAAAAAATATTTTATTTTCTCTTGAATAGATCTGGTTTATCAATAAAACCATGTACTTAAGTTTTTGTTTATATTGAGAAAATCATGTGTTTTATAACCTGGTTTATGAATCAACCATGTCAGTAAACCATGTGTAATTTCTTGTGATCACTTGAATCAACCATTGAAGTAAACTTTGTTTTAATAGTCGTATATTATAGTTTATTTTTTTTAATGTTTAATTTATATTTCTATTACAGATGACATATATTATTTCACATGATGACTGGTACAAATTCAAGACTACTATTGGATGCAATTTGTTAGTGTCAGATGAGGTATATAACGCATTAGATCGTGCACACAAAACTCTATTCAAGAAATCAGCTTTTGGTAAATAGTATAGGATGAGAAAAAAACATGAATAAGAGCAATGTGCTGAGTCATGTGTTGACACTTTTTAGGATTGAGTCAGCTAGAAACAATAAAAATGAAATATGGTTATGTATAAGTGGTAAAAAAAAAGTTAGATTTTCCTTTTCGGATTACACCTTAATCACATGTTTAAAACCTGGATCATTGGAACATTATGCCCATGAAATCCCTACTACCAAGGCACTAGTGGAGAAATATATTCTTGGACTAAAAGGAAAAACAATAAAGCCTGAAGAGTTAAGTTAAAGATTAGTCTTGCACTTGTTTGGGAATATGTGATGAGGGGTGCATCACCTAATACTGGTATTGATATAAGTGTTTTTAGTATAGTTGAGAACTTGGATTTGTTCAATAAATATCAATGGGGAACAAAGTCCTATACCCACATACTCAATTCAGTGATGAAAATGGCTATTTTTGGTACTAAGACTTCTGTATGGAACGATTTTTCGTTGGACATTACAGGTAACCAATTGTTTATATTATATGGTTAGCTGATTTTATTTCGAATGGTTAGCTAATTTTTTTTAAAAAATTTGATATGCTTCTAATATGTAATATTTTAAAATGCATGTTTGGGTACTTGAGTTGTTCCATGATTTTCTTGGATTTAAATAACTATATGAGCTATCAAACATCAACAGTGAAGTGCCCAAAATACCATGTGCAATCGGAAGTCATGCCAAAATCCAAGCTATGAGGAAATCATGGAGATATTGGATAGCACAAGGGTAAATGTAGAGTTTGATTAATAAAGTTGTGGTGTTATTTAATCCAAACTATATTATTTTATAAACAGTAGAGTGCCCAATATAGTTTATTAATCAAGTTGGTATTTTGCTCAATTAACAGGATGAAGTGCTTGTTCCATTGAGCCCCACCGAAGCCGAAAAACAAAAGTGCTATGTTGTTGAGCATGAGCGTTAGTTTGGCGCTGATTAGAGCACATCCTTCTATGTTAAGGCTGAACATGTTGAAGATGAAGATCGTCGGTCTCCACGATGCCTCCCCTCCCGAGAACATCCCTCTCCCTTTCCCGTTGTGACTAGCACTAGTACTCCTCATCGCAGTGCAATTTTTGATTTATTGCAGAAAATGGACCAAAAGATTGAGGATCTTAGGACTAAAGTGACTGGTTTAGTGACAGTCTTGGATCGAAAAGTGGTAAAGTACTTGACCTTTTGATTTTGAGTAATTTGTTATGATATTAATTAGTTTATACTTACCTACACTTACTTACCTACTTGAATTGACAGGATGATCTAAAAATAAGGTTAGATCCTGCTCGAGAGCAAGCATCACCCCCCAACTTGGCATGGACTCCCACCCATTACTCTTCTCCTACTTTTCCAACTTTTGCTTCCTTTTCCAGAATCCCAAATATCAATCCCACCATCTCTACTACTCCCCCCACCACCACTCTCATTTCCACTGTTCTTCCTACCACCACCACTCCCACCATCTCTACTACTGCCCCTACCACCACCACTCCCACCATATGTACTACTCTCCCTACCACCACCACTCCTACCATCTCTACTACTGCCCCTACCACCACCACTCCCACCATCTGTACTAGTCTCCCAACCACCACCACTCCTACCATCTCTACTACTGCCCCTACCACCACCACTCCCACCATCTATACTACTCTCCCTACCACCACCACTCCTACCATCTCTACTATTACCCCTACCACCACCACTCCCACCATTTATACTACTTTACCTACCACCACCATTCCCATCTCCGTTACTCTCCCTACCACCACCACTCCCACCATCTTTACTACTGCCCCTACCACCACCACCACCACCATCTCTACCACTGTCCCTACCACCACCACTCCCATCTCCACTACTTTCCCTACCACTACCACTCTCACCATCTCTACTACTGCCCCTAGCACCACCATTTCCATCTCCACTACTATTGCCTCGAAGAGTGCAATTGGCTTCCAAAGGAAGATCAGAAAAATAAGTGAAAATGTGATAGGGATGTTGGAAGATATTTTGGAAAAAGTAATTAATTTATCAACTGAATATGAACCAGGTAAAGAGATAAGGTTAAGGGTAGGAAAAGGAAATGTCTCATTCGTATTGAGGTTGACAATATTTTGGAATCGAACAAAAAAAGGGGGAAACATCTGCACATATCTCTTCTCCCTACATTACGCCTGCGCCGAAACCTGATCTTAAACCATAGAAACCTGATCATTCAGTTGTATACTTTGGTATTGGTAGAGACCATATTATGTTGTTGTAATTGGTACTTAAACATTAGTATAAAGTAATTTATGTTGTAATTGCAAACTGGTTTTGGTATATATTATGTTGGTTTTGGTTTATATGTGTGGTTTGACAGGTTTATAAAACTGGTTTATCAAGTAGTTTATTGATGAACCATGGATGAACCATCTCACTTTCAGTTAATTAGTTTATGTTGGTTCAATTACATATTATGTTGTTTAATGAAACTAGTTTATCAAATGGTTTATCAAGTGGTTTATTGATAAACCATAGATAAATCAGGTCAGCTTATGATGTAATTTGGTTTACTAAGTCAAAAATGATTTTTTCCTTTCAAAATGCACATAGTTTATCAACTGGTCTATTGATAAACCATAGATAAACCATGTTGACCGATAGGTTTGTGAAACTGGTTTGTGAAACATGTTTAATCAACTGGTTTATTGATAAATCAGGTCAGTTTATGATGTAATTTGGTTAGCTAAGTCAAAAATGGTTTTTCTTTTCAAAATGCAACTGGTTTATCAACTGATTTATTGATAAACCAGGTTAGTGTCTGTTAACTGGTGTGTATGGTTTATGAAACAGGTTTAATCAAGTGATTTATTGATAAACCAGGTTAGTTTATGATGTAATTTGGTTTGCTAAGTCAAAAATGATAAACCAAGTCAATGTATGTCAATTGGTGTGTGTGGTTTATGAAACATATTTAATCAACTATTTTATCAAGTGGTTTATTGATAAACAAGATCAGTTTATGATGTAATTTGGTTTGCTAAATCAATAATGGTTTTTCCTTTCAAAATGTACATGGTTTATCAACTGGCTTATTGATAAACCATGTTAACTTTAATATTAAAGTTAATAACTAATAAGTAAAATAACAGTACTTAATAATATTATAGAATAAAAATGTAACTAATAAAAATTATACTTTTACTTAATAAATATTATAGATAATAAAAATGTTATTAATAACAATTAATAAATAAACTTACAAATAAATTAGATTTTTGAAGGCTTGAAAGATTGATAATTAATAGATAAAGAGTTTGAGAATTAGGGAGAATTAGTATGGAAATAACTGAAGTGGGAGTGTATGGTATTAATAGATTGAGAAATGGTGAAAAAAAACATTTAAAAAAAATTGGACCAAGAACGGCCATATTACGGCTACTTGTGCTTGGTGGAACAGCCATCGTCCGACAACCAATCTGATGTCTCGGATCAACAGTTTGTTTTTGTTTTTTTATAATTTCAACCATATGAATCACTGATTTAAGACGGTTCATGAATTCCCGTTTTTTTTAACTTGAACCGGTTTAGGGCAGTTCAGATTTACAGTTTTCTCTTTTTACGGTTCAAGGTCGAGTTGTTTCAATGGCCCAAACCGTGAACCGAGCCCGTGTGCATATCTACCATTATGTGGTACCAAATTGCGACAACCTCCCCAAACTAGTTTATGAAACATGTTTAATCAACTGGTTTATTGATAAACCATTGATAAACCATGTGTGTGTGATTTATAAAACATGGTTAATCAATAAACCAGGTCAGTTTATGATATAATTTGATTTGCTAAGTCAAAAATGGTTTTTCCTTTCAAAATGCATCTGGTTTATCAACTGGTTTATTGATAAACCATGTTGACTGATAGGTTTATGAAACTGGCTTAATCAACTAGTTTATCAAGTGGTTTATTGATAAACCATTGATAAACTAGGTCTGTTCATGATGTAATTTGGTTTGCTAAGTAAAAAATGAGTTTTCCTTTCAAAATGCAGTTGGTTTATCATAAACTGGTTTATTGATAAACCATGTTGACAGATAAGGTTCATTCGTTGCAAAAAAAAAAAAAAAAGCAAACGAGAGCAACATTGAAGTGAGAAAAGAACATAATAATAATACATAACCTTGGTACATATTGTTTGCAAAAATAAATGTCAATGTGGCATGAAATTACATCTCCCCCTCCCCATTAACAAAAAAAAAAAGGGGGGGGGGGGTACACATTGTTTGCAAAATACCTATAACCTTAGTTCCTAACTAATTACTTACATTATAAATAAGGGGCAATGTATATTCAATGTTCAGTCAGAGTCAGATATTAAGACACTAACAACTAGCAAGAACAAAACACTATTGACACCTAAAGTCCACTTGAAAATTTTCCAGTCTTCAACATCCTTCATTTCAAGTTCGTAATTCTCTACTTTCAGCTGATTGATTGTTTGTAAAAGTCCATCCAAATCAGAATACGTTATTCTAAACCTAACACGAAAACCCTAAAACGAAACAACACTTACACAAGAATAGTTGCTACAACCGAAAAATCGTCTCCCAGGATTGGTTCCTGTCCATGATGTCTTCAAAACTGTCTGGTTGCCACAATAACAAGTAACATTCGCCATCGCCATTTTAGTGTAGAGAGGAGATGAGGAATTTGAATCAGTAGAGAGAAAGTGCACAAGGGAGATAGAAGTTGGAAGTGGATAGAGAATGACGAGGAAGTGAATACGAGATAATAGATAATTCAGGGTTTTATATGCCATTTAAATTTGACTTACAAAATTGGGAGGCAAATTTGAAGTTCGAACAAATTTGGAGGGATTCCCGTTAGAGTTTCAAAACCTTAATTCATTATTATTAATGTCTTAGTATATTTGATTAATAATAAATGAGAGCAATATGTAATAATTACACTTGATAAGATAATGTCTTATTGTATTTGATTAAAATAATATTTTAGTGTATTTGATAAATAATGGTTAAATTATATGTAATAATTACATAAGATAATATTTTAGTTTATTTGATTAAGATAACGTCTTAATGTATTTGACAATTAGAGGCCCAAGTTTTGCACTTGCAATCATTTCAGTTTGGTATAATAGACTACTATGGAATATTATAATATCAAAATACGTTATGCCTAGTGGCGAAATGATATGATAGACTATTATGGACCATTATAACATCAAAATATGTTACGTCTGGTGGTGAAATAGTATAATACACTATTATGGATCATTATAACATCAAAATATGTTACGCTTAGTGGAGAAATGATATAATACACTACTATGGAACACTATAACATCAAAATACGTTACGGCTAATGGCGAAATAATATAATAGACTACTATGGACCATTATAACATCAAAATACGTTACGCCTAGTGGTAAAATAGTATAATACATTATTATAGACCATTATAACATCAAAATACGTTATGCCTAGTGGCGAAATGGTATAATAGACTACTATGGACCATTATAACATCAAAATATGTTACGTCTAGTGGAGAAATGGTATAATAGACTATTTTGGATCATTATAACATCAAAATATGTTACGCCTAGTGACAAAATGGTATAATAGACCACTATGGACCATTACAACATCAAAATACGTTACGCCTGGACCATTATAACATCAAAATACATTACGCCTAATGGTGAAATGGTATAATGGATTACTATGAACCATTATAACATCAAAATACGTTACGCCTAGTGGTGAAATGGTATAATATACTACTATGGACCATTATAATATCAAAATACGTTACACCTAGTGACGAAATGGTATAATAGACCACTATAGACCATTACAACATCAAAATATGTTACGCCTGAACCATTATAACATCAAAATATGTTACGCTTAATGACAAAATGGTATAATAGATTACTATGGACCATTATAACATCAAAATTCGTTACGCCTAATGACAAAATGGTATAATAGATTACTATGGACCATTATTACATCAAAATACGTTACGCTTAGTGGTGACATGGTATAATATACTAATATGAACCATTATAATATCAAAATACGTTACGCCTAGTGGCGAAATTGTATAATAGACTACTATGGACCATTATAACATCAAAATATGTTACGTCTAGTGGTGAAATTGTATAATAGACTATTATAAATCATTATAACATCAAAATATGTTACGCCTAGTGGAGAAATAGTATAATAGACTATTATAAACCATTATAACATCAAAATACATTACGACTAGCGGCGAAATAGTATAATAGACTACTATGGACCATTATAATATCAAAATATGTTACGCTAAGTGATGAAATGGTATAATAGACCCCCATGGACCATTATAACATCAAAATACGCTACGCCTAATGGCGAAATGATATAATACACTACTATGGACCATTATAATATCAAAATATGTTACACCTAGTGGCGAAATGATATAATACACTACTATGAACCATTATAACATCAAAATGGTTTATCAATAAACCAGTTGCATTTTGAAAGGAAAAACCATTTTTGACTTAGCAAACCAAATTACATCATAAACTGACCTGGTTTATCTATGGTTTATCAATAAACCACTTGATAAACCATTTGATTAAACCAGTTTCATAACAGACATAAACCTATTAATCAATATGATTTATCAATAAACCACTTGATAAACCAGTTTCATAAACTAATTTATAAACATGTATGTCAACATGGTTTATTTATGGTTTATCAATAAACCAATTGATAAACCAGATGTAAACCAATTTCATAAACCACACACACCAATACATCATAAACTGACCTGGTTTATCAACGGTTTATCAATAAACCACTTGATAAACCAGTTTCATAAACCTATCTGTGAACATGGTTTATCAATGGTTTATCAATAAACCAGTTGATAAACCAGGTGCATTTTGAAAGGAAACACCATTTTTGATTTAGAAAACCAAATTACATCATAAACTGACCTGGTTTATGCATTGTTTATCAATAAACCAGTTGATAAACCACACAGATATAAACTAGTTTCATACCACAGTTTCATTTTGCATATTCACACCTGATCATGCAAAATTCGTAGTTACCTTGTCGTTTTGTCCACGTTGGAAGCAAAGGTGGCTACGGTCTCAGTTGGCTCGTCCCTGCGTAGTTACCTACACAAGACAAATAAACAACGCCGTTAAGGAGTCGGGGTATCCCGACTAGGACCCTCCAGCGTAAGAGTAAGGTTTTCCGGTGGAATGGGTAATAAATGAGTCGTAATATTGGTTGGTCCGATAAGAGGGTTTGATAAGTGAGTTAGGATATCTGAAAAATGACTTGTCCTTTAATAATGAGGAATGTCCCTTATTTATACCTGATTTGCCTCGTGAGGTGGCGGCTTTTGATAGGGGAGCAGGTTGCGGCGGGCATTAAATGTGTTGCAGACTTTATCAGGAATGAGTGGGCTGGATGTTGTCAGAGAGTTGGTGATTGTGTGTGGCGGTTTTAGCGGGCCTTGGGAAGCTTCTTGTCAAGCCTGGTCATCATTGACCGTTTGCCGAGGCCGAGTGGCCTGAGTGTTGTGGATTTCTGTCTCAGAGGCCGAGGGTTGGAGGGCTACGGATCTCGTTTGCTCTTTACCTTGGGTCAGTCGTTCTACGATGCTTGGCTTGGCGAGCTCGCATTGGCTCGGCTGCCTTGCCGAGTTAGTTTTAACGGTTTTTATCTCGCATGGGTTGTGTAACTATGCCGAGGTTGATTTCCAAGGTTTCATCCTTTCAATATCATTCATGGTTTATATATGGTTTATCAATAAACCAGTTGATAAATCATACATACATAAATCAGTTTTATAAACCAGTTTCGTACTAGTTGATAAACCACACATACATAAGTCAGTTTCATAAGCCATTTTATCAATGAAGTAATTGATAAACCAGTTTGCAAACCAGTCGACTATGCCCTACTTGTTCACATTTACTGTATCTTTGTCTTTTTGCGAAACTCTCTAATTTTTTATGGAATTTTTGATATATATTCTGCGACGTCCAGCTCGTGGTCGGAATACAAGTGACAAGACATAAACTGATCTATCAACATGATTTATCTATGGTTTATCAATAAACATGCTGATAAACTAGGTGCATTTTGAAAAGAAAAACCATTTTTGACTTAGCAAACCAAATTACATCATAAACTGTCAACATGGTTTATCTATGATTTATTAATAAACCATTTGATAAACCAGTTTCATCAAGCAACATAATATGTAACTAAACCAACATAAACCAGTTAACTGGTTATCAACATGGTTTATCCATGGTTTATCAATAAACCAGTTTCATAAACTAGTTTATAAGCCTATATGTCAACATGGTTTATCAATAAACCAGTTGATAAACGAGGTACATTTGAAAGGAAAAACCTATTTTTGACTTAGCAAACCAAATTAGATCATAAACTAACGTGGTTTATCTATGGTTTATCAATAAACCACTTCATAAACCATCTGTAAACCAGTTTCATAAACCACACACATCAGACATACACTGACCTGGTTTATCAATGGTTTATGAATAAATCAGTTGATAAACCAGTTGCATTTTGAAAGGAAATACTATTTTTTACTTAGCAAAACCAAATTACATTATAAACTGACCTGATTTATCTATGGTTTATCAATAAACCAGTTGATAAACTAATTGCATTTTGGAAGGAAATACCATTTTTGACTTAGCAAAACCAAATTACATCATAAACTACTTGGTTTATCTATGGTTTATCGATAAATCACTTGATAAACCATTTGATAAACCTAGTTTACAACCTTGTTTGGTAACCAGTTTCATAAAACACACACCAGTTAACAGAAACTGACATGGTTTATTAATAAACCAATTTCATAAACCAGTTTGCAAACTTGTTTGGTACAAACCTGTTTGGTAACCTTTTTCATAAACCACAGACCAGTTAACAAACACTGACATGGTTTATCTATGGTTTATCAATAAACCAATTGATAAACCAGTTTGCAAACCTGTTTGGTAACCAGTTTCATAAACCACACACCGGATATGTTTTATCTATGGTTTATAAACAACGACAAGATTTTGACACTCCATAAGGACCGTAACCAACTTTTGACATATGCAAACAATACTTCCAAAATCAAATAGATCAGAGGCAAATGAGCGAGACTATCAACAATAATTTTTGGCTTCACTCTCAATCACCACATTCGAGAGTATCAAATGTTTAACCCAACTCAGTACTTCTTTGAGACATATTGCTTCAACTATCCAAGTCATCCATTTCCCAATTACTTGCTTTGAAACACATGTGGTAGCTAAACCTCCATGATCTCAAACGACCCCACCGTACCTATAGCTTGATCAATAGCAGCCTCAATGTTGATTTTTAGTATCCCAACCTCTGGAGGGGACCAACACACGACAATTGAATCCCTTCTTGTTTCTTCCATCAAAGATGGCGTTATATTAGTTCATTGCCATGCATGAAAAAACGCCATGGAGGAACGCATACATTGCACTACTAAAATGGTTTTACCAACCCACAATTGCTTTTGTTGGGTCGTATCAGTGTATCATACACCCCAATTGTAATAAATTTTGTCTTGATAACTTCTATTCAAACAAATTTTAATGTATGGAAAATAATTTTCGAAGACAAAAAACTACAAGCGAGTGTTTAACATGTGCGGTAACCGTAAACCAATATTGAAAGTCTTGTTGAAACATAGAGGTTGATGCCATCTATTTGAGGCTTGCAATCCCCTCTCATTCTTTGAACACAAATTTCACCATAACACACACGCACACAAAGGATAAAGGTGTGAGGGGTTTGTAGAAAAAGGCGGGAAAAAGAAAAAAGAAAAAAAAGAACCACCCTTATTTTATAACCTTTATTCAGACAAAGGAAACTAAAGAATATAGTCGTTTTTCGAAGATACTATATGAGAGTGACTATTAATCAAATTAAAAATAAAATAATAAATGAAATATTTAAAATAAAGATTAGAAATTTGACACTTTCTCAAAATAATCAAAAAAGAAATGATTAACTCTTTTTAAAGAATAGAGGAAGTAAGTAGGAATTATATTTGTAGTACTTTCACCATCCCAAAAAAATAATCTCATTTGACAAGTCAAACATTTTAAAGTTGTAGAATATTCTTCGATTCACACGAATATCATTACTATGTTTTTAAATAGAACTATTATTTTGTGACAAACAAAAGAGAAAGGGAGAACCTTCTTTTTTCATCGGAGGAAAGTGTTAGTATTTGATTTGCTTCTCTTTTCGATTGATTTCATCCACTTTACCGAAGACTTCACTCATTTTTTAGTTTATCAGGGTCCAAAGAAAGATATGTATTAGTCTGCCTTTCCGGCAGAGGAGTGTGTTCCACCGCAGAGGGCTGGTTTAGATCGAAACCGCTTGGGGAAAATTTAGTCTTTCGATTCATTAGAAAATCTCCAAAAGAGTGGGAATTCGCTTCAAAGAAAGACTATTTGTTCGTTAGGAAGCATTCAATTTGGTCAATAGCATGCACGGTGGTTTTCACGCTACTTGTTGACTCATAACTCATAAGTACTCGTTGAAAAGTGAAAAAGTTGGGGTTGCACCATCATCCTAACCACAACTGACATGCTTCAATTGGATAAATAGCGTTTTACCCTGGTTGAAAGTTGATTTCCTTACAAGTAGCACGTCGTCAAAAACCGAGATGCAAGGAGTTTGGCTCTTCAGCTGAGTAAGAAGTAGGCACTGTCTCAACTGTAACATCATTTTTTGCATACGCTGAAAGAATGGCCTTTAACTAGATTTTCTTCCAATCCAAATAGGATAGGATCCATAAGTGAAACATGAAAAAAGTCAAAGAAGGAACAATAGACTGGTGCTTCATTGAAAGAAGGATGAAAGTGCATATTACTATATGAGTCGTGCTATATAGACCTCTCATTTCTATAAGTCGACCACCCAAAATTATTAACATCTTTTTTTGCCCTTTGAATTTTCCCTCCCAACTATTCATGCACTTTCCCTTCTCCCTCCCTCCTGTTATGTTGTCTTACCCCTTCCCCTGTCTTCCGCCACCTCTCCCTTTCCCCTTCTTCCGCCTCTTTCCCTCTCTCCAATACCATATCTTCTTTATTTCTTTATTTCCCTTTTTCCTCCTCCTCTCTCTCTCATGAACCATCCCCTTCTTTCTTTTTTTCTTTCCCATTGTTGGTCCACAATGATGCTCAAATAGGCTAGAAGGGGGGTGAATAGCCTATGATGCCAATTAAAATTTTTCTTATTTTACATTTAAAGTGTAGGTTTTAACGGCATGGGCAGTTAACACATTGAACATGTTTGCTGGTAATACAGAACAACAGACTTGCTCTTACCCGAGTAATGAACTCTGCTGGAGAACTGCCAGTAAATCAAAAGCATGTTTGAAAGAGTTTAAGCAGCGGAAATAGTAAGGCTTAGATTAAAGAGAAGTCTTAAGTGGCTGTACACGAATATATGATCAGAACAACATCACACTTAATCCATTCTTCCAAATGCTGATTTAGGAAATCATTAGAGAATGGCTTTTCAAAGGATAAATCAGTTTATAAAAGCTCATAGAGAGGTAAGGATTGAAAGATAAATCATTTGAAAGAACATCTAAATTTATTCAAAGATAAATTATAGAATATATCAACCTAGACTCTCTATGTAAAGTTTATGTCCTCGTCCTTTCAAGTCTTAATCTTTACTTAATCATTCATAGACAAATTCTTAAGTAAAAAGAGCAATATGAGACGAGAACGGGAAACGGATATGAGAAGACATTTTTTAAGGTCGTTCAGATAAAGATTATCTGAACGGATGAGTGCAGAGCACTCGACCTTCTATGATGATTAATTATTGCACAATCAACAGCATTTGTAATGGAGTATAAATCTAAAGATATGAATGCAATGTAAACAAACAACTCTTCATTTTCCTTGGGTAACATCTGAGAATCTATCTTCAAATCGATCAAGGACCTTGACTTCTAACTTTAGGAATAAAGTCCTGAAGCTCTGTTAGAAGCTGAGTTCTTCGAAGAAAGATGAAGAACTCAAATAAAAAACTGGGTTCTTGACCAAGACGTCAATCTCTGTCTATAGAAGTTTCTGATCTCTTCTTTTCTTCAACACTTTTCTTCTTAGCAATCCACAGATAGTATTTTACTAAGGTCTGGGTATGCTCGCTGCAATCTTCTATGAAGATCTGAGATGCGTTGATGAAGATGACCTCTTTAAAGATCTCACAGTTCTTGACAAAGAACTTCTTGTTGCAGGTGTCTTTGATTCACGAATAAATTCATTCATCAATTACTCTCGTTTTATTTGAAGAGAAGGAATGATTTCTTTTATAGACCGGGGAGATTTGATCGTTGAGATATGTTGATAGATTTTTGTATCCGTTGAATGATTTGTCTTTAGAACTGATGAATAAAGATGTGGTTCGAAAGATCTTTAACTGTTGGATAAAAGAATATCATTCTTTAGATCTTCGAACTATTACCCTGTCAGGTTGTATGATAACTCTCTAAAGGATAAGTCTGATTCATTGATGCACTGTCAGGTGGTCTGTCCGATAAAGTAAGATTCTTTTGATTCTTCAAAACCACATGAGAGAGAGAGAGAGAGAGAAAAAGTCTTGCATTATCAGGGATGTCAGGCTTTATAAAGATTTGAATGACTTTGATGCTTGAACATTTTTGTCTTGTCTTGATCTATTGCAGTCTCTTCTCTTTATAGCACATGCAGATCCAAGTCTGCTGGTGAGATGTTCAATCCCGAGGAGTCAGTCTTCTGCAAGAGAGAATTGTTGGTTACTGGTTACGGTATGAACATTCAAACCATAGCAAGTCTGCTGGTGGCATGTCTTCAAGGTATTCTGTGGTGCACATGATAAGTCTGCTGGTGACGAGTCCTTAGAAAAGCTTCGACGCTATAGCAAGTCTTCAAAGTATCCTTTGGTGCACATGGCAGGTCTTCTGGTGACGAGTCTTTAGAGAACCTTTGACGCTACAGCAAGTCTGCTGGTGCTGGTGCATATGAATTGCTAGTCTGTTAATCATCATTAAGAACATAGGACTAGATTAGGACAACCTAACCTAAGACCTATGTGTTGTCAAACAAGCTGCCACACTAACCGGTACGTAGACCTTTTAGCCACTTGTTATGACACACGGTAATGGGAACAAACAAATCAAAATATTCAGAATATACAAAGTGATAAGTTATTTATCAAGAAGCATATTCCAACAATCTCCTCCTATTTGTTTGGAACCATTATAAAATGACATATACAAAGCACTGAAGCATTTATCAAGACATAGAAATAACATGCCTACAATGAATTATCATTTTATCTCTAGGCATGCCCTATGTTGATAATTACAAAAGCGATGACTTTAGTATAGTTTACTATTGTTATTACAGACTCGATAAATCAAAGTACTGAACATGTAAATCAATAGTGAAAAACAATTTAGATCACTTAGGATATTTGAAAATGTTTAATCATGATCTAAAAAGTTTTAGGTTCCTTTCTTGCATAAGGATTTTTATATCTAAAAGAGTGTTTTGGCAAGAAGGAAAGGAAGAGAGTTATTTTCAATTGGTACTTTATCAATTTAATCATTCCTTTTTAACGGGTATCTTCTTTGTCTACTAACTTTCTCTCCCATTCTCCCTCTTATCTCTCTTGCTTGCAACCATTAAAGAGGAGAGTTATGACACATCCTCTGTAATTAAGGAGGAGAAAGGAGGAGATGCGCGTATGTGCGGATGCGGGACACCAATGCGGGACACCAATGCTCTCGTTCCACCCTCCTTTGTTTAGGGGAAGACGAAATTAAAAGTGCGAGAGGAGTGCTGTCTATGATAACGCGTTGGAATGCGCCTCGGTTGCCTTTAGTGGATTTTTGATCTAATATGGGAACTTGTGGTTTCTCGCATCAAGTTATCCTTTTTTTAGGGGATGCCAGGATATGGGAATACATTACCCTTTCATTCCCATTTTCCTTTTTTTAGGGGAAAACGGAAAAGTGCAAAAAAGGATATTGCGACGCCCCCACTATGAATTTTATTAAAAATAGCCTTATAGCCCGTTTCGGATCACTATGGGAGCTTTGGGTTTCCCGCATCAAGTTATCCCTTGTTTAGGGATACCAGGATATGGGAATACATCACCCTTCCATTCTCATTCTCCATTTTTTAGGGGAAAACGTGAAAGTGCAAAGAAGGAGCGTTGCGAGGCCCCACTGGATCCAAAAGTTTTAGAGTCGCCATCTTTATTTTAAGGCAAAAATAAAGCAAAACTAGAAAAAAAGAAAAAGAAAACCAGAGATAGAAAACGGGTTCGGAGGCTAAGTTACGAGTTGGGAAGGTGCTAGGCACCCAACTCGCCCTTTCAGTCTCAAAATAGTTTTTGGCTAAAGTATGCTTATTGTTATATTTATTTAGCAGATAAATAAAGCATTAAAAGACAGGAAAATAAAACAAATACATCCGTGGCTACATTATTTACGGACTTGCAGCCATTTTCTTACAATAATTACAAATATATTTAAAAATATTTGACCATTATAACGGTTCTTTTACATAATATTTCCTAATCTAATCCGGGCAGCACAACGGCTTTTATTGACTACATTGGGCCGGATTTAAATAATAACTTTAAAGAATAAATAAATGAACAAGTAAATAAAACGCCCTTAAAGGCTATTACCTTTTAGAGCGGTAGTGTGCTCGCTCTGTCCTTCAGGGAGAGGGGGTCTTTTTTTTTTTTTTTTTGTGGTTGTTGTTTTGATTTGGGCAGAGTGACTGCTTATTTTGGGTGACTTTGGTTTGTTCACTCGGGCAGAGTGACAGCTTATTTCGGAAGGTTTTGGCCTTTTTGGTTGGACGGAATAACGGCTTACTTTTTTGTATTTCAGCTCATTACTCGGGCAGAGTAACGACTTACTTTGGGAATTTTGGGCCGGGGAAGTAAGGTGGATACCTAACTACTAGGCTAGGGATCACTTATAACTGGTGGATTTAAGTTTTGGCAGAGTTTGGACGGGGTTTGGAAGCTTTGGTGGGCTACACACACCTATCTCACACCTCTCGTAACTATGGCTTCGAAGGAACGCAGAGAGAATTCCTCAGTGTTTCTCTCGGACGATTTCTGAACACTGAAATGGGGAGCCCAGCACTCGTATTTATAGGTGGGACGAGGGAGTCATCGGGAATTATCGTAATTCCTCAGCCGGCTTCCTTCACTTGTACAACGGCCTTCGCGAATTGCACAATGCGTTAAGTCTGAGATGCTACAGTACCCCTTTGGCACCGACTTATCCCTTTCTTGGCGCGGCTCCCAACATGCCTTTTGGCCGCGCCAAGCTCCTGATCATCTTTTGATTTTGACACTTTTACCCCTCGCGATTCACTATTTTGCGCATCCTGCTTTGCCTTTCGCATTTTCGACTCTTGTAACTTGACAGTTGTTAATTTTGAACTGTTCTTGATATCACATGTCAGAGTCACATACCAGGGGTATGAAATTGGGGTGTCTACAGAATCATAAATTAAGGAAGAGAGTTATTAAGTTTATGACATAATTGTCCAAGACATAGAAGAGTAACAACCTTAGGAGGAGAATTCATGAACTAAGGAGGAGAGTTACGACATATCCTTTGTAATTAAGGAGGAGAATCATAAATTAAGGAAGAGAGTTATTGAGTTTATGACATAAGTGTCCAAGACATAGAAGAGTAACAACCTTAGGAGGAGAATTCATGAACTAAGGAGGAGAGTTAATAACAAGGGCCTATCAAAATCTTTCCCTTGTTCAACTACTATGGAAGAAGCACATAATGTGAGAAATTTACCCCTACAACTGATTCTTTGTGAATCACTTTCTGCCTTTGTGGCACATTTGGTTGAAAACTATTGTTTCAAAACATATGTATCAATTTAGCTTTATTTCAACAAAACACAAATGTTTTTACAAAAACATTTCTCATAATAGTCTCTACTTTGAACATTTTAAAACATATTTTTAGTAAAGATACTGTTCTAATCAATCATGATATCAAGACGGCCTTACAAAATAATATTTTCTAAAATCTTGGTATCAAAAGCAATCCTTATTGTAAAACTTTCAAAAACAAATATTTACTTAAGGACTTGCTTTTGATACTAAGATTTTAGAAAATATTATTTTGTAAGGCCGTCTTGATATCATGATTGATTAGAACAGTATCTTTGCTAAAAATATGTTTTAAAATGTTCAAAGTAGAGACTGTTCTGAGAAATGTTTTTGTAAAAACATTTGTGTTTTGTTGAAATAAAGCTAAATAGATACATATGTTTTGAAACAATAGTTTTCAACAAAATGTGCCACAGAGGCAGAAAGTGATTCACAAAGAATCGGTTGTAGAGGTAAATTTCTCACATTATGTGCTTCTTCCATAGTAGTTGAACAAGGGAAAGATTTTGATAGGCTCTTGTTATTAACTTTTGTCCTTAGTTCATGAATTCTCCTCCTAAGGTTGTTACTCTTCTATGTCGTGGACAGTTATGTTATAAACTCAATAACTTTCTTCCTTAATTTATGATTCTCCTCCTTAATTACAGAGGATATGTCTTAACTCTCATCCTTAATGGTTGCAAGCAAGAGAGACATGAGGGAGAATGCGAGAGAAAGTTAGTAGACAAAGAAGATGCCAGTTAAAAAGGATTGATTAAATTGATAAAGTACCAATTGAAAAAGGAATAATACATCCTAGTTGGAATCCCCAAAGCTACTAGTACTAGAGCCTAAGGAATATTCTCTATCCTTGACAAAAAAGCTTCGATTGTCGAACAGCTCTCGAGTTAGCAGCAGGTCTCTAGTGACAGGAAAGCGTTCATCCTCATGGATTGTAGAATGAATGGGCTGATAGGAGCAAAGAAAATGGCATATGATCCTAGCATACTTGTGAATGCCAAACCCATTCACTCGTCTTCGCAAGATAGACTGGCAGATGAGGGAAAAGACGACTTCAGACCAATTGATGGCGTGAGAATCGAGAACAGCAATGGTGTAGTTCTGAAGTCTTCTGGTGTCATTCCTCGAGCCTGCTTTGTAAAATAGAAGGCATTGATTCAAAATTTCACCAACACAGTACATGTCTAAGGGATAATTGTTGATATCCCAGGTACTGTAGTCATCTCGAGAATGGTAGCTAGTTCGTTGAAGCCATGATTCGTTGACAATAGAATCATTGAGAGAGTCAGGTCCAACAGAAGGAAGCTGAAAGACTCGTGACAGGCTTTCGGCATTGAGGACGACGTCAGTACCTCGAATGCGACCATTGAATAGAATCATCAACTAATTGAAGGTTGTAGAATTCTTCACGAAAAGTAAGGATGGAGACGAGTCCAGAACTGTGAAGAAGATCGATAATCGTTCCTCCAACAGTGTTGTCGAGGAGAAATTGTTTCCCGTGAATCATGTGACCTAGAATGTAGGACTGGGAACCTATTCTGGTAACAAAGGACAATTCAGTAGGAACAAACGGACTAGAGACGCTGTTAGAAGATGAAGTGGCCATGAAGAGATTTCTGAAGATAGATGGAGAATTTGCTGGTAATGATATCAAATGTTGAAATGATACCAATTGCTGGGAAATCTCAATTGTTGGATGAGTACCATATGTTGGATGATTATTATGGGAAGAATTTAAATATTGAGTACTTTCGGAGAACGTATTTATTGGAAGGACACACTTATCAAGAACCTGTCGTTTTGGTATCCATTGTAGAGCAGTAATGACAGATATACGAAGTAGCGAGGTAATTGTGTCAAAGCTCGAATATGAATGGACATTTAACTTGGAAGGCGGCGATTCATGATGACGATATTAAGTCATTCTTGGAAATATGTTTCTGAATAGATTTGTGACTTAATTCAAGGTTTTCTAATACCGAAAGAAAATATTTAAAGGAGATACTTAATTAGATGTCCTAAAAATTGAAATGAGAACGAACTCGGTATTTAGAAAGAGTAAAGAGGCTGATATCAATCACTTTTGTTTAGAAAATATTGTTAATTTGAAAGAAAATACATATCATGAGGAAATAAGGTAGGTTTTATAATTCTAAATTTCCAAAAATAATTTATGAGGCATTTTGAATCATCTACACAATCCTCAGCAATCTCTCAAATCTTTTGGATTTTTAGAATTTAAACAATTTTGAAAGATAATTTTGTGTCCCAAATTGTTAAGTAGATAGTTTACGGGGCTTTCTGAATCATCTACACAATCCTCAACAATCTCCCAAATCTCTTCTAATTTTAGGACATAAAAAATATTTCAAAAATAGTTTTTAATGTATCTTTTAAAAAATATTTTGCAAAACAGTAATGATTTTGTGTTCTTTGTTTCCAGAAGATAATTATGGGGCTTTCTGAATCATCTACACAATCCTCAGCAATCTCCCAAATCTTCTAGAAGTTTTAGAAAGAAAACAAAAAAGTTTTGAAAACATTTTTTGAGAGACGTTTGAAATACGTTTTGAAAATCTACCTATATTTCCCAAGGTTATTTGAGTCAAAGATATCCTCACAAGAAGGTAATCACCAAAGTTGGAAGTTTGTTGATACTGAGTTGTGAACAACAGAGATGGAAGTCTGCTGATACAGATTGGGGAAATGGAATATAATCAACAGTGATTGGAGTTTTGCTAATATCAACTGATAAAATGAAGACGTATTCAGCAGCGATGGAAGTGTGTTGCTACTAATTGATAGAAGCAGTGGAGTGAAAGGATGGAAGGAAAGTCTGCTTATACCAATTTGTGAATGAGCGGGTTTATCAGTTGTTTGAACACAATGATATGGTCAGCAATGAAGAACATCAACTGAGATCAGTTTGAGAAGATTGTGTTCAAAGGTGGGAGGGTCTGCTGATATTATTTGCTGAAGTGAGGCGTAATCAGCAGATTAAGATTTGTTGAAGCCAAATGTTGAATAAAAAAGATACCAAATTTTGGATTAAGAAGAGTGAAGTCTGCTGATAAGATATAGTGACCAGCAGAGTTGAACGCGATACTAATTGAGAAGAAGAAATGTGTACAGCAGAGGTGAAGGTCATCTGATACTAATTGGAAACAACCTTGTGTTTAGCAATGATTGAAGTTTTACTGAAACCAATTGTTTGAATCAAATGGTTCAGAAGAAGTGATAGTCTGCTAATCTGGAATAGTGATCAGCAGAGTTTCAGGTATGCCGATATTAATTGATGTAAATGAAGAAAGGGTCAGCATAGATGAGGATCTGCTGATAGATGGAACCGCAGGCATGGAGTCTGCTTATACCAATTGATTGAAGAACATTTCAGCAGATTATCCTTTTGGGTGCCTTGGCTTCTGGAAGGATGAACCATAAGCTTCATCGACATGATTAACTGATGACTATGCTCCTTCTCAATAGAATCTCAATTAAGTGAGAAGAGCATTAGAGGTGAAATGGAAGACAAGAGCCATTTTAGTCAGAGCACTTGTATCACAAAGAACTAAGTAACTCATTCTTAATTTGGCTAGAAATAAGGAATTGAGATAGCATATTTTGCTTCTTGATCAATAGTTAAGATGATGACTATCTTTAGGGTAAGAAAGCCATCTGATCAAGACAAGGGATGAAAGAAAAATTTTAAGCAGAGTTGTCTTGATGAGAGGGAACAACAGACATGCAATATTAATCTAAAATGAAAGTGTAGATGTTGCTCGTTCCTCAAAAGGTCATCATTCCAACAGCAGATATGAAGTCTACTATTGCTAAGCATTTGAGACCTGATATTAGGAGATAATGAAGATTCACCAGAACATCATGGGTTAATGGGAGATCTTACATTCTTGAGAAAGGAGTTACATAGGAAACATTCCTTTCTGATGAAATCCAAAATCATAGCAATTCATATTCTAACAATATTTCATCTCATGAGATTTCTACCAGTACTCTAGGCGTTTTGAAGCAGAATAAGGTTCTGTTCAACTTAGTTAAAATCAGTTTTCAAGATACCAGTTGATCTAGTTATAAGTAACAGTAGTTGATACCAGATGAGATCGAAAGATTGTCATTATAATAAGAATCAACTTAGTCTTTTGAGCACTAGAAGTTTTTGATGAAAAATTAATGTCTTTTGCGTTGTCTGAATCAGATCTGTAAGAATAGATCGAATTCATAAGACTATTATTTAAAAGGTAGATCTTGGTTTCTTCTCATCAAAATTATATAATGTCGATTAAGATTACTAATGTTGAAGGATTGGTTTGCTGTTGGATTAACAGCAGAGTTATGTTTGTTGTGGATTTAGAACATAAGATATGATATAAAAGCACAAGTACTGAGTCCATGAGCAAAACATAAGATTTCATGCTATCAAAGAATAGGCAAACAAAAGCAGATAAACTAATAGATGTGTTTTATACGCATCTATTGTGTATATATTCTTACTTAGATTGTGCTTTTCTGCGAGTTTCTGAAGCTTTTGATATGGGTTTTAGTGTTTTATGAGTTTCAGGCTAAAGTTGAGGAAAAAAGATGGATTTCAAGCCATTTTGTAGTTATATGAAATTTCCAAGGGCCTAAGTGCAATTCTACTGAAGAAGAAGGATAAAAAGGGCTAAAAATAATGTTCAGAAGGTTGAGCGCTCGCTCAGCAGGAGGCTGAGCTAGTGCACAAAAAACAGAAGCAAGAATTCGGAAGCAGGAGCCTAAGCGATCGCTCAGGGCATGGGTTGAGCGACCGCTCCACCCCGATTTTCAACATGGGCAGATTTCGTCTTTTCTCCAAAAACCCTAACTAGTATAAATAAAACCCTACCTCTACAAGCTTTATATCATCCGTTTTTAGGTCAAATTAGGCTGCTCTTGAGCACTCTCAAGAGGCAAAAATACTTTGTAATTTAGTTTTACTTTCAATTGTTGAAGATTGAAGATGATCCAATCCATTCATATGTTGTATTCATCATCTATGATGAACTAACTTTTTCATCCTATGTATTGGAGGTAACTTTGTATCGAATTTTATATGTTAATATATTCTTATTCTATCAACTTATTGTTTATCATATTAGATTATAATTGGTTCACATTGAAATTATCGCATAATGGTTGCGCTAATGAATGGGTAAACTCGTGGGTATGATGAACTGCACCATCTAATGCATAAGTCATACACTGGCCAACCTAATTGATAAATAGGTCTCTCTGATTCCTGACCGTAGGCTAATGAGTAGATCTAGATTCGTATTGTATAATGGAATGCAATATGGAGTACCATAGAGTTTGTTCCTCCATGCTTTAATTCCTATGGAACCTAATGGACTCTTAATTACTGTGTGGACGGACCATGAAAGCTCAGTCAAAGCGGAGTACTAAGGATTGCAATCCTCGACCGTAAGTCCCAATCCTTTACCTAGCGATATGACCCATAATTGATAAATATATTTAGACCAATACACATAAAAGGAGATACAAGTGAATCCCAATACCTAGACTTTATCATCCATAAAACTTTCACAAATTTAGTCTTCTACAAGTAGTTAATTTTAGATTCCTTTCAGTAGTTTAATTTAGTATTAATTTCAATTCAAAAACAAAAACCCCTCTTTTATTTTATTGCAATTGTTTTAATTAGTTTAGATTAAATTCTTTTTAATTCATTCTCCCTGAGGTTCGACCCTTGCTACCATCTTTCTATTCTACAATAGTCTTGTGCACTTGCAAGGTAATTTTAAGATACATCAAGTTTTTTGCGTCGTTGCCGAGGAGGATTTTAATTAAAAAGTTTTTAAATCTTTTATGTTTTCTCAATATATAAAAAAATAGATAAAATCAAAAACAACAAAAAAAAATTAATTTGTTTACTTGCTTTTAAATTATTTCTGTTTTGTAGTGGATTGTGCATTTTATGCACGGTCGACGGTCGTTGAATCCCACTCTGGCGGATTTTAACGACAACATCAATAATTTAGGAAGGAATCCTCAGTTTAATAATCCAATGGCTGATAATCAAAGAAATCAAGGAGCAGATCCAGTTGCTCCTGCTGAAGCAGTTGTGCCTGCAAGGGACGAGATGCAAGCCCCTAGAACAATGCGAGACTATAATCGCCCTAATATAGATTATTCACCTTCATGTTTAATCTTGCCTAATAGAGTTAAAATTTTTGAACTTAAGGGACATTTTTACAGTATGTTCCCAACTTTCCATGGTCTGCCTACAGAAGATGCAATATCCTTTATACAAGATTTTGGTCATTTGGTTGAAACTTTCCCTAAAGGAGGACTGGCTGACGAAGAATTTAAGTTGCATTTTCTGCAGTGTACTTTAAAAGATAATGCTAAAAAATGGTTCATGACCTTAGCACCTAGGAGCATATCTACATGGAGAGAGTTATATGATGCATTTATTGCTAAATTCTATCAGCATGCTTCACTTTCTAGTCATAGAAGAAAAATCATGTGTTTTGTAATGGAGCAAGGTAAAACTTTTCATGAAGCATGGGACCGTTTTAAATCTTTATTAATAGAATGTCCCCATCATAAATTTTCACAAGATATTCTAATAACTCAATTCTATGACTCACGCTTAATGCACCAGCAGACTATGGTAGATAGTACTGCAGGAGGATCGATCCACGGATTGACCCCTGATCAAGCTTATGAACTATTCGAGATGATAGAATCTAATTCAAGACAAAAGAGTGTGAGAGGAAAGGTTAAGACAATATATGAGTTAAATTCAAATGTTATGGAATCCAATGCATTAGCAGTGGCTAATGCTAAGATTGAAGCTTATGAAGCTATGATGGCTGCGGCCAATTTAAATTATCCTATTGATCCGAATTCTAATTATGTTAATACTTCTTTTGCTACTAATGGTTGCACTTCTAGTGGAAATATGCATGCTTTTCAGGAACATGTAAATTTGTTGAACTCTTACCCACCACGTCAAAGGAATGACCCTTTTTCCAATACATACAATCTTGGATGGATGAATCATTCAAACTTCAGTTGGGGAGGGAACAAGTCTTTACAACCTCAATCATAGCAACCACAAGGATTTGGACAAGGGAATCAGACTCAGAATTTTGGAAATACTGTACAAATTCTCAACAAAAAGAGACCGAAATTCATGTGCAAAAATTGGAAGAAGGCTTACTTGCAGTAAATTCTACTCTACAAAAGATGATGACAATACAGGGACAAATGAGTGATGATATCAAGGAAATGAAAGGACGTGACTATGGAAAGTTTCCAAGTCAAAATGAGCAAGCTAAAGCAATTACTACTTTGCGAAGTGGTAAAATTATTGGTGAAGAGGTAAGTGCACCTAATCCTTCAACGTCTTCTGAAAAGGTAACGTATGAAAAAGTTAACAAGCAAAATGAAAGTGCTAAGAAAGAAAAAGAAAAAGAAAAACCGATTTTTCTGGACATAAAGGAACCTTATGTTGCACCTCCTGCTTATGTGCCCCCTATCATGTTTCCTGGTCGTTTGATGCAGTTTAAGGCTAATAGATAGTTTGCTGAAATTTATAATATGCTATCCAAGGTGAACATAACTTTACCGTTATTGAATGTGATTAAAACAATACCTGCCTATGCAAAGTTTTTCAAAGAATTAAGTTCTAGAAAACAAAAATTTCTGATAGATGAAAAAGTGATTATGTCTGAAAATGTTAGTGATGTTCTTCAACAAAATCTCCCACCAAAATTAAAGATCCTGGAAGTTTTAATGTGGATATTACTTTAGGAAATTCAAAGAAAATCAAAGCGATGTTGGATCTTGGTGCTAGTATCAATCTGATGCCCTTTTTGGTTTATAAACAATTAGGGTTAGGAGAATTAAAACCTACTTCGATAACATTGCAATTAGCAGATCGATCAGTTAAGCACCCATTAGGAATTGTGGAAGATATTTTAGTCCAAGTAGAGAAATTAATTATGCCTGCCGATTTTGTAGTTCTTGAAATGGAAAATCGAGCTAATGCTATCGAAGAATCACCTCCTTTTCTTCTTGGAAGACCATTTATGGCTACAGCCAATACAGTGATCAATGTTAAGAATGGAAAAATTGTCCATGACTGCTATGGGTGAAACAGTTCAAATTTCTGTCTTCAATGCTTTGAAGCAACTGGATGATATGAGTGACTGTTTCTATGTTGATGAAATAGAGACCATAGTGGCTAAAAATTTAGTGCAAGAAGTAAAAAAAGACAAATTAGAAGAATTCCTAACTAATGAAGATAAAAATGAAAATAATGAAGATAGTGAATTGACAAAACAATTTGAGGGAAAAGAAGAAATAGGAACGGAGAAAATAGTTCGCGAGCCCTTAGGAAATTTTAACGAGAAGTTAGTCCCTTCTATTGAATCTCCTCCTGTCTTAGAATTAAAACCTTTGCTCGACCATTTAAAATATGTTTTCTTGGGAAAAAATGAAACCTTGCCTGTTATTATTTCTTCAAAATTGACTAAAGAGCAAGAGAAAAAAATTAATAAATGTGTTACAAGAACACAAAGAAACAATAGGATGGACCCTAACTGATTTGAAGGGTATAAGTCCCACCAAGTGTATGCACAGAATTCATCTTGAAGTAGATGCTAAACCGTCAAGAGAACATCAAAGGCGATTGAATCCTCACATGGAGGAAGCCGTAAGAAAGGAAGTTCTTAAACTCCTAGATGCGGGTATTATTTACCCCATCTCTGCTAGTAAATGGTTAAAGTCCTGTTCAGGTAGTCCCAAAGAAATCTGGAATCACAGTGATTAAAAATGATAAAGATGAGTTAGTGCCAACCAGGACTGTTACAGGTTATAGGATGTGTATTGATTTGAGAAAACTTAATGTTGCGACTAAGAAAGACCACTTTCCATTACCATTCATAGAGAAAATCTTAGAAAGATTAGCTGGTTACGAGTTTTATTGCTTTTTAGATGGATTTTCTGGGTATAACCAAATTCCAATTGCCCCAGAAGATCAAGAAAAGACAACCTTCACATGCCCCTTTGGCACTTTTGCATATAGAAGGATGCCTTTCGGTCTATGTAACGCTCCAACTACTTTCCAAAGATGCACGATCTCCATTTTTTCTGATTTAATTGAAAAGTGTGTTGAAGTATTTATGGATGATTTTTCCGTCTATGGAAACTCTTTCGATAAATGTTTAAATAATTTGACTTTAGTACTTAAACAATGCCGGAAATCTAATTTGACCCTTAGTTGGAAAAAATGTCATTTCATGGTCAACCAAGAAATTGTTTTAGGACATATAGTGTCGAAAAGAGGAATGGAGGTTGACTCAGCTAAAGTAGAAGTTATTTCTAAATTACCCCCTCCAGTCTCAGTAAAAGGTGTTAGAAGTTTTCTTGGGCATGCAGGTTTCTATAGGCGTTTCATTCAAGACTTTTCAAAAATTTGTAAACCTTTGTGTAATTTGCTTGCGAAAGACACATAATTTATTTTTGACAAGGACTGTTTAGAGGCTTTCAATTTGTTAAAGGAAAAATTAACAACTGCTCATATCCTATCTAGCCCTAACTGGTCATTACCATTTGAAATTATGTGTGATGCATCGGATTTTGCCATAGGAGCTGTTTTAGGTCAAAAGATTGATAAGAAACCGCATGTAATCCATTATGCGAGTAGAACTCTTAATGATGCCCAGTTAAATTATACAACAACTGAAAAAGAATTTCTAGCTGTGATTTTTGCCTTAGAAAAATTTAGATCTTATCTGTTAGGCTCCAAAGTGATTGTTTATTCTGATCATGCTGCTTTGAAATATTTGTTGACTAAGAAGGATGCTAAACCTAGACTAATTAGGTGGATGCTCTTACTTCAAGAATTTGATATTGCAATTAAGGATAAGAAAGGCTGTGAAAACGTAGTTGCTGATCATTTATCTAGATTGGAACTTTGGCCATATTTTGAAAAGCATCTGATTGATAGCAATATTCCGGTGAGAGATGTTTTTCCCGATGAACAACTGTATTCAGTAAAAATTGGTGAACCTTGGTATGCCGATTTTGTGAACTTTATTGTGGCTTGATGTAGTGAACCCTGATTTTGGATACCATGAGCGGAAGAAATTTCTGTCTGATGTTAAAAATTATTTTTGGGATGAACCTTACTTGTTTAAACGTGGCCCGGATTTGGTAATTCGAAGATGTATTCCCGAGGAAGAACATCATAGTGTTCTAACTTTTTGTCATGGTTTTGCCTGTGGTGGACATTTTAGTGGTGAAAAGACTGCTAGGAAGGTATTACAATCTGGCCTTTATTGGCCATCCTTATTCAAAGATACACATCAGTTTGCAAAGAGTTGTGACAAATGTCAAAGGTCAGGGAGTATAAGTAAGAGAAACAAAATGCCCCAAATTTCTAATTTGGTTGTAGAAGTTTTCGATGTTTGGGGAATAGATTTTATGGGACCCTTTCCTATCTCTCAAGGATTTGAATATATCTTGGTAGGAGTTGATTATGTATCAAAATGGATCGAAGCAATCCCTACAAGAAATAATGATGCTAAAACAGTGATAAAATTTCTGTGTGCAAATATTTTTAGAAGGCATGGGATGCCAAGAGCAATAATAAGCGATCAAAGGACACATTTCACTAATAAGTTAGTCAATGCCTATCTGAAACGATATAGGGTAGTTCATATGTTGTCTACTCCATACCACCCACAGACATCAGGTCAAGTGGAAATGAGCAATAGACAAATCAAAGGAGTGTTAGAAAAGACTGTCCAATCCAATAGGAAAGATTGGACATTAAAATTGAATGATGCTTTATGGGCATATAGGATAGCCTATAAAACTCCATTAGGGTTAAGTCCCTATAGAATTTTTTTATGGAAAAGCATGTCATTTACCTGTGGAATTAGAACATAAAGCTTTTTGGGCAATCAAAACCCTTAACATGGATATGACCCTAGCAGGTGAAAAACAAATGCTTCAGTTAAATGAGTTAGAAGAACATAGGTTAGAATCCTATGAAAATATGAAAATTTACAAGGAAAAGACTAAGCGATTGCACGATGAGAAAATTCTTTCTAAAACTTATATCCTGGAATGAAAGTCCTTTTATTTAATTCTAGATTGAAATTATTTCCAGAAAAGCTTAAATCGCGTTGGTCAAGTCCGTTTGAAGTAGTAAATGTTTTTGTTCATGGAGCAGTTGAGCTCAAATGTTATAAAACTAATGAAACATTCAAAATCAATTGACATAGAGATAAACTCTATCATGAAGGTGTATCGATCGTGAAACAAGTTGAGTCGATGGACGTGTTTGATTTAGGCTGATGGGTTGGCTGACGTCGAGCGAACGACGTTAAACAAAAGCGCTGCGTGGGAGGCAACCCACTAATTTTCAAATTTGTTGTTGTACAATAGTTATTTTGAACCCTTGCTTGATTTTGAGATTTTTAAACTCTATTGCATTATTTGCAAAATTTAAGTTTGGGGGAGAAATATTTAATAGTGTTATATTTATATGTTTTGTTTTTTATGTTTTCATTTAATGTATTTGTTAATTAGTTTTAGGTTGTTGAAGGATATATTAGAGCACCGAAGGAAGACATAGTCGGACCTTAATGATTAAGAATTAATACTCAGTTATTTTTTATTAAAAAAAAGAAAATCAGTATTTGTGAAAAATAGCTTGAGCGATCGCCCAGCACTTAGGCTAAGCGATCGCACAAATTCCAGTGCGATGGCTTCTTAATCTTTGGCCTGAGCGATCGCTCAATGCATAGACTAGGTGACCGCTCAGCCCCGTTATTTCAAATTCTCCGGACAGCCAACAGACACATAACAATACACTCCCTCTCTCTCTCTCTTCAAGCAACTCGAAATTTCTATGCCTTCTCTCTAAGATTCCGGCTAATCTAACTATCCAAACTCATTCAAACTTCATCATTCACTTCCCCTCACCCTACATTCCACATCTATCCGTTCATTTTTTGCGATCGGTGAAGATTTTGCCCCGACGGATTCCGGCGACCTCCATTGTTTCCGGCGAATTTTTCGGCCACAAAGCTCAAGTTTTTCTTCACATTTGTGAGTATTTCTTACTCTCTTCTACTTTTATGCACATTTTTAGTAGTTTAAATTGATTATTGCATAAATTGTTAGTTTAGAGTAATTTTTATTCTTGTCATTTACAAGCTTTGTTGGGTTTTCTGATTTGAGAGGAGTGTTTTGAGTGATCTTTTTACTTAATTAATTTTAATGGCACCTAAGAAGCGTAGTAAAATTTCCGACGAAGGCATATCATCTTCTGCTCCGGTAATAGAATTTGATCCTGCCTACTTTTTGAACGCCAAACATTATCAAAACTATTTAAATAGTTTTCATTCTAAGGCCATCATTCCGGAGTGCGGTTTTGATTTTAAAAATTATCAGTTGAAACACCATTTCGCAAGAAATGGTTGGAAAAACTTGTGCGCTACACCGGGTGAGGTCGTTGTGCCAATTGTCCGTGAGTTCTATGCTCACAGTGGACAAGTGATGAGAGAGGACCCCAACTCTTCTTGGGTTCGGGGTAAATTTGTTAAATTTGATTATTCAGCCATTTGTGATTATTATCGCTTGCATGTTGTTAGGGCTGATGATTATCAATCCTATTTACCTTATAACATCCCGATGGCCACTGTTAGTGCAAGGATAGCCTTGCCTGGGTCCGAGTGGACCCATGGACGTAACGAGTTGGTTGGACGTCCTCGTCCAATTAGGGAGTCTCTTTTGACTTCTCAGGCTAGGGGAATTTATAAATTTATTTGTGCGAGGGTGATGCCCACGACACATCAGTCTGATGTGACGTGGACTAGGGCGGTGTTAATTTACACCATCCTAACTCAGGGTTCCGTTGATATTGCTACGATCATCAATGGGCAACTTAGAGGCATGGTTGAGAAAACCATGAATACGGCCCTTCATTTTCCTAGTCTTATCATTGGCCTCTGTGCTGCCGCGGGAGTCACGTGGACTCCCAATTTATAGCGAATCAAGTCGATGCCCAATGCCGCCCAAAAGGGTGTCATTAATAGGACACGACAACCCTATGATCGTCACCCCATCGACCAAGGCGAGGATGTTGAGATGGATGAGATGGATCCTTTGAAGGAGATCTCTACCCAGTTAGTGGAGGTCCAGTTAGGCTTAGACGCTATCCATCTGTACGTGGACCATAGGAATGACATGCTCCAACAGCATGTCGATCATCAATTAGATAGGATTGAGCAACATGTGGAGCAGGGTCTAGCGGACCAAAACTACATTTATGGGTATAATACCCAATTTTTCCATAACATTGCCTCCAACCTCAACATGCCTCTGGACACTGTCCTTGAATGACGTCCTCCTTCGTTATTTGGTCCTGACTCATCTGGAGTCGACACTTAAATAGTGTCTTCCTTCGTTATGCGGATTTGCCATCTGTTTTCCAATTTCTCCTTTGTTTTTCTCCCTTATCTTTCGATCCAGCATTTTGAGGACAAAATAGAATTTAAGTTTGGGGGGGGGGGGATTCTAGGTTTTGGGTCTTTTCAGGTCTTAGCTTAATGAGAATTGGGAACTAGTGGTTAAATAGTGCTATGTACATGAGACAACTAGTGTCCCTTATATCCTTTCTTTTACCTATTTTCTTATTTTTGTTTCTTTTTATTTTAGGAGTTGATGAAGTGAAATACTGAGACAAAGGCAGTGACCACCCCAGCTGTTTGCTTATCCGGCCTTATTCTAATTAGCATCAACCTCCAAAAAAAAATTTTAATTATTCTCGAGTCGTGTGCGGAATTTAAGTCGATGATGATTAATGCTATGACCCGCATGACTTCTTCCTTGATCCTTCGGGAATTTACTCTGTTGTGTAAATTTCCTATGATTAATCCCTTTGTGTACTCATGCCCCACCATTATTGAAGGACTTGGACATTTTTATCTAGTATATAGCTCACATGACATTCTCCAAGAGACTGATTTTGTGCACCTAATTAAGAAGAGTAACTGTCTTTATGCGAATGTTACATTGAATTGTAACTTAGGGTCATTTTTATAGAAATTAATTTTTTTGGAATTGTCTTGTTAATATATCTCAAGCACACTTTTGAATCGTGATTGCATGTTAGTCTCTAATTTCTCGACATCTTCTCTAGTGAAAGCTTATGTCAAACACGTTAGGAGCTATTCTTCATTTCATATATGGATGTGATATTGTAATTGTATTTCATTTTCTATGGAATTTTGCATGATGACTTGGCACTAGAACATGATTTATGCCATCTTTGGATCGTTTGAGCCTTTGCAGCTTCCTGACCTATCTATATTATATCTCTAGTGTCCCCTTTTGAGCTTTATTAAAAGAATAGCGTGTGCAAAAGCACACATTGACCCCCATTCGACATCATTTCTATTACCCACGTTATCTTAACCCTAAAAAACTTATACACTTTAGCCTACCTTTGAGAAAGTAGAACTTGGATGGAAATTGATGTTGCATGGATTGTCATTATTTTATATCCTCCTATAATTTCATCTTCTTCCTTGTATTCTCCGTTATCTAAAAAAAACCGGAGTGAAGAAGATAAAAAGAAATGATCAGAAGATTAAAAAGAATATATGGAGTGCAAAATACAATTAAAAAATGGCATAACTCAACAAAAGAAAAAGCGGATGAGCACTCAGTTATGAAAGAAAATAGATAGTAAAATGCAAGTTTGGGAGAAAAATTACCCCAAGTCTTTGTCTTTTCAGGTCCTAGCCTAATGCATGTATCCATGCAATGGAAGCAATGAGGAAATTGGGAAGTTGTGCTCTCTCGCTTTGAATTTCTTTCCCTCTTATTGTTACCCATTTACCATGACCTTACATTACAAGCTTATTAAAGTCTTATTGATCTAGTGCCGCTTTATCATGTTGTATCTTCCTTGATATGATTAATACATGTTAATTGATCCATAATTCATATACACTTCTTGGTTAAGCCCAACGTGTTAGCATAATCTGAGCTATTGCAAGTAACTAAGAAATAAGAGCATTGTATTCATACATAGGAAGTGCATGGGATGGATGTAAAAGCATTATTTTTTATTCCTTAATATTCTCTTTTCTGTTAAGTGACCGGATATTGATGGTAGACTCTCATTTTTAATGCATGTTGGTTTGATTTTCAAAATTTGGAGAGAATGAATGTTGTGCTTTGCTTGATTAAACTGTCTAATTTTGAATATGCTATATGAGTGGGAGTTCACACAATTTGATCAATCATAGTACTATTTGCATGATAGAGTGAACTCATTTGGTACTAGAATTAGTCCTTACACATATGTAGAGCATTGCTTGAGACTGCCGTTAATTTTGGCACTATATGACTTGAGAATAATAACCAAAAAGATTTTCTTTATTTTATTTTCCGTTTTTCTAGTTTTAGTTTTAATTGTTTTTGTATTTATCTGCATAGTCGAGTCGCTCTTTTGAGTCTCCTTGAGTTTGTGGGTTTCTAGAGGAGTGTAAATAGTGTCACCCTCCAAAAGATTTTTTTGTTATTTCTGTATTGTTTTATTTATTTAATTGCTTTTGTATTTATATGTTTACTCATGGACGAGCAAAGTCTAAGTTTGGAGGTATTTGATAGATGTGTTTTATACGCATCTATTGTGTATATATTCCTACTTAGATTGTGCTTTTTCTGCGAGTTTCCAAAGCTTTTGATATGTGTTTTAGTGTTTTATGAGTTTCAGGCTAAAGTTGAGGAAAAAAATGGATTTTAGGCGATTTTGCAATTATATGAAGTTTCCAAGGGCCTAAGTGCAATTCTGCTGAAGAAAAAGGATAAAAAGGGCTAAAAAGACTGTTCAGAAGGCTGAGTGCGCAAAAAACAGAAGCAAGAATTCGGAAGCAGGAGCCTGAGCGATCACTCAGGGCATGGGTTGAGCGACCGCTCAACCCTGATTTTCAGCATGGGCAGATTTCATCTTTTCTCCAAAAACCCTAGCTAGTAGAAATAAAACTCTACCTCTACAAGCTTTGTATCATCCTTTTTAGGTCAAATTAGGCTGCTCTTGAGCACTCTCAAGAGGCAAAAATACTTTGTAATTTAGTTTTACTTTCAATTATTGAAGATTGAAGATGATCCAATCCATTCATATGTGTTCATCATCTATGATGAACTAACTTTTCCATCCTAGGT
Organism: Codonopsis lanceolata; assembly: GCA_013146195.2. Classification (NCBI taxonomy): domain Eukaryota; kingdom Viridiplantae; phylum Streptophyta; class Magnoliopsida; order Asterales; family Campanulaceae; genus Codonopsis; species Codonopsis lanceolata. The sequence continues at coordinate 113,954,071 of CM028382.1, forward strand.
ATTGGAGGTAACTTTATATCGAATTTTATGTGTTAATATATTCTTATTCTATCAACTTATTATTTATCATATTAGATTATAATTGGTTTACATTGAAATTATTGCATAATGGCTGCGTTAATGAATGTGTAAGCTCGTGGGTATGATGAACTGCACCATCTAATGCATAAGTCATACACTGGCCAACCTAATTGATAAATAGGTCTCTCTGATTCCCGACCGTAGGCTAAGGAGTAGATCTAAGTTCGTATTGTATGGTGGAATGCAATATGGAGTACCATAGAGTCCGTTCCTCCATGCTTTAATTCCTATGGAACCTAATGGACTCTTAATTACTGTGTGGACGGACAATGAAAGCACAGCCAAAGCAGAGTACTATGGATTGCAATCCTCGACCGTAAGTCCCAATCCTTTACCTAGCGTTAGGACCCATAATTGATAGATATGATACAAGTGAATCCCAACACCTAGACTTTATCATCCATAAAACTTTCACAAATTCAGTCTTCTGCAAGTAATTAATTTTAGATTCCTTTCAGTAGTTTAATTTAGTATTAATTTCAATTCAAAAACAAAAACCCCTCTTTTATTTTATTGCAATTGTTTTAATTAGTTTAGATTAAATCCTTTTTAATTCATTCTCCCTGAGGTTCGACCCTTGCTACCATATTTCTATTCTACAATAGTCTTGTGCACTTGCAAGGTAATTTTAAGACATATCATAGACATGAAGTAAAGTTGTCTTGAACAAGTTCTCATTTAGATCAAAATATAAAAGATTACACCGAGGATCTAATGATTACAAGATTCGATACAACTTCCGGTGACTTAACTACGCCTAGAAGACAACTAATCTAAACACCTGATAGATTTTAAGAAATAAAAATGTTACAAGGAGATGTCTATGAAGACCATTGACCAAAACTGTTTAACCGAAGGGCAAAACATGATAGTGGTCAGGATCAAGTGGCTAAGCCAAGGAGAGAGAGGGGCTCATCCTTTTCTCCTCTTTAGCAGGTTTTCTATATCCAAGGTGCGCTGCATAAACACATTCTAGATTTCTAGATATCGGTTTCAGTGTAGGCACTCATCCTCAGAGGTTTGAGAGGGAAATCCGAGGAGAATCACGTTTGACTCACTGAAGATAAGAGGTTCTTCTAAAAGAGAAGGAGCATTCAAACGTGATCATGGATATAGAGAAACATGAGATATATGCTAAATGGTTGTTGAGGTAAATCTTCATACAAGAGGAATCCTCAAAACTAACCAAACAACTTTCGGTGTATAGAAAAGGTAATACCGAGTTTTGAGAGAGAAACTTGATCGAAGACTAAGAATACTCCTAAGTAACATTTTGAAAAGAAGGAATATTATATCGGTGTCTATCATAGTGTTTGGGAGGTAGTTTGCAAGTGATAGAGATGAAGGAAGGAATGTCTCTATAAATACTCGCTGAGGCAAGACGAATGACCGGTTAATGAGATGAATTCATTAAGTTCTTGGTGTCCTTTCAACCACTCACAATAAAATCGTATAGGATAGTGTGAGGGATGGTTTTAATTTCTAGATATATGATAAAGGTTCTTCTTGGAAAGCCAAAAAGTTTTTGAAAAGACAAATCAGCTTTCTAAAGAAGGTAAAAAGTTTTCAATAGGACAAAACAACTTTTTTCTGAAAGATCTTGTCAAAAATGACTTTTCAGGAAGACGTTTCAGAAAAAAGAGTTTAATTTCAAAAATACTTTCACTTTTTCAAGATTTTTGTTTCTACCGAAAATCTTAGAAATTGTCTTTTACTTTAGGAAATAGTCAGTTTCGAAAAGTTTAACGTCAACCTTTGTAAAAATAGCAAAAATACCCTTGTATATTGCATTTTATCTACTTAGGTGAAAACTCCTATAAGTCAGCACATAGAATTGAGCTTATGAAATGCTGCAACGCAAGATTATTTGTCAAAGATGAAGGATTGATGTTCACGAATACAAAACAGATCAAAGATAACTTAAATTACTTTGAAGAAATAACATCAAACCACTTGAGTAAAGTAAATCATACTTAATAGATAAGATAAGGAACATTAACGCTAAGTATGATAAGCAATTACTCAAGCGTTATATTTACATGGATAAACAGAGAAGAACAGAGCATGCAAATATAAAGCTGTGCAGTGATGATATATTCATGATCTTGGTTATCAATGAATCGTAGAGATAAAACAGATATCAATCATATATCAGAACCCAGAGAGAAGAAGATGTGACTGAAACATATGAATAGAATCTTGCAAGTCAGTCAAGCATAATATTTTATGATGTTAGAGAGAGTATAAAATTTGCTTGTTGATCTTGAGAGAATCTGTATTCCTTAATGAAAATCAAGAAGATCATTAGCAGCATTTTATGAGCTTTAGAAAGCTCCAGAAAAATCTAGATACTGGAATAAGTTTTTCAAGAAAATCCATGGAATGGAGGAAGGAGAATCTGGATCTTGAATATCTTATTCTCCCTTGGTCTTATGTGCTCATAGAAATAAAAAAAGAACAAATTGAAGGATGGAACACTAGACATGGGATGTACCTTAAGCGACAATCATGTTCAGATCGAGGTAGATGTTCTTCAGAATGAGCTTTTTGGAATCTGAGCTAACATGTCCGTATACTTGACAGATGTTGTCTAAAGAATAGATTTTTTTGCAACAACTTACAAAATCTTTAATTCGTATTTCTTAACAATTGATTTCAGATAACTCTTTGAAATATAGGCCAAGTTCCCAGAAACTAAATATCATATAACAGAGGGATCAATCAATGTTTCATGATATAAAGTTTTTGACTCTTAACCTTTTTCATAAGAAGAAATAAGAATCATTAAAAATTCTTTCACTTTAAGGTTGCAGAATTTTGAACTAAGAAATTTCTCTCAAGAAGGTGTTAAATTGATACCAATCGTTAGCCTTATGTCAAGAGAATTGGAATCAAGGATTTATTTAAGATGAAGCATCCATCGGAATGTTATACATCTGAGAAAGTTTTATTCATAGTGTCAATTGAAGTGTACTTCTGTCATATAAATAAATTTCTCATATTCAAGTAAGGAATCATCATAGGAATTGTCTAACTCAATTGATTTTTGAAAGCAAAATAGTTTTTCAAGGTGAGCACGTTTTCAAAAATATTTCTCATGAAATCCTTGTCGAAAGAGTTTTGAAATAAAAAAATTTCTTTTGACATGCATTTGGAGTGAGCAATTAAGGATCAAACTCTCAGGTGGTTAGACCTGGCATATAGCTTAGAGAGCTTTGACGATATAGCAAGTCTGCTAGTGACGAGTCTTCAAAGTATCCTTTGGTGCACATGACAGGTCTGCTGGTGACGAGTATTTAGAGAACCTTTGACGCTACAGCAAGTCTGCTGGTGCATATGAATTGTTAGTCTGTTAATCATCATTAAGAAGGTAGGACTAGATTAGGACAACCTAACCTAAGACCTATGTGTTGTCAAACAAGCTACCACACTAACTGGTACGCAGACCTTTTAACCACTTGTTATGACACACGGTAATTGGAACAAGCAAATAAAAATATTCAGAATATCCAAAGTGATAAGTTATTTATCAAGAAGCATATTCCAACACCCTTCTTCTTTCCTTCCCATCACTCCATTTCTTTTCTTCTCAATCTTCTTTTCTTCCCTGCAACCCTATGTTTTTTTTCTCCATATCCTTATCCTTATGTTTTTTCTTCCTCTAACCACCATCGAAACAAAAAATAATAATTATCATTTCTAATGTTCGGCTCTAGTTGACCGAACAACATTGTGTTGTTAAACTAGCTCTCGCCGAGCATTACTGGGATTAATTTTTTTCAAAATATTTCTACTGTGTTGTTCGGCTATACACAGTGTCGTTCGGCCCAAGGTGACCGAACAGTAGAATTTAAAAAATATATCTCAGTAATGTTAGCTAGGGCTAGTCGAACAACACAATGTTGTTCGGTTAACCAAGGCCGAACATTCAAAATCATTTTTTTGTGTGTGATTTTAGGGAAGATTAGGTAATCATTCAAAATTATTTTATTTTTTTGTTATTTTCGAAATCATTTTTTTTAATTATGGAAGGAGGAAGAATAATGAGAGATAGGGAAGGAGGGAAAACAGGGAGGCAAATGAAGGGAGGGAGGAGGGAGAAGAGAGAGGGAAGGGCCATGGAGAAAAAAAGAGAGGAGAGGGGAATGGGGTATGATTAGTTGGGGGTAAATTATAAGGGCAAAATATGAGGTTAATAATTTTGGGGGGTCGACTTATAGGAACGGTTTGTCTATATAGTGCGACTCTTACTATATATAAAAGTAAAAAGGGAGATCTGAGGCTTAAGAGAAAGGCCTTCTTAATTAGAGCGAGCTTCTTTGAGATCCTCACTTATTGAGGGAAAACTACTTTTGACCCCAACATACTATCTAGGGAACCAAAATAACCTCGTGCTTTCATAATTACCAATATTGCCAATGTACTCAATTTCGGAGGGAAATATAAGTGTACAAATAATTTGAACAATATGTTATCAAATTCGTTAAGTGTCCATCCAAATTCGTTAATGGAGTGATGATGTAGATTTTTAAAGGTTTCTTTTATAAAATTTCAAAGTAAAGGTTTCTTTAAACACATCCCAATCGCTTAAAATTTTAAACAGTTTTACCCCACCGCACCGCCACCACCACCCAGCAATGGCCGACGACGAACAACCCCTTGCAAAATCCACCGTCACCACCTCAGACCAAACCATAGACCCAACCACCCAACGCAAGCATGATGCAATGATCTCCTGCCTCACCAACCTCCACCTATCTCGACTCTCCACCAAACCCAACACCACCGATTCTGAAACCCAGTCCCATCTCCCGAATCTACCCAAGCCTTTCTCTATGTTTTCTCAACCTCCAAACACTCAATCGAGTCCCAACTCACCCTCATCAATAACCAGTCTACCCCAAATCCGACCTCCATACGTCTCTCTTTCCATCTTCCACCTCGAGAAACTCCTAGCTGACAACTCCTACTTCTTCCCACCTAACAAAGTCTGCACCTACCTCAAATACATTCAAGATCTCAAACAAACCTAGATCACGTCAACGTCAAAGTCAATCCCAAATAAGAAATTATCTTTTAAGAACAAATAGGTAAAAAATTGATCTTGATGTCATTATTGTTGAAGGTAATGTCGGGGAGGGTGAGGACGTGAGAATGGTGTACTTATGGATCTTGTCGCTCTACCCATAAAATGAGTCTGTGTGCTCTAGAGCCAACAGTATCTTATCTGAATCACATTTGGGGAACCCAACGGCAACGAAGACGGAGCTGAGGTCGGGGATTGTGCGACAAAAATGAAGCTTCGGAAAGAGAGACAATAGTGGTGGTGGTTGTTGGGGGCTAGGATGAGACGGCGGTGATGTGGGGGTGGTTGGACTGGGTGGGAGGAACACTGAGGGACGATCGGAGAAGGTTGGAGATGTTGCCGGTGAAGAATGATGTGTATCATTGAATATGCCCAGAATGTGTGTTCACATGTGATAGAAAAATGAATTTGATAATGTTATAATTATATGAAGATAACCTTTTGCTTTGAAATTTTATAAAAGAAACCTTTAAAAATCCATGTCATCACTCTGATAACGAATTTTGATGAAAACTTACCGAAATTGATAATATTCTATCCAAATCATTTTTACACTTCTAACATTTTCCCCCGAAATTAAATACATTGGCAATATTGGTAATTATGAAAGTACGTGGCTATTTTGGGTTCCTGCAAATAATACGTTGGTTAAAATAATAGTTTTCCCCTTATTGAGTAGTCAAGTTCTTTTATCTCCTTGTACTACTTCAAAAGATCGAACGAAGCCTTATCTTTCGAACTAATAAGCTAGGACTGGAACTGTTTATATATATCTTGAAGACCGAGATTGAGGCTTTTAACGTGAATTTAATGGTTTGGGTGACGTGGAGCAAGAATATGGGCCGTTGGGCATGCACATGTACAAAGGCTCTAATATCATGTTAAAGTCGGAGGATCTATCTCAAAACCAATTGGGTATTAGAGGTATGGCTCAGGATCTTTAGGATCTTTAGGATCTTTATTAAGCGACTGATAGATTTGATTATTCCCGTTGTGAGTTTAGTGTTTTAACAAGACAAAGACAAAGAAGAAAATAAAAATATATATATTATAAAATTAGTGTTTGTTTTTCGAAGATGCTATAGGAGAGAGACTATTAATCAAAATAAGAATCAAATGAAAGATAAAATAATAAATGAAACATTAAAAAGAATGATTAGAAATTAGATACTTTCTTTAAACAACCAAAGATGAAATGGTTGATAACATAACAAGTAGTAATGGGTTTGAGTCATCCGGGGCCGGGGGTAAGTATTTTTTGAGCAAAGTGCCCGGGGCGCTTTCAGTAAGGGATTTAGCATCGGATTTGGCCACTGGTAGGACTTTAATTGATGTCCACTCCGGAGAATTCATTCTTCGGGTGGGTGATATAACAATAATTAATGGGAGGAGGAAGACTCGGCATTAAAAATTAAAATTTTTAAAAGGAGAGTATGAATTAAGATGATTTTCTTTCTAGATTAATCTTCATTCCGTTCCAATTAACACAACACGTAACTCCACTAAGCCAAACAAGAGGCCATTTGTTCGCAGTGTACAACACAAGAACGGAAAGAGCCAAAATCAGATACAGCGTCGAGGGGTTTTAGCTAAAAATCTAGACAGCACCACCTTGTAATAACCCAATGTTACATAGGAGTATATATGAAATGTGAAAATCTGAAAGAATAACATAATATATGGACTATGGAGAGACTATGGCCATTTACCGGTTATCAAAGCACTGTCGCAACAAGTGAAGAATCCAAAATTCCAAATGGTAGCAGCAATCCAAGCTTTATCAAACAGGAGCGCTTACAGATTCAGCTAGTTCTTCCAATATTTCCTTTTGCTCCAAGGCAGCGCAAGACTGCATGGTAATTTTGTTCACAAAATTCCATCTCAAACAAACTCTATATTTTTCTTATTTTATATTTTCTTCCTTAATCCCGAAAAAGAAATATGTTTACCTGAATGGCTGTCTCCAGATCACCATCTAGAAACGAGGTGAGGTCAAAGTTCATCTTCAGTCGGTGATCAGTAACTCTATTATCCTAGAAAAAATGATATCCAAAGTGTTAGAAAAATAATTGGTCCCCCCAAAAATAAAGGAATTAGTCGATCCTCCCCTTTAACACTTGGACACCATATATATGTTTTTCAACATGATACAATCTCTCCCTTCCCCCAAAAATGACCAGCACAAGATATTGACAACCTCACATGAATTACAACCAGAAGGCCTCGTCTGAGCCAACTCACCAAAATGTTCTAGTCGAGGATACCAGTTCTTCTTGAAGATCCGTAAATCTGATAGCTTAATTAGTTTGGAAGAGGAACAGTCAAGCATACATGTGAAGCTCAACATGGAAGAGGACAAATAATTAGGGACATCCCATTTCGGAAACGGCCTATTACTATAAATTGGAATGTGTTGCTAATGCACTCCCTCCGTCCCAAAACGAGGTCCCATCTTCCTGTTAGTTCGTTCCATAAAAGGAGCCCCACTTCTTTTTATTTTTGTTCTTTCACGAGGAGTCCCAAACACCAGTCCTCGTACGCAATAATGAGTTTTTCATTGGCCCAAGGAAATGTGTACCTGGAGAGAGTCGTGCATGGACATCCTGAACGCAGTGGTGTCAACCCATTGGGTTAAGGAGTCCCACTTCAAAAATTCAAGGCATAAGAGCAAGGCCAATGGAGGTTTATTGGCAAATCTTAATTGAATCTTCTCATCCAATGGCAAATCTAAAATAATCAAAACCAAATCATCCAATGATTTTACCAAAAATAAATCATATGCTAAACCCCAATCTTGCGCGCATCTTCCACCTCAAGCGCATTCCTCCCTCTTCCCCTTTACATGTGTCATCACGTGAGTATTTGATATTTTATTTTCCCCCCCATTGTCTTTCTTGACCAATTTTTAGCCAAGAAAAAAAAATTCCTGAATTAAAGTACATATTTTTCCTATAAATAGAGACTTGTTTTGTTTCATTAGGACATCAGAAAAAATTTCTATGATTTTTTCAAGTTTCTAGTCATTATTTATGGAGATAAAGATGGTGGGGTATGTAAATGTGTTGGATTTTGTGCCACCATTGGAAAGGTTTTTTGGTTTTAAATCAAATGAGTATCTAATGAATTATTTTATTGGTTTTTAATGGATTGTGTTTGATTTTGCAAAACCATTGTACATGGTCAAAGTTTCCATAATTTTTTCGAAGTTTTATCTATCTTTTCGAAAACATGATATCTCTTTCAATGGTTAATATAATTATAAACATCAATGTTTAGTAAGAAAAAGTAACCATTGCAAACTCCTCCACACACACACACACACATATATATATATATGTATTGCCTTTGTCCTGAAAGATAGTCCCATTTGATAAGTCTTTAACTTTTTTATATTATACTTTTGCTTCTATATATTTCCTATAATTTGCACTAACGTGACAACTTTTTTGTGTGATATGTATAAGGAAATGTCAAAATGATAAAATTTTGAGAGATTATGGTGGTTTACATGTTAAAATTTAGAAATGAGACCATCTTTTTGGGAAAAAAGATAATAGAACATGAGACTTCTTCTGAGGGGAAAGGAGGAAGTATAACTCACTCCAATTTAAATGGAGTACAGAGAAACTAAAGTACAATGTTTAAAAGTTTTGATTTTTCAAATCGGAATATTTATTACGGGGGGGAGTTAATGTTCATTGTGAAAAACTGATTAAGTGGATCCTGTTCCTAGCTCCAGTACTTTTGTAGATTTTGTAAATTCCTTCCATATTGATTAGCCTATTCAGGCTTTGGTATACTCCCGGTGTACAAAAGATGCGTCACCTGTTTTGACGCTCTTCGTAAATAATAATTACTTTTACTTATCAAAAAAAAAAAAATCATTGCAAGAAGCATTGACAACTTGCATTCATCCATTTTGTAATTCTTCAAACAATACGGGTGCTCCTCGCGAACATACTCACCTAAATGCACAGCTAACATGTTTTGTCTTATGTTATACTCTCTGCTCCCCCGAAAGAATCCTACCTTTCTTACAGAGTCTTGTGATATGACAAACTAAGTTTAAAAATTTGTGAGTTAGCAAATTTATCCTTACATTATACTTGAAAATAAGACAACTACTTATAGTTCTTAAATAAGGGGAATTATGACAAATCACTTTATCCTTAAATGCTCGACTTTCAAACACAAACTATAATCAGCAAGGGGCAAGTAATAAACATGATGTCCCGTAACATTACCTTGTAATTGTATGTACGGATCTTTTCTGCACGGGAACCACTACCAACCTACAAATTTCGAAACACCGTGAACTTGTGAGACAAATTTTCCGACAATGTTGTAACTTGTAACTTCAAGATACATTTATCCTGTAAGGAAATATACAAACCTGCATTTTTCTCTGATTTCTGAGCGACTCTTGCTGTTCCCTTACTTTCATCTCATACCTGGGACAAGGGCATGGACCATCAGGCACGTATTGGAGGTACTAAAATCTAAAGAGGAATTAAGAATGACAACTACACATTTCAACCAATATTACAGAGAAATACACTTCATAGGAAAAGTAGACATTGACAAACAAAGAAAGACAAAAGCCATATCATAGGAAAATTATAAGGATTAACAGATTCTCAGAATTCTGCTTTCATGTTTCTACAGACTAAAATTTTCACACCATAAAGAGAAAATAAATATGTTCTATATTCAAATTCAATAACGACTTATTAAAGTAAAAGAGAAGAAAATATAGCCGAAAACAAGGAGAATTATATTTCACATGTGTTTCCACAATTTTATACTTTCTCAAATGAGTCACAAATCCCAAAAAGGAAAAGGACATGCCAATAATTAAGAGCTCACTTCTACATCTGGAAGTCTGATGGGGGAATCATAGATGACAAACTATCAATAGTAATAAGCATATCATTACAAGCAATTCCATAAAACCAGGAAAACAAAATATATATATATATATATATATATATATAGAGAGAGAGAGAGAGAAAATTTCATCTCTATTTTTGTTTGGAAAAATTATAACCATCAAATATTTTGTTTGTTGGGCAATGTAAAAGAACAACATGACTGCTACTGCAACTCAAAGGATGTCAAATTATTAGTAATAACACATTCAGAGTAGACTACACAAGGGCCACAAGCGAACCAAATAGTTTGTGAACTTGGCTCGGTTCGGTAAGAGCTTGGTTTGGAAACCCTAATGGGTGGGAGAGATGGCAAGGGCACTCAAGGCAAAGACCTTGAGGTCCTTAGTTCCAATGCCCGTGCCAAGGGGCCAAACTTACCCATCAAAAAAAAATGCTCGTTCGTAATGCAAACAAACCAAGTTCAAGCTCGGTTTTTAGGCTCGTTAGATAAACAAGCCAAGCTCAAGCTTGGGTATGTTCGGCTCTTTAAAGTTCGCCTTGGCTCGTCTATAAAATATTATGAATAAAATAATTATTTAAACATGACATAAGTTATGAAAGTTTTGGTTATATAATATAGATCTTTTCTTTTATATGCCACATAATATAATTGCTTTATTATTTTAAAACGTATAACTTTAAAAAAAATTAAAGGATATAAAATGATTTAAAAATAAACAAGCTTAGCATGTTAGCTTGGGAAAAGGCTTGGCTCGTCGCAAGCTCAGCTTGAACTCGTTCAGTAAGTACACAAACCAGTCTCAAACTTGTTTTAAACCTTGTTTATTAAACAAGCCAAACACAAATAGACCAAAGCTCGGATCGGCTTGTATGCAGCCGAGTGTGTCACAGTGGACACCTAAATGTCATAAAAAATAAGTTATTAAATGTTTACTTTATAATAGCAAGACCACATGTAATAGTGAACCAACTTTATGTATGCTTGGAAAAAGGCTTCTCAGACAAAGATGGATAAAGTTAACAGATGTGCCAATTAAAGTTGCATGCATCATAAAGTATTTTTCTACTAGTATAAAGCCCTTTCCTTGTCAATGTAAGCACTAACTTAGTGTACTTCAGAAAGGAGTTAAACGCCCTTGACAATTGTGTAGACATGTAACTTAAACAGGCAGTGTCCTCACAATTTTGCCCGCAATAGTTGAAGGGCACGAATTTTGTTTTTAAGTTGACTCCTTTCTTCGGTGCAAAAGATTCTGATTCCAGTTGGTTTATGGAAAAGATCAACAGCTGTTTCAACCTTGTTGACATTCTGACCTGCAGAATACAGATTATGCTTGAAAGATGATATTCAGGGTTATGGGAAGGAAAAGAATCTAGTTTCCCTAAAAAAAATCAAAAGTGCTGGTGGACTCATTGCTGATCAATGAAACACTAGCTGATATATACCTCCAGCACCACCCGACCTTGCAAAGGTTATGTCGATATCTTTTGGATCAATTACCACATCAACCTCATCTGCCTGAAATCAACATAGCATAAGCACACAGACAAGCCAAAAGATGGAATAATGCCTTGAGTCTTGATTAAGAAAAGAGGTCATTATAGCAGTATCTGAGAAAAAAGACAAGCGCATATGCACATCGATTCCTACACCATATATGAGCAGATCATCTTCACACAATTTGTGTACTGCATAGAAAGCTGGAAAACTGGACCAAGATGCAGAGGTACTAAAGTGACAACCTAACCACCCAAAATTCGGTTAAAAAAATTGGTCAAGGCCCACTGCTGAAAACAAATTGTCACTTGAAATCTATATGTGTTAACATGTTGATGGCAGTCATGGAAGTATGAGAATTCAATTACATAACCAATTTTTGGTAAGAGACCAACCATGTCAAGCAATCATTCTAGATAATGTAGAGTTGTATATTCATCTTATGTAAGACATACTACTCAAGATCATCATGGTAGTAAGATGATCATGATGTATTAGGTAATTGTGTCATTTCAAACAAACTTGTCAATGTCCCAAACAGATTCAAAAAATGGATCTGTACCTATGTATATATGATCCTGTGTGTGTGTACAGAGTATAATTGCTGCAAGTAAATCTACACTTGCATCAAACAAACTTACCTCAGGCATGATAGCCACAGTGGCAGTAGACGTGTGAACACGACCTTGGGTTTCAGTCTGAGGAACGCGCTGAACTCTATGGACGCCTGACTCATACTTCAGTTTGCTATAGACACTCTTTCCTTTGACTTCCATCACATAAGTCTTGAATCCTCCTTTTTCAGCCTTACAAAACAAAGACTATTAGGACAGTTTCATGCAAAGGGAAGCTCAAATAAACACATGTCACAAATATACCTGCGAGCAGGCTACTGGGGTGTGTTTCAATGAGTTGCGTTCGCTGTACCTCTGATACATACGAACCTATAGGATGCTTAAATGTTAGCTTCAGAAAGTGACAGAAGCATTCCATTAATCAAAATCAAGGCAATGCACTTGAGAGTTTTTTGGAAAGATTTTTATAGAACGACTATCCAAAGAATGGAAGCGAAAGTTATCTCACTCTCTCAAAATAGTTATTCTAATAAGCTTACCTATAGGGATCAGTCAAGGCTGACCCGATACCATTTTACATTCTCTGATAAGATATAATCTTAACTTTTTCCTAAAATCAGAAATCATAATTTTGCTCAAAATCTGGAATAACACAAGCAGAAACCAAGCATATATCAATTACAAAAATGGTTAGAACCTCGTTTAGGAAGCTTGAGAACCTAAATTTGGTAATATCAAGATACAACATTCAGAATTATAATGTTCTGCAATAAACAGGGGAGGATTTTAGGATAGCATATGCTTGATTTAAATAACCTTACCAACACGACCTTATAATTTAAAGCCTAAAGATACGTTGGGCAAACCAGTTATGAAAGATTTATTTTATGCCAGATCATGTTGTATATCAAAGGAAAAATAAAAAAGAAGCATATACCTACAAGATCACCAGCCCATATTCCAGCCTCATCACCACCAGTGCCAGCCCTGACTGCAGAATAGAATAATTAAGTCTTGTAAATATCCAAAACATAAAATGAGGTGTATTCATTTCTTTAAATCCAGAGAATCTAGATATATTTGGCTGATGAGATATATGAGTTAGCTTCAAAGGCAAAACCATGGCAAGCATGCCTCCTAAAATAATTTCTATATGTAACCATGCCAGTAAGGCATTAAGATAGGTTACACATCAAGTTCTGAATTTGGTAGCCACACAAACCAAATTGAAGGATTAGTAAGCAAAATATTCAGCAATTCATTAACGCTGCTTGTCCCTAATGGTTATTCACTCATTTCTTATAGATATCATGACGGAGAAATAAAACTGCGCAAGAGCACTAGAAGCCAGACATAGTTTCCAAATCACCTTAGATTCAGGCTTTGGAGGGATAGTTTCCAAATCACCTTTTAATTCAGGCTTTGGAGGGATAGTTTCCAAATGTTGGGGATCTAGCTGCATTCTTTGGTTGTAAGTCTGCTTTTCTTCCCGCCTACTACCTTGGACTTCCCATAGGTGCACACAGTCAAAGAGCAGGGCATTGTGGAATCCAATGGTCGTGCGTTTCGAGCAGAGATTGTCAGGGTGGAAGCGTCAACTCCTTTCCAAGGAGGGGAGATTAGTCCTAATCAAGAACACTCTTGCTAATTTACCGACCTATTTCTTATCGCTCTTTGTGATTCCTGCCACAATAAGGCAAAGATTAGAAAAGTTGGAAAGAGATTTTTTGTGGGAAGGGCAAACAGACGTGCACAAGTTTCATTTAGTGAACTGGGAAAAGGTGTGCTCTAGGGTTCAAGAGGGAGGTCTGAATATCAGAAAACTCAAATTATTTAATGAGGCTTTGCTGGGAAAATGGTTGTGGAGGTATCTCACAGACAAGGAGGCTTTTTGGAGACAAGTGGTGGTTTGTAAGTATGGTGAAGGGGATCATTGTTGGTTCCCTAATGAGGTCAATTCTACTTATGGGGTGGGAGTCTGGCGAGGCATTAGGAAAGGGTGGAGCTCTTTTGAAAGATTCATTGCATTTGAGGTTGGCAACGGGGCCTCGGTGAGATTTTGGGAAGATAGATGGTGTGGGGATACTTGTTTGAGGGCGGTGTTCCAGAATTTATTCAAGCTTTCCACAGATAAGGATTGTAGAGTTAGCTCTATTTTGTCTACGGTGGAGGGTAAGCCTATCTGGAATCCCACGTTCAGAAGGAATTTTCATGATTGGGAGATTGAGTCAGTTGTGCAGCTTTTAGGGAGGCTTCAAGAGCAGAATATAGACAGGTTGGTGGATAAGGTGGTTTGGAAAGGTTTAGGGGGCCCTCTTTTTTCAGTAAACTCGTATTATTTGAAGCTTCTCAACTGTGGTAGAACTTCATTCCCTTGGAGAGCAGTTTGGAACTCTAAAGCCCCTAAGAGAGTGGTTTTTTTCATGTGGGAAGCGACTCACGAAGCTATCCTAACCGGGGACAATTTGCGGAAACGTAACATGGTTTTTGTCAATAGGTGTTATTTGTGTAAGGCTAGTGAGGAGAGTGTAAATCATTTGCTCCTACACTGCCAAGTGGCTATAGAGCTATGGAATTTTGTGCTGGGAATGTTCAAGATGTCTTGGGTCATGCCGAGGTCGATAATTGATCATGTCAGAAGCTGGACTATGGGTTATAAGAATAGGAGAAGTCGTACATGGGGGACAGCTCTTTTGGGAGTGTGTTGGATTCTATGGAAGGAAAGAAATCATAGGGCATTCGATAACGAGAAAAGGTCAGTCCCGGAATTGAAGAATTTGTTGATTCGCACCCTTCATTTATGGTGTTCCGAGGCTCATCACTCCACTTCTAGTCCCAACACTGCTATTGTAGATTTTGTAAATAGTATAGACATTGATTAATCATTTTGGTTAGTTATACTTCTAGTGTACAAAGGACGCATCACCACTTTTGATGCTTTTTTATCTATTATTTACTTATCAAAAAAAAAAAATTCAGGCTTTGGAGGGACCTTCCTTTCAGTTTATACAGTTTTCATCCTGCTTACCATCCTAACTTTCATGTACAATCCTAAGCAGAAATATTTGGTTCCTAACTTCACTAGCCTAATTGACTGTCCTTGTCTTGTTCTACCTTGCACAAGGTTCTTATGTTTGTCCTTTTCAGTTTAGACAGTTTTCAACCTACTAGCTCTCTTAACTTTCATGAACAATCCCAGAAATATTTGGTTCCTAACTTCACTAGCCTGATTTGACTATCCTTAAGGTTCCTACGTTTGTCCTTATTCAAACCCCTCTGCCCTCTACAAGATTAACCAATTCCAAATTACTCCTTTAGATCACTTTTTGAATATACTTCTCATATTTTATTAATAATAACAAAATTTCTCTATATATGGATTGGCTAGCAGTTTCCATAATTTTTCAGCAGAGGACCATCAATTCAGTAATTTTCTAGTAGTAAGCCCATAACAGGATAGTGTCATCTAGAAAAGACATGGAGAGAAGACATACCTTCAAGCAATATATTTTTTGAGTCTAGAGGATCACTGGGGATCAGCAATAACTACCAATAAAGAACAAATAAATCAACATTTCCGAAAGCAATGCAGCAAAAGGTCAAACACACAGAAATGTAAATACTATGCATGGATAAACATCAAAGTTAAGGTTCAGAAAATGAAACCTTGAGCTTCTCCTCGAACTTTTTAAGCTGACCGGATAAAGTTTCAATTTCAGAAGCAATCATCTCTGCCATATCTTCATCAGCTGATTCAGCTCCAACCTCTTTAGACATAGCTGACATGAAAATAAAAGAGGTTAACACAAAAGTACAACAACACATGCAATTTCTATAACAAAGCTGAAAGAAAGAAAACCTTTTGCTTCTTCTAGTTGCTTCTCACAATCCTTAAATCCCTTGTATGTTAACACAACCTACTAGTTCGAGAGATCAAATTCAATTATTACTAAGAATAGTAAAACAACAGCAAACAGCCACACATACAAGACCCAAGATCTCCTTGATAGTACCTCATCAAGCTCCGCCATAGATTGCGCCAGCTTTTGGTATTCGCTGGGATTTGAGACTACATCAGGATCAGCTAGCTTAACCTATAGTTAAGACAGTCAAACTATATATGACGTACAAAAACGTGCATCCAAAGTAGCTTGATTTCCCAACTATTACAAGAAAATATTCAAACAGGCTCTAGGATCTAACTATTCGCAGTCAAATATTGAGGTTCATATGTAAAGGAAAATAGCTTTTCAGATGGTATGTAGACATACAATTGAAACAAATAAGTGCACCAGTTATGAAGAGTGATAATATCAGTGTCAACAACAATCGGAGAGTAGGGGAACACCAAAACTAGCATGAGTGGCAATAATCAATAAGGGCATGAATGGGAAAGGTTTAGCCAGGTACTCCTGCTAACGAAAAATCAGAGTGACCTAAAAGAATTCATCTAGCCAACCCAAGCAATTCGGACAAAGACAGAGTTGAGAAAATATAATTTATTGTGGGAAAATGATGAATCCCTCATATCGTTCACAAATTCATTCCGAAACGACAACAGTGCAGGATATGACGACAACCAAAGTAACAGTTGCATTTATGCATAAATTGTTGTAAGGCATGGAGAGGACGTCTGCATACCTAGGTGAGAAAGCCATAAAGAAAAATTAGCCGTAAGTCCCAATCTAAGGAGCATGAAAATTTGTACATACATGGTTTGGTTATCTCATTAGCTGATCTCAAATGAGCTTTTATTGAAAAAAACACAAATCTCGAGTAGCATGGTTCGGTATGCAGTTGTTAGGGGTGGCAAAGGGGCAGTGCCCGCATGGGTGACAAGCTAAAATGGGCAGGCAAGTGAGTATCCAATTGATAACATGAGCATAAATGGGTTGGTCAGCCCAAGGGGCCCATTCACCCATAAGTATGAGTATGGGAAACTTTTTTTTATTTCTCACTATTCCAAAATGTAAATCACCACCGCTACTGCCTGTCTATCATCACCATCACTATTTCACTAATATATGCCAATCAACATTCAAATACCAATGAAAAAGAAAACGAATAAAGCTTGACTAATTACAATTCAAAAAACTTGACTAACAAATAAAGTTCGACAATTTCGTTTTAACTAAAAAAAAAAGACAAAACAAAAACTAGAATCCTGCTCCTCACTAAGTCAAGTTTTTTTTTTGGACATTTCAACGTTTTGTATGTCAATGGGCGCCCAATTATGCCCATGGATGAAATTGGGCTTTTATAAGCACAGCCATTCATGCCAATTAGAAATTTGTTTGATGCCCATACCCATTAAAATGAGTGTGGTCTGGTTGGGTGAATGGGCATGGTCACAATTAATAAATTATGCGACATATTCCAAGAACAACTGACATTAAGCATAAGTTTGACACCACAACTTTCACGTTAAGCATAATGGCTTCTAAACTTTCAATAAACAAAAGTTGGAGTATTACCCCTACACTGAAACATCACATAAAGGAACTAATGGCTTCGAAATTTTCAATAAACGTAGATGAATACACTGTGAATATCAACTCATTATCCAGAACTGAAAGATACAAATGATTTTTTACCGATAATTCCTTCCAGGTTTTCTCAGCAGAATCGAGTTTAGTGAGGAGATAAGGCTCCTGCAAATCCATCACAATTAACATTAATCAAAGAACAAAAACAAAATTAATAATCACCAGAAGCAACAAACATATTCGAAATTTTAATTTCTTCAAATATTCTCGGTAACCAAACGGTTTCGAGCTGAATTAATATTTACGAAGATTAAGAATATGGAGAATTACCGCCATGCAAATGAATCTTCTCGGATGTCTATGGTTTCGCAAGGGCTGAATGAACTCTGATTTTCTCGACAGCTCTCCGGAATGCTGGAGCGACGGAAATCGGGCCGAAATCGGGCCTATACGAGCAGCGAAGCTCGTCGTGTGAGTGTTCATGGCTAACATTTCACCACCAAAGGAATTCTGAGCTTTAGCGTCGAATTCAGTGGATAAAGTAAGACGGGGGAGTATGGAAACGCATCTACGTATCGCAACTGAAAAGCGCTTCTTAAAAGTGCCATGCGCGGTTCCCTTGGGCCAGTTCCAGCTTCCAACATGTGATTTGTGGACTGCTCAATATTTCGGTTATCCCTAACGTTTGTGGCTTCACGAGTGTTCTCAAAATTGGGAGAAATTCGGGTCGGTCCAGTGCCGAAATTATTATCGAAAAAAGTTATTTATATTTGTTTTAAATTACTAAAGTTATATTTTTGGGGGGAAAATAACGAAAATATCATCGATGAATGAAAAATGTGCGGGCAAAGTTACTGCATAGATTTGGGCATCGTAATGTACAATTAAAATCTATCAAAATTTGGACATCGAAATTCAAAAAGCCACTACCCAAATTTGAGCATTGGAATGAAAATATTGGGATTCGTAATGCACAATTGAAATCTGTCAACATTTGGGCATCGAAATGCAAAAAAGTCACTGTCCAAATTTGGGAATTGCAAAGAAAACACTAGGCATCGCAAAACACATTTTAAATCTGTCCAATTTTAAGCATTGCATTATAAAAATCCTAAACCAATTCGGGCATTGCTATAGAAAATTGGGCATCGAAATGGACAAAATTGAACACTGTCACGAAATATCAACAGAGTTGGGCGTAGTAGACAAAATTGGCGTTGGAATAAATTAATTAAACGCTGCCATCAAATATCAATAAAGTTAGGCATCAAAATGGACAAAATCGAACAATATCATCAAATATCAACATAGTTGAGCATCGTAATGGATAAAATTGGCATCGGAATGAATAAATTAAACACTGCCACCAAATACCAACAAAGTTGTGCATCGAAATGGACAAAATTGATGTCAGAATGAATAAATTAAATGATGCCCCCCAAATCCGTGTGTAAAAATTAGGCATCGAAAAATTTCTAAAGCCCAAAACAATGCTTAAACATCATTTTTTTTCCTTAAAACGAATACGACACAGGGTAAACCCAATGTGTCTTGTATATCTCGTCAAAAGTTTCGATTTGATATGCGGTG
The DNA here is from genome assembly GCA_013146195.2 of Codonopsis lanceolata. NCBI lineage: Eukaryota > Viridiplantae > Streptophyta > Magnoliopsida > Asterales > Campanulaceae > Codonopsis > Codonopsis lanceolata. The sequence continues at coordinate 113,973,279 of CM028382.1, forward strand.
GATCTTGTGGTACATCCGGGATCAAAAGTTATGGATAAAATGGCCAAAAAAGCATTCTCTTTTCAAATTCAATAGTTGGGACTCAAAATCTCGGCCAGAAAAGGGAAAAACAAGATGTGAACTAGAAATGGGGGAAGGAGACCATGCCTTTTTTTGTTTGCATCAGACGATCAAAAAAACTTCTTCCGATCTAGCTTCGAATGAGAGAAAGAAAAAGAGACGAACGAAGGAAGAAAGGAAGAAAGAAAGAAATGAGAGCAATTGAGAATGGTGAGCATTTAGGAAGAAATTAACTAAAATAAACTTATGCGGTTGAAAACAAAAATGAGGCATTGTTGCGATCACAATTTTAGGAAAGGGGACCGGTCCGCAATTAATTCTTCAAAATTTCAGTTACACACTCATTTATGTGGTCAATTTAAGTCGGTTCATTTCTCAAAGTTTTTTAATCGCTCCAATTCACTATATTTTTGTAAAATCGAAAAAAAAATACATTTTTAGGGCAAAAAGATTACAACACTCGTAATGAACCGAAAGTGCGCTACGGATATTACTAACTCAGTGCGCATCATGATGCATCAATTGTTGCATCAATTTAAATCACCTAATTCAATTTTACATCACGCTGCATCAATTTTTGCACCGCGATGTATCAATTTAAATTACATAATTCAATTTATGCATTGCGTTGCACCAAGTCAAGCACTCATAAAATCTAATGTTAACGTTTTCTTACTAAAAACACAAAAGGTTAACCTTTACACCAAAATTTTGGTAATACTATTAGTAGTAGAGGTAGTGATAATAATAGTAACAATAATAATAATAATAACAGCAAAAAGTTTGTCTTATTTGGTTTTTTTTGTTGTTGTTGCTGTTGTTATTATTATTATTATTGTCATCATTATTTTAGTTGTTAATAAATACAATTATTATTAGTTTATCCAAAATACTAAATCATTGACATTATTGAAGTTAAATCTAAGTTTTATTTCAAATAAAACCTCATACTCTAACAATGTTAAATATAAACTTTAAGTTTTAGACTTTTTTGGAATTAAAAGGTTAACTTTGGGACTTTTTGGATGAAAGAATTATATTTGGAACTTTTTGGATATGAAAATTTTTAGTGGGACTTTTTGGTTTTTTTTGTTTATTTATTTTTTGACAAAATGATAATCAAATAATTTGACAATATGGCTTCGTTTGTTTCACGAAAATGACTTCTAAAAAACATTTTCTCATTTATCAGTGTTTGGTAACCCATGTAAAATATAGTCAACGTAAAAGCTTTTCCGAGTAAACGAAAAATGAAACCAAAATGAATTACATATTCATTTTTAGTAAGTCATTTTCCAAATTATTTGAGCACCCCTCTACTCTCTTCCACAATTACACATATTTACATACACACACAAACACTAAACAAATAATATTTTTTAGAAATATAAACTGATTTTTTTATTGTATGTATGCACATTATTTATAAATTATATTTTTAATAAATATTCATTATTTCCTAAAATTAGTGTTCACTATTTTATTTAGGGACGTCACAAACATTATCTATTTTATTATTAAAAATATTTTTCATAACAAATTATCAATCTTTTATTCGTATTGAGGAGTTACTAAAGGAAAGTTACTTAAAGTTCGACAATATATTAAAAATCGGTGTATATTTAATAGGGGCATTGATATTATAATGTAGTTTTTTGTATTTATTCATAAATTATTTTCTGTAACGTTTTTCACGTGTTTGCCAAATACCCAAAAATGTTTTCCGGCATATTTTCAAAAGATTTACAAAACAATTGAAAATGATTTTTTATATTTTCTATAAGTCATTTTCCAAAAATCATTTTCCGTAAAACAAACGGAGCCTGGGTATCGATCTACTATACAATATAGCTCAATCTCGCACGCTCGTAATTGACTTGGGATAAAAAGCGGCTGAGATTGATCCATTTATGAAGATCCTACGGCCATAATCATTACTCAAATTCACATGTGTGAACAGCGGTTGAGCGGTTGAGCAACTCCCTCCGCGTGTGCGTACCCCTCTCCCCAATCCTTTTTTCTCTCTTCCTCTCTTCCTCTCATATTCTCAACTTCCTCTACCTCTCTCTTCTTCTCTTTTCTCCATCTCCAAATGGAATATCACAGCGAAACCGGCTGGATGTAGAAGTAGATGGGTGTACGCCATAGGTGGGTCTGTAATGGGGGCGAACTGGAAGGGGGAATGGCCGGCGATTGAAGATGGCAGCCTTGGTGGTTGGGGCAGAGAGATGGGAGGTTCGCCGAGCATGGTGGACAACAGAAACGAGGTCACAGCGAGATGGCGAGAGAGAGAGTGAGAGAGAGATCCTTACCTGAACTGGGGGCAGTAGTGGTTGGATGAGGGAGGGAGGGGGTTGAACTGGTAGGAGGGGGTGAACTTAATGGCCGGCGAAAGAACGGAGAAGACGAAGGAGATGGGCGGAATGGAAAATTGCCAGAGAAGATGAAGGGATGGCGACTGGGACTGAACAGATTTGAGCGAGGGAGATGGAAATGGTGTCGGGTTTGAGAAAGAAAGGGGGAGATTGCGGTTGTGAATGGGGAAGAAGAAAAGGGCCGACGGGGCTATGGCGAGTAAGGAGGCCGGATTCAGAGAAGGAGAGAGAAAAGTGGGAGATGAAAGAGTCCCTGCAGCCACCTTTTCCTTTATTATTTGTACTAAATCACTGCACCGAGCTCTTTCCTTCCCCGTCCTTCCATTTAAACTACTTTTTATTGTTTTTATCCATTAAACTGATCGCAATTACTTTTCCCAAAATCACTTCCATATTTTCTGCATTTTCTCCCTCTCTCTCTCTCTCTCTCTCTCTCTCTCCTCCACTCGCGTAAGATTCGACGAAACTTCTACTATTTATTCTCGATTATAACAAAGAGTCAACCATTTACATCTAGAAAAATGTTTTAATATGATGTATTGATCAGAAATTTTATTAGTATCCAATACATATCTCCTGTGTGATTAATTTTGAAAGTTGAATCTATTTTCTGGATAATTTAGTTGTAACTGTATTTTGTAGTATTAATCATTTATTCTCTAATTATATATTTAAAAAAATCATTTATCCTCAAGTAGTTTTATGATTTGATCCAAAAGAACTTCCCGCATCCACGATTAGTAGGTCATGGCAGAAATCTAGCAGATTCGAACTTTCGGGTGAAGGTTAGAGTCTTAACAGTTAATATAGCTGCTTTTAACAACTTTTTGGGTTTTTTTTTCTAATGGAAGAACAATTGTGTTAATGATTAACAGAATAGAGCCTAAATCTTTCTAGATGAGGTTTATTAAGCTTATGATTCATCATGTGACTATGATTTCTAATTTGCTTTGGTTTTTCGAATCAATTTTTCTTTTGTTCGGATTTATTTATTAGAATCTTAAGCCCCCAATATCTTATTAAACCTCTTAAAAATAACATTTGTTTCAAAAAAATATTAATTTTTTTTATTTTATATGTTTGTAATTTGTAAAACTATTATCTGGTACTCCTATATGAGTTTTTTTTTTCTTTCTAATTGGATTTGTATTTGGCTGATTTAATTGGATTTGTTATTATGGACTTGAAATGACAGCAGTTTTGATGCCTCGAAGGCGGCCACGCGGGAACAAATTGATGAGATCATAACCGTTGAGTTATAGTAATAATTTTGGACGACTAAATTGGATGCTCATGACTCTTAATTGTTGTCCTATATTCCTATTTAAAAATAAAAATAATTATTTTTTATGTTGTCTTACTTACAAAGTTAAGAAAAATACTAAAATTTTAAATTGAAAAATAGTCAATTTAAATCAATAGAAGTGATAATAATAATTTAAATTGAGTATATATAAAACATTCTTCCGATTTTTAATGTTGTTAAGAAGGGTGGATTCATCTTTTTTTGTTTAACCATTTTTTAAAAATGTCTAAAACACAATTTATTTAGTTTTTCTTTAGGTTTGGGTTTTAAAATGGGTATTATCTTTTTTGGAAATTTTTTGGTTTAACTAAGAATATGTATAACTGTGGGTTCCCGGGGTCGGTGCGTCTGCGCCCCGCGCGCCCTTGGATAGGGGTGCGCGTACGTGCGGATGCGGGACATCCACTGCTCTCGTTCCACCCTCCCTTTATTAGGGGAAGACGAAATCAAAAATGCGAGAGAAGTGCTGTCTATGATAGCGTGTTGGAATGCGCCTCGGTTGCCTTTAGTGGATTTTTGATCAAATATGGGAACTTTGGGTTTCCCGCATCAAGTTATCCCTTTTTTAGGGGATACCATGATATGGGAATGCATCACCTTTTCATTCTCATTTTCCCTTTTTATGGGAAAACGGAAAAGTGCAAAAAAGAATGTTGCGACGCCTCCATTGTGGATTTTATTAAAAATAGTCTTATGGCCCGTTTCGGATCACTATGGGAGCTTTGAGTTTCCCACATCAAGTTATCCCTTGTTTAGGGGATATCAGGATATGGGAATACACCACCCTTTCATTCCTATTTTCTTTTTTTAAGGGGAAAACGGAAAAGTGCAAAAAAGGAGTGCTGCGAGGCCCCACTGGATTCAAAAAGTTTTAGAGTCGCCATCTTTATTTTAAGGCAAAAATAAAGCAAAACCAGAAAAAAGAAAAGAAAAACCAGAGATAGAAAACGAGTTCGGAGGCTAAGTTACGAGTTGAGAAGGTGCTAGGCACCCAACTCGCCCTTTCGGTCTCAAAATAGTTTTTGGCTAAAGTATGCTTATTGTTATATTTATTTAGCAAATAAGTAAAGCATTAAAAGACAGGAAAATAAAACAAATACATCCATGGATACATTATTTACGGACTTGCAGTCATTTCCTTACAATAATTACAAATATATTTAAAAATATTTGGTCATTATAACGGCTCTTTTACAAAATAGTTTCTAATCTAATCCGGGCAGCACAACGGCTTATATTGGCTACATTGGGCCGGATTGAAATAATAACTTTATAAATAATAAATAAAAAGAACGCCCTTAAAGGCTATTACCTTTTAGAGCGGTAGTGTGCTCGCTCTGTCCTTCAGGGAGAGGGAGTCTTTTGTTGTTGTTGTTGTTGTGATTCGGGCAGAGTAACTGCTTATTCTGGTTGAATTTGGCTCGTTCATTCGGGCAGAATGACGGCTTATTTTGGATGGTTTTGGCATTTTTGGGCAGAATAACAGCTTACTTTTTGTGTTTTTCAGCTCATTACTCGGGCAGAGTAACGGCTTACTTTATGGATTTTGGGCCGGGGAAGTGGGGTGGATACCTAACTAAAAGGCTAGGGATCACTTTTAACTGGTGGATTTGTGTTTTGGTGGAGTTTGGACGGGGTTTGGAAGCTTTGGTGGGCTACACACACCTATCTCACTTCTCTCACTACTTCGGCGTTGTTGAGACGCGGAGAGAATTTCTCAGCGTTTCTTCGTCTCCGATTTCATGTGTCTGAAAGGGGAGCCCATCACTCCTATTTATAGCTGGAAGGAGGGACTCATCGGGAATTAAGAATCCCTCAGCGAGCATCAGCCTGTTGTACACCAGCCTTCACAGATTGCACAATGCGTTAAGTCCCAGGGGTACTGTAGCTTGGCTGGCGCGGAATACACCATGGTATGGCGCGACGCCAACCTAGCCTTTTGGCCGCGTCATGCTCCTATTCCAGATTCAATTTTGACACTTTCACCCCTCGCATTTTACTGTTTTACGCATCCTGCTTTGCCTTTCGCATTTTCGACTCCTGTAATTTGACATTTGTTAAGTTTAAGCAGTTCTTGATATCATATGTTAGAGTCACATATCAGGGGTACGAAATTGGGGTGTCTACAGAGTCCCTCAACGATGGAGTCTACGGGTAACCCGAGGCTTACTGAGCAAACGAACATCGTTGATAAACAATAGACTCTTCAATTTCGTTCAATTAAAATAGGAGAGAAATGCAACAGGTAACAGTTATAATGCAACAGTTTATCATCCTAACCAAACTCCATAACCTAGACATATTTAGTCGGTTATAACGGGTTATCGTAGTTTTTAAGCAGATATGTAAATGAAGTGCTCTGATGGTCGGACCTACTAGTGTAGGCTGCCTACGTATTCCTTAATAAAGGAAATCAGACCAAACGTAGTTCAGGCCAAAACCTAAACTACAACCAACGAGGATGTCATGTCCTTCGGGTCAAAACCCAATCAAGAACACAACATGAAAAAGATATTCATGTTTTTCGAAAAGCCGTATTCAAACGGTCGAGAACAGCCGTTAAATACGGTATGAAGATTTAAATGTTTTTCGGGAACCATATTCCAACTGGTCAATACCTGCTATCGAAATATGTTAAGAGAAATTTTCAAAAATTGTACCTGGCTGGTCGATACCTTGTTTCCAAACACAATAAGAAATTTTTCAAATTTCCCGAAAACTGCACTCGACCGCTCAAAATCTGTCCCCGAGCACGGCAAAAATGAACTTTCTTCAAGTTTTTTCGAAAATTGTAAAAATGATCATTCTTTTTCCTTCCCTTTCTTCTCACTCTCTCTGTTTTTTTTTCAATGTTCTTCTTTTTTTGTATTTTTTTAAATATTCCCTTTTTTTTGTATTTTTGAATATTCCTCTTTTTTTGTATATTTTTTTCTTTTCTTGAAAAACAAAAACTTTATTGACAAAAGACTTTTCTTTTATTTTTGGAAAACCAACATTTTTTTGTTTTTTGAAAAGACTTTTCTTTTATTTTTGAAAAACAAAACATTTTTTTCTTTTTTTAAACAAAAACTCCTTTGAAAATGAGTTTTCTTTTATTATTTCATTTATTTATTAGGACATAAATATCTTACCTTTCTTACCTTTCCGTGCTTAAGTGGCTGCTGCGGATTCAACTGATTTTGACACTTCTGCCACTTTTGCTTCTTCGGGCCAGGGACTTTCCTCCTTCTCTTTTTTTATTTTTATTTTTATTTTTATTTCTTTTTTCTTTTTTTTTTCTTTTCTCTTGCCGCCTGAAAAAATTTCTTTTCTGCTTATTTTGCGGCTCATCTGCTGGGGATATTATTTTTCTTTGCCCTCGGATGGATGGCCATCAATTTTGGTTAACAAAATTACTTTTGTTAACTCTTCGTTAAGCTTAGGGGCCATTTTGGAATCTTTGGAACTTGAGGACTTAAGTGTCGCAGCTTCAAACTTCGAAGGGGGAAAAGGAAAGATTCCCTTTTCCTCCCTTATTATGGACATGGAGTGGAGAAAGGGAGCTACTGCTCCTTTCTTCTTCCTTTCTTTCTTTCATTCGGCAAATTCTTCGACGCGGCCATTGTTGCCCTTTTCCATTTCCTTCTCATTTCCGCTCCTTTTTTCAATTTTCTTTTACCAACTCGAGTGTTTTACCTAGCAGATGACATCTTCTTCACGATCCAGAAAGGGGAAAGCTCCGATGCACCCAGAATCTGGTGAAAGGAGGAAATAGTTTCCTCCCTTGGTCCGGAACAAACTCAAATACCGGTATTCCACGGACGACTGGGGCAATATATTCTTCGAGATCGGGACACTCATGTGTCCAATCTTCCACCCACTTCTGTAAGTTTCTACTCTTTTTAGAATGGCCTGGATATACTTCAGATCTGCTAGATTTCAGCACTGTTTGGAACTTTTGGAGCACTCCTGACTTTATTAATGATGTTTATGCATGTCCTATTTATGCCTAAATGATGTAATTAGGTAATGATGCATGAAATTTATGTGATTTATTATTGCGATGCATGATTGAACTAGTGGTCACTATTTGACCCTACTATGCATGTTTTATACTATAAATGTAATTTGAGCTACATGATGCATGTTCTAAGCTAAAAACACATTTTTGCATGCAATATGTTCACGAGACGGACTTTTCGGAATACGATTTAAATTTTTCCGAACACGCTTTCGGGCATATTTTCGGATAAATATGGGACAAAACGGATATATTTCATGCCTTAAAGTTTATTCTTCATGCATGCTTATGCTGCAGGGACATAGCAAATGTCATAAAAAGATTTATTTTCATGATTGGTGGCATTTTGTTTTCTTTTTAGCACATCTTTAATGCAGCTTATTGGACAATAAAATGCACATGATGGATACATGTACTACTTTACTTGATGCAAATGTCATGCAGAACAATTATGAGATGCTTATTAACATGATGCATGAACATTCTCTTACTTTATGATGTACATGATAAATGCAGAAATGCAGTATACATAACATGTATTTCTATGAAGCCTAGGATGCAAAAATGATTACTTGAATGCAAAACCATACACATAATCTCTTTTTAATTTTTTTTCTTTTTCTAAAACACATATTTAAATGCGTTTTTATTTATTGAAAGGATGTAAAAGAATACAACATATATTTTTGAAATACACATTTTTTTTAAAAAAAATTTAAATTTTTTTTAATTTTTTTATTAATTTATTATTATTATTATTTTTAGAAACTAAATGTTTATTTACATATGTATTTATACAAGTATTTATACATATATATATATATATATATATATATTTATATTAATGGTAAGTGTTTATTTACATAAAAATGATTGGTTGATTTTTTTTACATAGGTGAATGTGTCTACCTACAAGAAACTGCTGCGGGGCTTCTTCAGCATTAGCAAGCTTTATCAGAAACTTGCTGATGAGTTTTCTTGCAGGGGGAGCAGCACAGTACGGCAGACCAGACGTCGAGATGATGATGATGATGATGATGACACAGACGTTGGGTCGAGCCGCGCCCGAGGCAGAGGTCGGGTATACAGAGCAGGTGGCACAGCGGGTCCATGGGTCATGGGTGGTGGCCTGGATAGGAGCCAGTCGTCCCAAGCGCATTAGCTTCGGATGCATGTGCTTATTAGTCTCTCTTTTCCTTTTTTTGTTGTTTTCTTTTTTTTTTTTCAAAAGAAACCTGTATAGACATTTATTATATGATGCAATATAATTGTATATGATGTAAAACATTACACATGCAAACTCAAACACAAACAAAATATAAAGCTATACCAAATATCTAAAGGTAGTGGCACGCTGTACTTTTAGCAAAAGGAGTTCGTAAGAATACACCTTCAGATTGGAGTGGGCTTTTCTGATGATATGGGAATGGAAAGATAGCCGTCCTCCTCCGTTTTCTTCGGCGTACTGTGGCTATTGAGTCCGTGGCCATAGCCTTCTTTATAGCTTCTTTTCTTTCTTTGCGATCAGACATAGGAGCAGTGGACGGTCGGACAGATAAACCAGGATACCAGGCAGATTTTCGAGGCACAGTAAAAGGCACCTGGCGCGGCCATATGGGTGGCTTGGCGCGGCGCCAGGGGGAGCTCATGGTGGCGCCATGGGTTTCTCCTGTGCAGCCACTGTTCATCACTATTCACGCATTGTGCACAAAACTGTTTGTTTCTTCAATTTTTGGTATAAAAACGGACGGAGACTGGCCTGCTTTGTCATCAACTCATTCGTTCTTTCTCCCTTACAATTCTTAAGCTTTCTTCTGCTCTGTCGTTGCCCTCTTTTGCCTTCTAATCCCTTGCATCTCTTTCATAAATGGCCGCACGTATTCCCACGGCTTTGGAAATTGAAATTTATGAGAATGCCTTGGATTTCTGGATTTTCTCCCTGCGATCAGACGAGCGGGACTAGTTTGATCATATATTTGGATTCCGGTGCCTATTGTCCTGGAGAAACGTTGTTATAAATTGGGACATGTTGAGAGGCGCCTCCAGGTTTTGGTCTCCTCAGGACCATCTGTTTAATTTCGGCATGAATGAAATGTGCCCCACTTTTGAAGAATTCTGTGCAATGCTGGGGGTGGCACCTTCTCGCCAGATCGCAGTGCCTGCTTATAGGAGGCGTCCATTTATGGCCATTCGAGAGCTATTCCGCACTACCCGCAATGCTACTCCAGGTTTCTTTAATGGAGAGACCTTTAATATAACTGTCCTCCCTGGGGTCTTCACAGAGTTTAGGGAGGATGACGTAGATTACATGCGGTGTAGGCTGACAGCACTCTTCCTTTGTCTGGTAGGGAGATATCTGTTGGTGGGTCAACCCGGATTTGTTGATGTGCGGGTCGTTGACCTTGCATTACAGGCTCAAGATCGCCGGTTAAATATTGTCCCGGTGATTCTGGCGGAGACCTTCGCGAGCCTGACTGCTTTTGCTGGCGGTGAGGAACTATTCCTTACCGGTAGCCCCATTTTGGTCCACATGTGGCTGGAGGAGCACTTTCTTTGGGTTCTGGCTCCCGTACCGCATGGAGCACCATATGACCCACCACTTTATGGCGTTCGTGGGCATCTTCCTCAAACCAATTACTCTGAATTTGATTGGGCTGATCATTTTTACCGCCAGGGCTCCATGGACATAATTTAGGTAATTCATCATTGGGAGATCCGGAGTTTTCTTTGGCATTTCGCTAAATATAGTCAAGTGGTCATGCTGGGTATTGAGTGGACCTCCTTTTATCTGCCGGACCGGATCTTGCGCCAATTTGGAAGAGAGCAGGTGATTCCCGACACAACTCGTCCCATATATATGGAGGTGGAGAATACTAACGAGGACTTGGGTCCCACTATTCAGGGTATGTGGCACCGCGATTCTGAGAGACTGGAGGTAGCCTACCCATTTGCTGATTATATGCTTCTGTCTCATGGGTACCTGGCATGGATCATGGTAGCTGCTGAGGGGCCGTCTCGCACTATCAGACGCGGACTAAGGAACTTGATGGGCCGCCATGTAACTAACGGGATTGACACTCGCCTGATGGAGATAGGCGAGGATATTGACAGCTCGGGGTTAGTCGTCCCTCAGGCTTTGGAGGCAGAATTCAGGCGGCTACATGGTCTTGATGCCCGAATAGCCCCTGGATCGAATACTGCGGGTCCAAGCAATACACCCCGCAGATTAAGCAATGCTAGTAGGCAGCATAACCCATAGGAACCAGAAGTAGCTGCTCCTCCTCCCCAGACTGGTTGGGGCACGGCTTTGAGGGCTGGCGGCAATGAGCCTCCACGGCTGAGCATGGCGAGCAGGCAGGATAATTCGTGGGAACAAGAGATAGTTGCTCCTCCTCCCCCACCTGTATGGGGTACTGCTTTCAGAGATGATGGAGCTGGTCCGAGCAATACAGCTGCCCAGGAGAACGGGGACGCCGACGATGAAGAGGGAGGCACTTCTGGTGGCTCACACGCTGGTGAGTCTAGAGCTTCTTCTGCGCCTCGCAGGAGGAGTATATGGGCCAGGCTGGGCGGACGTCGCAGACATTGATAGATCACCCTGGGGCTTAGGCTGCAAAAGAGGGGATAATTTTGGGAAAACAAGGGGGATACAGGTAATAGATAGATATGTACATGCAATTAATGTATAATTTAAATGTCTTAATAAATATTCCTAAGTTGCACCTTAGGACTCATAATATTATATTTTAATGTCTTAATATGAGATTCTTGTCGTGGTTTTTCTTTTCTTCTATCAGTCGAGCTTCCCGTATGCTGAAGACCGGAGGTAATATGCCGAGGACTTAAAAAAGTGCATTCCCTCTCCTTTATCTCCTGATTTTTTTCCTTTTTTTATATATGTTCTAACTTTTGCCTAGGCCGCCCTTTCGGGTTTTCAACCTAGCGAGCCCTTATTTCTCCTTTTATTGTTTTTTTTATATATTTTTTATACCCTAACTTTTGCCTAGGCCGCCCTTTCGGGTTTTCAACCTAGCGAGCCCTTATTTCTCCTTTTATTGTTTTTTATATATTTTTGTATACCCTAACTTTTGCATAGGCCTCCCTTTCGGGTTTTCAGCCTAGCGGGCTGGAGAGGGAAGCAACCGCCGGATAGATTGGCTCAGGCATAGTACCTTTTGAGTTTGTCGAGGTTGAAAGGCTGGACAAGATTTTCGCTGCTCAGTTCCGCGATAAAAAAAATCGCAGCGAAGCTCTGCTTCTGCGATCTTTCGATAGGATTAGTACGAGATGTGCGAGATAGGTGAGTGGAAGCCCCTATAATCTCCAAACCCCGTCCAAACTCTGCCAAATCAAAAACACATAGGTTATAAGTGATCCCTAGCCTAGTTGTTAGGTATCCACCTCACTTCCCCAATCCAAAAATCCCAAAGTAAGCCGTTACTCTGCCCGAGTAACGAGCTGAAAAGTCAAGAAACTAAGTCTAGGGTCCGCCCAACCAAAAAGGCCAAAACCTACCCAAATAAGCTGTCACTGCAGAGTTGATAAGCCCAAACCCTCGAGAAATAAAGCGGTCATTACGCCCAACTCAAAACAACAACCACACAAACAACAAAAAGACTCTCTCTCCCCCACGAGGCGAGCACACCGCCGCTCTAAAAGGTAAAACCTTTAAGAGCGTCGTTTATTTTTATTTATTTATATTTTCTGTCTTTTATTTATTTTTAAAGTTGTTATTTAAATCCGGCGCAATGTAGCCCATATAAGCCGTTGTGCTGCCCGGATTAGAATAGGAAATATTATGTAAAAGAGTCGTTATAATGGCCAAATATTCTTAAATATGTCTGTAATTATTGGAAGGAGACGGCTGCGAGTCCGTAAATAATGTGGCCACGAATGTATTTGTTTAAATTTCCATGTCATTTTAATACCTTATTTATTTGCTAAATAAATGTGACAATAAGCATACTTCAGCCAAAAACCATTTTCGAGACCGAAAGGGCGAGTTGGGTGCCTAGCACTTTCCCAACTCGTAACTTAGCCTCCGAACCCGTTTTCTTTTTCTCTGGTTATTTTTCTTTTCTTTGGTTTTGCTTTATTTGCCTTAAAATAAAGATGGCGACTCTAAAACTTTCAGATTCAGTGGGGCCTCGCAACATTCCCTCTTTGCACTTTCCCGTTCTCCCCTAAAAAAGGGAGATATGGGAATGGAGGGGTGATGCATTCCCATATCCTGGTATCCCCTAAACAAGGGATAACTTTATGCGGGAAACCCAAAGCTCCCATAGTAATCCGAATGAGCCATAAGGCTATTTTCAATAAATCCATAGTGGGGGTGTCGCAATATCCTTTTTTGCACTTTTCCGTTTTCCCCTAAAAAAGGGAAAATGGGAATGAAAGGGTAATGCATTCCCATATCCTATTATCCCCTAAACAAGGGATAACTTGATGCGGGAAACCATCAGTTCTCATAGTGGATACAAAATCCACTCAAGGCAATCGAGGCACATTCCAACGTGCTAACATAGACAGCACTCCTCTCGCACTTTTGATTTCGTCTTCCCCTAAACAAGGGAGGGTGGAACGAGAGCAGTGGTGTCCCGCATCCGCACGTACGCGTACCCCTATCCAAGGGCGCGCAGGGCGCGGGGGCACACCCCGGGAACCTCACAGAAGGCTGTGTCTAAAGAAGAGGAATCTGACGAGGTCTCCTTACGGTTCACAAGGAGAAGAGCAGCTATTGTGACCAATGTAGCTTCCAATGAAGCTCCAAATGTAACAACTGGGGAAGCTACATTCTCATCTGCAACTGATGTGCGAAAAACGCAACTCGGGCAAGATTACCCGGTCGTATCAAGTAATAAAGTGTACTTAAGTACGAGTTATCGATCCCACAGGGAATGCGCGTAATTCTCACTCCAACTAAGTATTAAAATTATGCTTACTAATTATATTTGAGTGAAAAGAAAATGAATTAAAATATAAAAATATAAACAACCTAGAAAGCAATTAAATCTACACTACTGCGGAGGTGGTTTGGCAACAACAAATCAAGATAAAAATATAGCAGTGCATTATTTCTAGTCTAGCCGGTATTTAATTTAATCCTCTTTCTGATTTTCTTTAACTCAAGTCTTGGTAGTCAGACGCACTATAACATTCGCTACGGGCTCTTGCAACGTATATCAAATCTAGCTACAACTCCTAGCTACGGGCTCTCGCTTCTTATAACGTAGGAGAAAATAGCCGTATGTTAAAGCAAGCACCCAATGACTATCTACGCACGATCACCTCTCGGTCTCACGTAACGTAAACAATTATTGTGATTTTCAGAATTAATAGGACGGACTCTCGCATCTTATCCTATGACTCTAATGATCATCTAATGATTCGTTACGTCATTAAATGCATGAAGAGCACACAATAATAACCAAGCGCATGAGTAATACTTAGCAAAAAGAAACTCTCTATATTTTTCTACAATTCATGTTGGTAGCCGAGACAAATAAAATTGGTTAACTACGGGTTCTCGCATCTTATAGTCAACCCTAACCTCCCCGACCTCGTGAATGACTAAGTTGGTTCGATCGCGTGTCAAACCTAGTCTCATTATGGCTATCGGTGTGTGTCACAGAACACCAACTATTAAATTGATTGGTCCGAAATATAAAGGTAGCTCTCGCAGATCCTAAATATTTCTAAAATCATTTAATCATTGGTCAAATAATTAAAAGCATTAAATTCACAAAATAATAACCAACATGATTATGTACTAAATAAAGAGATAAATTAAATTAAAACACTACATTGGACATAGAAAAATAATTGCATTCCATAGATATTTTAATCATAAACCAATTCAACATTTACAAATTTAATCAACCCAATAAATTATAACAACTATCTAAAATAGAGATAGGAAGAATTAAATCGAGCAAATCGCGTTCCGGGGTTGAAATCATTTGTAGATACATCATTGACCCTTGATTTGAAGCTCCAAACCTTCATTGTTGGACAATTAATGTAGGAATGAAATAATTTTGGAGGAAAATGGGGCTGGTGCCCCATATTGGGAACATGTCCCGCAATGGGGACTTGTAATGTTCACAAATGAAGGCTGCTTGGATTAAATGGGAATGAAACAAAGAGAAGAGACAAGGCTGAGGGGTAAAATAGGCAGCACAAAGGAAAGTTGGGGGTAAAAAGGGAAGGGAAAGGCTGGCTGGGTCGCGGTAGGGTCAGGGTTGAACCAGGCTCAAGGGACGCGTGCTACCCAGGTGGGAAACAGGTGAGGATGAGAGTGAAGATGGGCGGGAAGGCGGGGGTGGATGGGGGGGTGGTGGTGGTGACCTGATCCGGAGGAAGAACACGCAGTGCAGTGGTGAGCAAGCGACACGTGTCTCCACTGGCTAAGTGACAACGCGCCAGGGAATCTGGCAATTGCTCCGGCCTCCCCTGCATTTCTATTTCTTACTCCGGTGCCCCTGGACTTCCTGAATTAGGCGTCGCTTTCCTCCCTACTTCAGACCTTGCAAATTAGTCCTCTGTTAGCTTTGTCAGCCTCCGTTAGCCGTCATTTACCTTGGAAATCTTGACGAACTTAACAGACGTTGACCAAATACTCTCCAATTCAACTTTAAAGCCTGGAATTGTCTCGAACTTCGTGCTAAACACCATATAAAAGCTCGATTATGCATGGAAACATACATTAAGCACAAATACACAAATAATAATATTTCCAACGCATAATTAACACAAAAATAGCACAAAATATAAGAAAATTCCCAGGAAAATTTGTGGAAATCTTGGGCTCATCAGCAACTACTGGAGCTGATCTAGGTACCCCTTTTCTGAACAATTTATCTCATATGCTGCTTCCCTTAGGTATAACACCTCTAGGAAAATAGTTGATAAAAGAGTCATTCCCAAGGATGATTTGATTACACAAAACCTAGTTCAATTTTTTTCTGATAGGGGACTCCTAGCTACCATGTCTTCTGCCTCTCCATATATTAGGAACATAATTTTTGAGTTCTATATCAATTTTGAGAAAAGAATTACCTCAACTGGTGATCCTGGTTTTGAAAAAGTGTTTATTAGAAATCAGTGGTTTAACTTCTTTTCATCCTTTATCAATAAACATTTTGGGTCTCCTGAAGTTGGGATTGTTGGGTTAGTGTCTGATTTAAATCTGTGTGCCAAAGAGCTAACATGAGGGTTAGTTTCTAAATGGCCAGGAAAAGGGGCCAATGTTAGCACCTCCAAACTCTCCTCCCTATATGTTGTAATGCACAAAATTTGTTATGCAAATTGGGCTCCTACTACCAATTCTAATGCTGTTACAGAGGAGCATGCTAGGATTTTGTGTCAGATTGGTCATGGACTGCCTTTTGATTTTGGAGATTTTGTCTTTAAAATTGTCTCTCTAGCAGAGTATGGAGGAGACAAGAGGGCTATCATTTTTCCTTCCCTTATCTACAAAATTTTAGTTGCCCAAGCCTTTGTTCCCTCAGTTGGTGAAAGACTTACCCCTATTCTTGACCCTTTTCACATCTTAATCAATTTATTAAAGGGAGATATGTTGGTAAATTTGCCTTTGGTCTATCCATATCCTGTTGCCGCTACATCTGCTCTATAGCCTGCTGATGTTACATTTGATCCTGCTTTGACCAATGAAGCTTCAAATGTAGCTACATCTGGTCTCTCATCAGCACCTGCCCTTGTTTCTCCTGGACCCTCTTTTCCTATGCCTCTATCATTCATTCAGCCTCAGCTTCTCCAAGTCAGGTCCCAAATAGCTGCACTTCAGACCTTGGAAGCTCACTATTCTGCCTGGATAAGCATGCATTCTGGTCAAACAGGGGGAGGAACTCTAAGTGCTGCTCCTGCTGATGTTCCTGAAGCTGCTGTTGTTCCTACTCAAGATGAAACTGAAGACTAAAGATTGTTTGCTGATCATGTTTCTGATAGTTCCTGTCTCTCAACAAACTCTCTGAATATGTTTGTCTGCTCATTTGATACATTTGGTTTTGGTCTGTAATAATTTCTGCTTTATGGGATTTCTGCACAATTAATCTGGGATATTGTTTGGTTGATAATTTATTGCTTATTTAGTGTATAAAACTTTCATCTGATTGCAAAATTCAGGGGGAGTTTTTGCTAACATATGCAGGTTTTGAAGGAGGGTGTTTGTGTTGAATATGTGGCAACACTTGTTAAATTATTTGACCAGAAAGAATCAACAAAGGGGATATTGTTAGGGTAAAATAGGCATAGCCTATTTTGGTTTTTGTCTCTCCTTTCTTGGCTTCTAAGTTTAGTTATTTTTGGAAACAAAATATTTCATTATATTTTTGGTTTCTTGGTCCTTAAACTTATGAGTTATTTTGGAAACAAAATTTGCGCAAAAATCCTTCCTAAACCGTGTTTCAAGAGTCCTTGTCCATTTGGTAAGAGAATCTAGTAAATAAGGAAGTTGATTTCATTACTAATTCCAATCCTTTTTCCAAATTGGAGTTTGTTTCCTTTATTATGTGTAGGTCTCCTTCACAATATAAATATAGTACATGGGCAGTGGCTGAGACGTGCAGAGACATAGAGAGAGAGCTGAGAGCAGAATATTTTGACGTTCAGAAGATCTGAGTTCCAGTTTTGGTGCTGATTCTCAATGCAGCTTCTGATGCAGCAACTATAGAAGCTACATCAGAAACTACATTGAGATTATTGGAACTGTTTGTCTTCCTAGGGTTTTTAGGAAGTTGATTTTTTAATCTTACGTTTTCTCTACCTGTTTTTCTGTAGGTTTTTGTTCTCAAAGACTTGTTGTCTTGTGAGAGTGTTTGTTTGGTGATTTCACATTCTTTTTGTAAAACAAATCATATTATTTAGTGAAATCTTTTTGGTCATGAGGCTAGATCGACAAGTATAGGCTTGTAGATTGTTTGGTAACTGTTTGTGCGTATTTTCTGCTTTAGAAATAAAAGTCTTTTGTTGTTTTAATTTTTCTTTCCATTGTACCTTCTATTGTAGCTTCTATACAGGCTACATTGGAAACTGTATTGGCAGTTTGGTGAATCTTAGCTACTTGTATTCTTACAACAATTAAAAAACAGAAACACAAAATGTGGATATAGATGTTTGTAAAATAGATTATGTTGTGTTGTAGTGCATGGTGTGTGTGTGTGTAATTTTCAATAATTGTGCTTACCAAATATGATGTTCTCATCTTTAACATTCAGTTTGGAAACTTCTTTAAATATTTTGAATTCAAAAACTTTCCTTGGAAAAGTTTTTTTTGAATATTTTGTTATATTGACATACATAATAATTTTCGTTATATTGACATACACATACCTTTTCGTCGCGGAACACACATTCAACACTATAAAGACTTTTTTTTTTATCTTTATAACTATGACGTTTGAACATTTTACAGAGTCTTAGCTTCATCGCCCATTCAATCTTGTTCGGACCAATATCAGTAATCAAACAAAAGAGTGGAGGCATCTTTTTGTATAATTTCTTTTGCAGTATATGCTAGATGAAGATTTATTCTGAGATAGAGCCACTTATTTATATTGGAGTTTTTCATTAAATATTCAAGGAATTCTCCATCAGCCCAAGCTATTCTTATTCAGTTCATTTCTCATTCAGTTAATATATGTATAATACAATTATTTTATTTAGTTATATGTAATATATTTTTACAATTCCCCAAGCATAAATAAGGCAAGAAATCGAGAATTTGAGGCATTGTGTTCATCAATTTATGTAATTAGTATTCCCCATCAACCAATATAGAAGAAGACAAACAGTTAATCAATATTTATATCCAATTAATTAGTGAAATAAATTTTGTTTTCTTTTTCCAAAGTAAACTGGTATTAATACCAACTAGTTTTGTTAACCCGTGCGTTAAACGCACGATCATTCTTCTTTTTCAATAAAATCGTGCATAAACAAAATAAATAAGATTAAAAAATCTTAAAGGATAAAATAAGAAGAATCGATTTATTAACAAATACACATCAGTTTATCAATAATCATTATAGATTCTAAAAAATTTCATTATACACAACATTTGTTGTTTTATTAGTTGGTTTTTCATCTTCACCGCATATCAATATCTTCAAATTAAAATATCTTCAAATTTATACTCTAAAATTGACTTTGGCTAAATCGTTTTTTTTCAAGAAGAGACCTACATGCAGTTATTGACTTTGGCATTTGTTAATTGTCATTGCATATGATGACAATGAAAATTGTCTTAACTTGAAAGTCAACCTTACATTAGTCTCTTTTTTTTTTTTTTTTGTAGACCTTTTGACAATATTGGGATAAAAAATATTTTTTCCAACATTCCTTCATTTCAAAAAAATTGTTTCAACAATGTGATCCCCAATATTTATGATGATTAGTCTTGTTTCATTGCGGCATGGTCAATGTTTCTCAATAATTTGGAACAACAATTTTAAGTGTCAATTTATGGCCTGGCAACCCCGAACACTTTATACTATTCAAAAATTATGTAGAATGAATATCTTCGAACAAACTTGAATTTTTTCTGCTCTACAAATAAAATCTGAACTCAAATATCTTCATTTTGAATGATTACTTTTATTAAATTATATTTGTATTTTACGAATAAAGGAATTTCTAATAAGAAAATAAGCTAAAATCAAAATAATGAAATTGTTCTTATCGTTAATTATTATTTTTGTTGAAATTATTTTGATTTTACTAACTTTCATTATATTTTTGTTTTATTGACTTCAGAACTATTATTTTTGTTTTATGTTTAAGAATTAGTTTTACGAAATACTTTTGTTCCGCAAACTATTTTTATTATTTTACTAACCTCAGTTTAAATTGCTTTTGTTTTATTGACTCTGTAACTATTATTTTTGTTCCATCAAGTATTTTTATTTTACTAACGTATTTTTGTTTTACATAACTATTTTTAAGAATTTGTTTTAAACTTTTGTTCCGTAAATTATTTTTATAATTTTACTAACCTCGGTTTAAATTATTTTTGTTTTATTGACTCCGTAACTATTATTTTTGTTCCATCAAATAATTTTATTTTACTAATGTATGTTTGTTTTACATAACTATTTTTAAGAATTTATTTTAAACTTTTGTTCTGTAAATTATTTTTATTATTTTAGTAACCTCAGTTTAAATTGTTTTTGTTTTATTGACACTGTAACTATTATTTTTGTTCCATAAAATATTTTTATTTTACTAATGTATTTTTGTTCCATAAAATATTTTTATTTTACTAATGTATTTTTGTTTTACATATATATTTTTAAGAATTTGTTTTAAACTTTTGTTCCGTAAATTATTTTATTTTACTAACCTCCGCATTAAATTATTTTTGTTTTGTTGATTCTGTAACTTTTATTTTAATAGTGGCGTGTTCCATAAATTATTTTTTATTTTACTAACCTCTTTTATTTTTATTTTCTTGACTCCAATACTATTATTTTTGTTTTAGTTACTATTTTTTTATGTTTAAAGAGATAAAAATGTTTAAACATAATTAAAAGAGAGGAAATGAAGGTGATGAGAGAGAAAATAGGGAGGAGACGGGAGAGAAAAAAAGAAAGAGAGAAAATAGGGAGAGGATAAGAGAGAGAAAAAGTGAAATGATAACTCAAAAGTCAATAATTCAAATGTGAGATTTTGGAGGGAAAAATGTACCTTTGTCATTATATATATATAGATATAGATTATAATTGATTTCAAATTTGGAAAGTTACTTTTGGCGGGAACTTTCCAAAATATGTTTTCTTTATATATATAGATTATATTTTATTTTTCTTTTTAACCCAAAGACTACCGGATCGAGCTTATCTCTTAGAGCAAGTACAATGAGGGTTTTTCCCCAAATCTAACTCAAATCTTCCCCTCCAATGGGGAATTAAAAAAATCAACCAATGATTTTAACAAACAAAAAAATCATCCCATGAACACCAAAGTCTCCTAGGTCCCCTTTCCAAGTGTCATCATTTAAGTGGAAACCATTTTATTTTTCCCTCATTACATTTCTTGACCAATTTTTAGCCAAAAAATTTTATTTTATTTTTTTCCTAAATTAAAGTACACATTTTTACCTATAAATAGAGACTTAGTTTGTTTCATTTGGATATCAGAAAAAAATTATATGATTTTTTCAAGTTTCTAGTCATTATTAATGGAGATAAAGATGGTGGGAGTATGTAAATGTGTTGGATTTTGTGCCACCATTGAGAATATTTTTTGGTTTTGAATCAAATATGTATCTAATGAATTATTTTATTGATTTTTAATGAGTTGTATTTGATTTTTGGTTTGATTTGACAAAAGCATTGTACATGATCTTATGATCTTGGATAATATAATTTTTTGGTCCCTGAACTATACCAATACTATGCATTTGGTCACTGTACTTTTTTTGAAATGTGTTTGGTCCCTCAATTCGATTTTTTTGGTCAATCCCCCTTCCTACCGTTACCGTTACTAAAAAAATTAACATTGACTAACTTTTTATAATGTCCAAACTATAAGGAGTTAATGTGTCAATTGAAAAATTAAACACTCAAAGTAACTGACCCAATTACTGCAGTGGTCAAATCTGCTGGGGCCAACATCTGGTAACTGGTATCGATCGACATAAGAATTCAATGGTGGTAGAGATTGGACCTTTCGATGGTGAAGCGAAGCCGTCGATGGTGAAGAGATATAATACAGTCTACAGCTGCCGTCGATGGTGAAGCGAAGCCGTCCGTCTGTCGTATAAATTGATCTTTCCGTTGACTACTAACGAATAGGACCTCTTCTTCTTCTTCTGGGTTTGGGGATGAAAATCATAGGAATAGGAGTTGAAAAGAAAATTAGATATGGGAGGAGCCTCCGCCATCTTCTTCCTCCAGTATTCCGTCTCTTCCTCCTCCGCCTCCCTCCAGATCTCCTCCCTCGAAGCCAAGTGCGACTCCGTTTCCGCCCGCATCTCTGCTCTCTCCTCCTTTTTCTCCCTCCTCTTCGCCAACCCAGCCCAGGCTCTTCGTCGCCGACCTCGCCCTCGCCCTCGCCGCCTCTCTCTGCCTCCAGGGACTGGGCCCTCCAGACCGGCCTCTCCCTCCATGTCGACGCTTTCATTCCCGAGGGCTGCCACAAGCTACTCGATGTCGTCAGCGGCGTCGAGGGCTCCACCAAGTGTGATCTCGACGACTCCAACCTCAGGGCTGCCGCCATCCTCGATCTCGTCTTCGTCCTCCACGTCTTGTTCGTTGCCCTCATCCTCGTGGTCACTTACGTTGCCGTTTCCAAGTTCGTTGGCAACACCACCAGGAAATTTGGCTCTTACGAGGCCTTGCCCACCGTCGCCTCCTCCTCTGCCCCCGATTCTAGTCACACCCAGATGAACTTTATCACCGGCACCCAGGTAATTGTAGTCGACTATGGTGGCATCCCAAATGTTGGCCTTGACCTCTACAGTAATTGGGTCTGTTTGTTTGAGCGTTTAATTTTTTAATTGACATGTTAACTCCCTATAGTTTAGACATTATAAAAAGTTAGCCAAAGTTAATTTTTTAGTAACGGTAACGGTAACGGTAGGAAGGGGGAATTAACCAAAAAAATCAAATTAAGGGACCAAACACATTTCAAAAAAAGTACAGTGACCAAATGCATAATATTGAGATAGTTCAGGGACCAAAAAATTATATTATCCTATGATCTTTAATGCACGACTTTCGGTTCCAATTGATCACGCCTCATTTGGTACCTTCTATTTTACTTCTACCACTAACCTACAATGACTTTTAATCATGTTTATAGTATTTATAATTTTTGATATTATATTAACGTCTAATAAAAAAATTACTATTGAATTATAGAAGTTGAAAATATGATAATATTCCCTTCGTTCCGGGAAAAGAGTTTTCGTTTGAAAGTAAAACTTTGCCCTCGTTTGGTGTAGCGTTTAAAAAACATATCTTTTTTCAAAACGCAGCGTTTTTAAAACTTAGCATTTTCAAAACGCAATTTTTTCTTATAAACACGTTTGTGAAACTATTTCAAAACGTTATTTTCATAAACATAGTAGTTATAAACGCATCATATTTTTAAAACGCTCTATTTTGAAACATTTTAAAACGCTGAATTGAAACACTTTTAAAGAGAAAAACACTGCGTTTTTTGCCTACGTTTTGGTCAAAACGCTCCACCAAACAAGCACTTTGTAAGAAAATGACACTTTTAGTAGCTTATTAGTAACAAAATGACAATTTTATACCTTAATTTTTGAAAGTGAACTCTTTAAGTGAAACATCTAAAAATGAAATAGTGAACTGTTTGTCCAAAACGAAGGGAGTGTAAAGGAAATAAGTAGTGAATAATGATACATTATATTTATTGGCTATAATTTCTCATATGAGTTTTGGTGTCAAGGTTAAAGTGTAACATCGCATGATATTTAATCAATCATGTAATAAGGTTACCTAAGGCCTTGTTTGGTGGAGTGTTTTGAAAACACAGTTTTTTCAAAACATAGTTTTTCTTATAAACACATTTGAGAAACTAATTTAAAACGTTATTTTCATAAACATAGTAGTTGTAAACGCATCACATTTTTAAAATACTACACATTTTAAAAACATTGCGCTGAAACACTTTAAAAAAGAAAACTAAGCATTTTTGTTAGCGTTTTTGTCAAAACGTTCCACCAAACAAATACTAAGTTGGGATAAAATGGTGAATTTTTATAACCCGTGGGTTGACACATTCCACCAACACACGTGAAGGCTCTAAAGTCCGGTGAATAAATAAAAATGACAATTTGACACATCTAGCTTTATATATGGTATGAGTATCTTAATACTTGAATTTAACTCGAACTTAATTGGAGTGGTTCGTAGTGGTCCTAACTTTATTTTTTAATTAGATGCTTTATTCAAACTAATTTATGCATGCATACACATTTCACGTTTGGCCTAGAATTTATTTAAAAATCACCATTACTATCTTCACAAAAAAAAAATAAAATTAAAGTGAACAGGTGGCACCTGCATCGTGGCAGTAGCACTCACAAGGCATTTCAATTAAACATTAACTAATCAAATTCACTAATATCAATGGCATGTTCAAGTGCTGTAACATACATTCCCTCAAGTGTCTCAGGTTACTTCTAGTGATCCACTGAATAGTCTCCATATCATTCGGCGGTCCATGGAGCTATGACAACTCAATACTGGCCTCTCCTATTGAACAAAATGAAATAATCTCCCATCAATATTAAAACAATACTACGTAGTCAATTTAATAAATTTGAGTAAATACTATCATCGTCAATATAATAAATTACCTCGCCATTCCATATTGCAGACGCAATATGACCACGAAATCCAGTAAGTAACTATGTGTTCTCGGGTCCATCTCCTTGTGGCTCCATCAACATCCAACCATACTCATCCACTTCATCCTCTTAATCATCATCGTCATCATCACCACTATCACTACGACCTCCTACTTCGCCTCTACCTCTGCCTTTACTATGTGCTCGGCCCACTCTCTGTCGTCAACCAAAACCTAAATCCTCTTCTTCATCAACTAACAATTGTCTATCTCCTAGTGCAATAAATACATCAGCATTCATCGGACCCCTCCTACGCCAACGTAACATGCTCGAACTACCACTCGCGCCACCCACACCACTACCACCCACGCCACCCATGCCACTCATGCTATCCATGTCACTCATGCCACCCATACCACTCATGCCTACCCATGCCACCCATACCACCCATACCACCCATGCCACCCATGTCACCCATCATGTCACTCATGCTACCCACCCTGTTTAATGAGGCTTCTATCTCCTCATCCTCTCTTGTAATAAGTGAATGCCCTCTCCCCCTCATTGGAGCATTATAAGGAGGCTCAAATGGAATATCGGTGGGGTCTGGACTCCTCTTATCATCTCCGTGAACGGAGGTCCGCGCATAAGCATCCTCATCCCCTTCATTAGTGGTTGTATGTGCCTGATTAGCAACTTTCTTGTGTTCTGAAGCAGTCACAACCCTGTTACGTACTCTAGCCAGATCCTCTGCTTGTATTGGACATTTCCCTCGTCGACGTCCGACTTCCATCTATTACAAAAAAATAAATACAAGTTAAGTTATGAAGTGATAAGTTATCTATAAAACGTTTATATATATACACACACACACATATATTACATCTAGTACATAAGTTTTTTTAATTTTTTATAAAAGAATACATGTTTAAAAAAAACACAAATCATCCCCCACTTTTGGTTCTATTTCAAAAAAAAATAATGAAAACTTAAGTTTATATATATATATATATATATATATATATATATATATATATTACACACATCACATACCTTTTGCTCCAAACAAAACACGTTAAAAAAACAATTACTACAATATAGTGGTTTTCGTACATTATAACCGCTACAGAGCAGCGGATGTATTTAATAACTATCACGACTCACCAGCGGATGTATTCAGCAACTACCGCAACTCACCAGTGGTAGTGGTATAAAACATCCGCTACAAATTAAATTCGCGAATGTTTTATGCCACTACCGCTGGTGAGTCGCGGTAGTTGTTGAATACATCCGCTGTTCCCTAGCGGTTCTTTCACGCCAAATTGAAAAAAAAAACCGTGCAGATTGCCCTGCTTCTTCAACAACAAATTGAAACAGAAGAGGTGTGAGGGATTGAGATACCTGGAAATTGAAAGATTGTACATCTCCTCTATTCTTTCACTTCGTGGTCGGTTTTGAGAGATTGAGAGAAATTGAGGCTGGTTGGAGTGAAATTGAGAGAGAAGAGAGAAGATAGATGTGAGAGTGGGAGAGAAGAGAGATGACGATTTTTGGGGAATGAGAGACGATAGTGGAGGGGGAAAGCAGAGAGAAAGGGGGAGACGGGAAAGAGCATTGGAAATGGGAGTATGAGAGTGGGGGGGTGTTGGTTGGTTTAGGGAAATAATGGAGGGGTGGGTAATGTGTAAATGTAGTTAGGGGTAGTTAGGTCATTTTATGTATTAAATGGTGTTACATTTAGGGGTTTAGGTGTTACTTTTAGGTGTTCTGAATACAATAAACACGGATTTAGCATACGATGTCGTAGTCTTAATAGTGCTGCCAAGACAAGAGCTCTGAACTGCCAAAGGTTGTACCCGTAGGCCGTAATGGGCTCACTTTCCTTAACCATTAGTTGAAGGTCACGTGTCCTACACTTGTTGGCGTATCTCTCTAACTCTAACGCTGTTTCCTTTTTGTATCTTCTTTTTCCGGATACCCTCTACCCTCTGCCATTTTCCTTACCGACGTAAATGCCAAATTGCCCCTACTAGTTGTCCGAAATAGCATCCATGCCCTTAACTTGTCACATTGGTACTTTGGGCGCAAGAAAAGTACCACCATTACATGTATTTAAATCTCTAACAAAAAAATAATAATAATTAATACTCAAATTCCCTACCTCCCAAAAATATTACTATTACTTGTAATCTATTACATTAAATATTGTAAACTCGCGCAACCGTATGCTGCCAAATTGGAGGGGGGGGGTTAGCGAGGATTCTTAATTTTAGGGGAGGGGGCAATAGACATTATCTATATCAAAACCATAATAGTCTTTTCATGACTATGTTTGATAAAATGTATGTTATAGATAATCATGAGTTAACCTCACTTTTAAATTTTATTCGTGAAATAGGGATGAGTTTAAAAAACATGATTAAGGTGTAACAATGGTGATAGGCATGCCAAATTTTCATATATTTTTCTCCATTTAGGCTCCGTTTGTTTCACAAAAAATGATTTTCGGAAAATATTTTTCTCATTTTTCTGTATTTGGTAAACTTAAGAAAATGTAGTCAACGTAAAAGATTTTACGAGTCAACGGAAAATTAAGCTTTCTTTACCAAATACCTGAAAATGAAATCTTTTCATTTTCTGGAAATCATTTTCCGTGAAACAAACTGAAGTCATAATTGTACGTTCCTTGAAATAGTTCAAATATAATTATTGTAGTTGAATTTTTTTAATTTTATTCCGACAAAATAGGTTTGTTATTATGAAATAAAACACTGTACTTGAATTCAACACTTAAAATGCACATTTCAATTATTTTTTTATTAGTTATAGTGCAAGCAAATCAAAATAAAAAACTGATTATAATAAAAACATGATCCGGGTGTAACAATGAAGATGAGCATACCAATTTTTTTATAAATTTTATTTAATTGTATGCTCCCTGAAATAGTTCAAATAGAATTATTGGAGTTCATTTTTTTTGATTTTATTCCAACAAAAAAGAATTGCCATTATGAAATAAATTAATCAAATTCAACACTTCACATTAAGATCACTACAATAAATTTTTAGAGTTTTATTTTCAGTTTTAACAAACAGACCCTTAGCGTTCTACCACTATGGATGCTCTTATCAACTACATGACGGTTAAATTGGTAGGGTTTCATTCTAAAAGTACGTGGATTGAGTTAGAGTTGATTTGGAGGTGTACCCCTTAACTTATTGTTTAACATTATCGGTTGTGTAATCTTGGTCTCCTTGCCTATTATTTAAGTGTAAAGATTTAGGAAAGACAATTTTACTGTATTTTATATATGAAAGATGTATTTGGCCCGACGCACGTTGAGTTGTGACTTGTGAGAGAGTGAAATCTCATTTTACGAATATTAATGCATAAAACGGTCTCACATAAGACTTACTAATAATCGGAGGAGGCGTTGCAATTTGATCAAAAATCACAAGTTCAAAATAAAACAAGGTTTAAAGTAGAATTATTATTTTTTGGTGAAACCTAACTTTGATTTGGTGAAACCTAAGTTAATCAAATTCGGGAAGGTAAACACAATTTATAATTGAAGTATCTTTTAGCTGTAAAAAATTGAAACCAAAAATAGTTGTTGTATCCTCGAAAAAGAAAAAAAAGAAGAAAAAGGATCACAGAACTATTCAGTCTTCGTACCACTCAGTGACATAATGCTAATGAATGCCCTGGCTGACGTACACAGTAATAAAGGCCACAATAATGTTTGGGTTCTACCAAGCTACTCAAACTACCCAACAAACCCTCCCAACTCACAACTCTTTCATTTGTTCAATTTTTTAATTTTATTTATTTAATCATTTAAATATTTTAGGTCGTAATTTTACTTTAAATTATATTTATTTTAGTTAAATGAGATTTTTTTTTACCAAACAAAAAATTATTTATTTTGGACAGAAGAACATGACCAAACAAATTTACTACTCTCTAATTAAGTTGTACTAGTT
The DNA here is from genome assembly GCA_013146195.2 of Codonopsis lanceolata. NCBI lineage: Eukaryota > Viridiplantae > Streptophyta > Magnoliopsida > Asterales > Campanulaceae > Codonopsis > Codonopsis lanceolata. Next base: position 114,001,340 of record CM028382.1, read on the forward strand.
TTTTCTTTCTACTCAACAACCCTCTTTTAACATCATTTATTTTGAGCTTAGTAAATAAGAGTAATTTTGATAAAAATATGGATAAATGTTTATTGAAATCCAAAAACATTATTTATTAATAGTAATTTTGATAAACAAGAATGTTAATAGTAATTTATTACTATTAATTAGGAGATTATAAAGGAATGAGAGCCGTTTATTTGGCACACTATTTAAAGATTGTTTGAGCATATTGAAAAATACATAAAATCAAATACTTTTTTTTGAAATTTGTATTAAATTTGTTTTTATGGAAATAAATTTTAAAGAAAATTACATATTTTATTAATATTTATATTAAAATTAATTATATTTTTTAATTTATATATCCAATCAAACATGATAATATATTTTTTTAAAAAAGGGGGAGTAACACTTTTTAAACAGGAAAGGTTACAAAGATAATAATTTAGTTTTGGAAGTCAAAAAGTATTCTGGAATCTTTTTAAAAAACAGAAGGAATAAAAGAAGTCTAAGGGCAAGTTAGTAATTTTATTGAAAGGTAGTGTCGGTTACTCTCTTTATTTTCTCCAAACCCCGTTTCCGTGCAATTCCGCGGAAATTTTACCCAGGTGCTTTGGCGGGTACGTAAACTAACACTAACAGACAAACAGAGTGTGTTAGTGAGAGAGAGAGAGAAGTTTTTTTAGAGAGTGAAAGAGAAAGTGCGCGCGCTCTAGAGAGAGAGTGTGTTAGAAAGAGACAGCAAAGTGCTTTGAAAACCAGAGCCTAAAGAGAGAGGAGACTCTCGTACGGACTATTTTAGAGAGAGAGAGAGACTAGCTGTAGAGAGAGAAAGCATTCATTTCCTCTCTCCTTCACGCTTTAGGAATTTCTCTCTACTGAACTCATGCGATCGACCTCTCCGACGATCATTCCAGAACTGTGCATATTGGCGTATTCCCATTTTGCCCCTTCTTTTTCGTCCTTCTGTAAAGCTTTCGTTGTTACATTTATTAACGTTAAGACACTGAATTAAGCTCGGAGGTCAAAAAATGGAACTGTACGGTCGGACCACGGCGTTGAGGAATGGGTCCCAGACGGACCAGCCGGTGGAATGGGCTCCGGTGGAGGCTGAAACGGGCATTGAAGGTGAGTTATTATCTGCATTTAGCATTTTGAATTTCGTGTCTAGTTTTACTTTTACGCATTTTGAGAAATGAAATTTCTAGGGTTTCTTACAGTGGTTAAGACGGGTTTTGACTTTTGCTTGACTTTTGTTATTTTTATATGTTGAAATTGATGGGGGGAATGCAGGATCAATGCGGCGGTTAGGGTTGTTGGGTAGAGATTTGTATCCGCAGCGGCCTGGTACTGCGGACTGTGCTTATTATATGCGAACTGGATCGTGTGGATATGGTAGCAAGTGCCGCTATAATCACCCTCGAGATCGCGGTAGCTCGGTAAAGCCCCTTGCAACTGTAAATACATTTGATTTTATATGAGTTTCGACATTGTTGTGATTGTGAATGTGAAATGTTTATTTGAGCTAAAGTTTGTTAGTGAATTTATATAATTCTCATTGTGTTTATTTTTTGACATGGTTCGTGGTATTGTGTTGAGTAAAGTAATTTCACTTATATTTGACACCGCAGAATATCTTCTTATGCATCTCATTTTTTATTTTATTTTAACACGAAATGAAGCTGAGGAAAATCATTCCTCTTTCCCCACCTTAATAATCCCACTTGGAACCTCAAACTTTTTAATATTAGTTACAAACAGGACACTCATTTTGGGATGGAGGGTGTAGTATTTTTCGATTCCATATATACTCTAAAATACATATTCTTAATATTACATGTAAGAGGAACATGATGTTTTTAAAAAATCTAGATAAATTTGGAAAATTATGGTCATTTTATAGTTTAAATTTGAAGCGGGATTTTTTTGGGGGGACAAACTAACCAAAAAACACAAGATTCTTTTATGGGAAGAAGGCAGTTTTAGTTATCTCTGAGACATGCTCTTACTGCATTGAGTTTCTTATGACATTTCAATTCTAATTTTGGTAAGGTTGCGGGAGCTGTAAAGATTGGAGGAGGGGAGTATCCTGAGCGATCAGGGGAGCCTGTATGCCAGGTACTCTGTTTATGAAGTGATTCTGTTTCTTTTAATACAATGGTGTTTCAACTTATGGGATTTAATTATTCAAAATTGTACTTTTCTAGGATCTGGTTAGGTGGTATATCTGTTTGTTAATCTGGATATTGTGTTATTGTTTCTTAATGTGCAGTATTATTTAAGGACTGGCACTTGTAAATTTGGTGCGTCTTGCAAGTTCCATCATCCTAGACATGCTGGTGGATCCTTGATTAATGTGCCACTAAATATTTATGGATACCCATTAAGACCAGTAACTATATCTTGCTCTGCCTTTCGTATTCCTCTTCCAGTGTATAACACACTTGTTCTTGAGCTGGATTTCAAAATTTTGTCGCTTGTTTATGTTGGAACAGGACGAGACAGATTGCTCCTACTATTTGAAAACGGGGCAGTGCAAATTCGGTATAACTTGTAAATTCCATCATCCTCAACCAACTGGCACATCTGCACCAGCTGCTGCACGTCCATTTTATTCGACTGTGCAGTCACCTTCTGGTCCTTCACCTGAAGAATATGGTGGGGCATCAGCAAGCTATAGGGTTGCAAGGCCTCATTTATTTCCTGGCACGTATGTGCCAGGTGCTTATGGTCCTGTAATACTTCCCCCAGGCATGGTTCCAATTCCAAATTGGAGTACTTACTCGGTAGGTTACATAGGCCTTATTCATTGTGATTTATAAATACGTGAATGCCCTTGTCATATGGTTCTTTGTTCACATGGATAGGGACCTGTAAGCCCTGCATTGTCCCCCAGTGCTCAACCCTCAATCGGAGCTGCTTCTTTGTATGGAGTGACTTCTTCGGCACCTGCCTTTGCAGGTCCTTATCCACCTTTACCACCTTCCGCTGGCCCTTCTAGCAGTAACCAGACTGAAAGAGTATTTCCAGAGAGACCAGGCCAACCCGAGTGTCAATACTATGTGAAAACAGGGGATTGTAAATTCAGATCGTCTTGTAAGTTTCATCATCCACCAGATTGGGTGGTATCAAAAACAAATTGTGTTCTCAGCTCCATCGGTCTTCCTTTGCGCCCGGTAAGCATATTCTATTTTTGAATCTTCATTGTTTATGTCGGTTATTCAACTACTGGTTTCAAACTTCATTTTGTTGAGGTGCAACACTGAAATAAACCAGACTGCTTAAAAAATACTTGTCAATAGGGACTACTTCTCACGATGAATTACATGATTGGCATTATACTTAATTTTGTCCTTGGGTTGAAAAGTTCAATTTTAGTTTTCAACCATGTCCCACCATTTAGGAGATAGATGGGTCTTATGTTTCATTATTACTAGATACGCAGCATGCCACGTGACAAATAAGTTAAAAAAGTTTGCGAGTTTGTAGATTTCCACCCAGAATGTTTTGAGAAGGTGAGAAATGTGATTTATGCTCGACTTTTCTGCACTTTATTTTCTGATTGATTATAAAATTTCCAGGGTCAAACCGCGTAGCTTTAATCTTTAAGAAGATCATTTTCCTCATCAAAGAAATGGACATCTTTGAATGCTAGGGAAACTTGAACCAAATTCTTTGATTTAAATGATTCTCAGAGGGTTACACTAAGCTTTTGTAGGTATTTCATGAATACAGCCTTTGAAGCTAAGTTAGCTGCCCTTTTTAGTTTTAGGTTATTGTGGATTGAAGTGATGCTGCTGATTTACGAATTGGGATGGAACTAGGCAAAGACGAATTATTAGATGAAGTAGAATAGGCCAACTCTCTAATTTGTTGGATTTAGGCGGAATTGAGATTCTCGTCCTCTAGTCTAGATGTTCTGATGTTAATACTATGTGTTCGTTTGTGTACAAAGTACAAACCATTCGTCTTTTAGTCTACATGCTCTGATGCTATTAGAATGTGTTCGTTAGTGTAAGAAAGTTTACTTTGTACTTTATAGCTGTTTGGACCAATTATTTTCCATCCCTTCTCTTTGTTTAGGACAATCTCCAATTGTGTCCCCCCTGAACCATTTTCTTCACTATGCCTTTGATTTTCATCTTATGATATGCTGTAGCATCTTGTGAGTTTACACGGCGACCCATCTGTAAGTGATTCTACACAGGAAGTGGTCTCATTTGGTTGGAAACACTACCTTCTTTTTCTATTTCACCCTATATGAGAAGGGCAGTCCAATGAAGAAGGCTCCTGCCATCAAGGGATGTGGGATGCATCTCCAATAAGCAGCCTTCTTCCCAAAAGAGGATTTCGTGGTTCACAACAATGACCTTAAGTCAGAATGGACCAGTTTTCATCCTATAAGACACAGAACTTTGGTGTGAAAATGTTCAAGTTATCCCCAAGGGGTAGGAGAGATGGCAATGACATTCATGGCAAACACCTAGAGGGGTCCTTGGTTCCGATCCCCATACCAAGGGCCGTACTTACCTATCAAAAAAAGTAAAATTTGTTCAGCTGCACAATGCAGTAAGTCTCTTGGGTTTTGATAAAAACAAAAATTGCCAAGAAGCTCGTGGAGCAAAGGGACTATTTTGTGGTTCACAACAATGACCTTAAGTCAGAATGGACCAGTTTTCACCCTATAAAACGCAGAATTTAGGGCTAAAAAGTTCAAATGAAGGTTTGTTCAGCTGCACTATGCAGCAAGTCTCTTGGGTTTTGATAAACAAAAAATGCCAAGAAGCTCGTGGAGCAAAGGAGCTTATTTATTTGGTAAGTAAGGAAGGTCTTAGCTTCTCATGTATACGTTATATATCAAAGTTAGTTCTTACATCCACTTTATATAAAAAAAAAACCAGGTTATTATTGATACTAATGCATTTTTGTAACTATAGAATGGTTGCCATTACTTTTTGAGAAACTTCTGTATAATAGTCTGATTTCTAATTTATAACAGTAAAATAAAAATAATATAAGTAGAAGATTTAGTGGGTTCTGTACCCTGAATGCTTTGTGTTTCCCTCATTTACTTTATATGCTTTGGGGCCACTTAAAGAAACGTCAAATGAATTTAATGGTAATAGTTGTAAAATCAAAATTACATGTTGTAGGTAGTTTTATAAAGTTATCCACTGTACACAATACTCTCTCTCTCTCTAATCTGAATCCATGATACATTATTTTATGTTCCTGACAAATGGACCGGAGGATCTTTGGGATTTTTTGAGTGATGGAATCACTTTTCTATCCCTCTTGATAAGAAATAAATGAAGTAGTGCTCGTACAAGTATTTACATACCTGAAGTTTTAGTTAATCTTAAATGATAAATCCCATTCATGCTTCAAAATAATATGGCAATATGAATCATTGGCAAATTATCTGAATTCATACCCTGCTTTTGGTACCAGTTATGAGATATCAACTGGCGGATACAATAGTTGTCAAAATTTTGAGAAAGTACCAGATGAGCTTAATGGGAAAAACATTCATGTGGCAGCCGACACACCTCAAAGAGTTCTTTTCTGATGCAAAATTTGAAACTTTGCATGGTGATTTGTTTTGGGAACATACTGTTCAAAGCTTTGTAACACAAAGAATGATAGTTATGTTACAAGAGAAGATAAAGTCAGTACAAACCAATATCTCTACACTTTTAATGTGGTAATATAATATGAATCATTGGCAAATTATCTGAATTCATACCCTGCTGTTGGTATCAGTTATGAGATATCAACTAGCGGATACAATAGTTGTCAAAATTTTGAGAAAGTACCAGCTGAGCTTATTGGGAAAAACATTCGTGTGGCAGCCGGCGCACCTCAAAGAGTTATATTCTGATGCAAAGTTTCAAACTTTGCCTGTTGAGTTGTTTTGGGAACATACTGTTCAAAGCTTTGTAACACAAAGCATGATAGTTATGTTACAAGAGAAGATAAAGTCGGTACAAACCAATATCTCTACTCTTGTAAACTGTTGTACCAAGGATGGAGGTTGATTGATGATTGGTGGTACTAACCGACATCTCAGCTTGTTACCTGTTTTACTTTTTCATTTTCATGGCTGTGTGTGTGTGCACACGTTAGCTTTAAAGCTCTGCTGTACAATATTTTGTTGCTACATAACCCCTTATACTTATCAAGCTTAAGCTGTTAGAAAGAAGAGCAACAATGTTGGTCATGTTATTTGCTATCTTTAACCCTCCGCCTCACATGCATATGTGGAGAGGAGCACTTTTATAATGGGTGTTTGGTAATATTTTTGGGATAAATCCAAGCAGGATGATTTGAACTTTTGTCCTTGCCAAACCATGAGCTATGACACCATGTTAGGTAACCAACTCATCTAAAAGCTTAAGCTGTTAAAGAGAGGACCAACCATGTAAATCATGCTATCTGCTATCTTTAACAAGATTGCAAACCTTGGTTAATGATAATCATTTGCATATCTTTGACATGATGCCAGTTAAATTAAATCAACTCTAATATATAGCTTCTGTAGTTTTTCTTTTCACATTAATCTTGTCAATTCGATGAAGTATGCTTAGCTATTCTTCTTTCAGATACATCTTCTGTCTAGGATCTTATGCTCTGTGTAAACTAAGCATTCTATCTAATTTTGTGTTTCGTCAACAGGGGGTGCAACCTTGCAACTTTTACCTGCAAAATGGGCACTGCAAATTTGGGCGCACCTGCAAATTTGACCATCCAATCGCAACAGTTAGATATAGTCCATCGGTTTCATCGCTGACTGAGATACCAGTTACTCCCTACGTGCTAGGATCTTCTATCAGTAGTGTGGCTCCTTCAAATTCGATCCTAGAGTGGCAGCCAGAGTTCATTTCACGGTCTAAAATGGATCCACATCTATCTAATTTACCTTCTTCTAGTGGTTCAGTTGGTTTGATCTTTGCCCAAACAGGCTCATCAGTAGCACCGTTTTCTGATGTTCATCAGCTCTCAAATCCGAGTTCACCTCCAAATATTAGTAGAAGCACAAGACAAGGTGGGGAAGTTAATCATTCAAACAAAGTTTAAACACAACAACAGAATCACTTCACTTTCTTTTTTCACAAGTATTGTTTATGTTCGTTGTCAGGTCAGTTTGATAGAGATTGTTATATTTATATATATAGTAGTTTGTTGAAGGAATGAAGATTTAGAGTTTTAATTAATATACTTTAGTTTATTCTATTGAGTCTTCAAGATCTTTACTGTGGAATGAATACCTGTGAATAAAGAATAGTGCTAGGCTGGGAATGTGAATGGTATGCCGATCATCCTACGTTTCCCTTGCCAAACAAACTCCTTAGGGGCTCCATAGATTCTTGATCAAACCTTAATGTGCAGATTGGCTCATTGCCGTTTGTTTTGACACGTGGTTACTAATCAAAAGACTAATAAGAACTGAAATTGTGGGCCAATGAGCCAATCAATGGTTGGACTTGGAGAGGAACCTGGCTTTCCGTTTGAGCACACGCACAGAGAGAGAGAGAGAGACAATACGGTTTATATGCTACTGGAAATCACACGAGACGAAGACGAGCGTGGGTAGGGGTGGCAATTTGAGGCACAACACGATTGACCGACACGAACACGATACAAAATTATAGGGTTTGGGCTGGGGCTTATCGGGTTCGGGCCATTATAGGGCCAACACGATAAAAATTTGGTTGTTATCGGGTTGGCTTGATAAGCACGGTAAGGCACGATAAGACACGATAACTAAAATATATATGTTTTAAAAATATATTTTTAAAAATTTATTAGAGGTTATTCACTTCTTTCGAACTATTTTCATGATTATTTCATAGTTTTATCATTTGAAAATTTATGACTTTTAAACTACTTGACCATTTATATTGATAAATTTTCAAAATATGTATTAAAAAATCAAAATTATATATTTTATAATGTTTATTGGGCTTAACGGGTCTGACTAAATAAATCGTTATTTTTTGCTTATCGTGCCTATCATGCCGTACCGTGTTTTTCGTATTTTTATCGTGTCGTGTTCGGGTTTTAATATTAGTCACGATAAGCTTATCGTGCCGTGTTCGTGTTCGTGCTTATCGTGTCGTCTTTGTTATCGTCTTGGCGATATCGACGATTTGCCACCCCTAAGCGTGGGGTCTGTGACTGTCTCGGTCTGTAAGCGTAGGTAGGGATATATAGTATGAAACAATGCTATGGAGAGTAGAGCTAGCAAAAAAAAGCCTAGTCCATCCAATATGTTGACGAGTCGGGCTTCAGATATTAACGATCCAAAAAATGTCGGGTCTTTTTGGCTTGGGCCAACAGGCCCATGAATCATCCAGACTCGGATAAAGAAGCCCAGACTTTTTTGGGCCAACCCAACCCATTCAATTTTTTTTTAGAAAAAATTACAAGCCGGTACATCTTTTAAAATATGTTTTCAATGAATCAAACTACTTTTTGGACATATCTTTTAAATATAATTTTGAGGCGAAAGTACGTCACTGCCCTTTATTTCTTATTGGCAACGTTGCTTCCCCATTTTCACTCATATTCCTCTTCAACTAGTTCCTCCGTCGAATCCTCCCCCAAATCATCACTCTTTCTCTCAAATACGAACCTAATAAATCATTTGGCGAGGAAGTTGTTGGTGGTGGATCGGATCTCTGATAAATCGTAAATGTGACAGTTTTCCTGCAAGGATTTGCAGAGGCTGGAGAGAGAATTTTGGCTTGAGACGGATACATTTCCGGTTGCGGTCGAGGTGTCCTGACGGTAGCTGGAGCCGCTGGAGCAGTGAAGCTGTTGTAATCTCTTGCACTACTGATATTGCTCGTGGAGGGATTGAGCGGCGATTTCGGAATTTGATTTGAGCTTGTAGGTCTTGAAGGTGGATTTATTATAGCTGTTGATGGAAGTTGTAATTGATTGTAGCAATTGGAGAAGAAGATGATTCAGGTCAGTATGAATGTAGATTTCTGTTTTTTTTAGGAAAATGGGAGCATGATTCTAAAAAAAAAGTCGTTTTCGATTTAGGTAGTGGTTTTTTTTTAAAGCCGACTTGGTGGGATCAAGACACTAAGACATTGGCAGGAGTCATAATTTTTTAACTATGTTGCAGAAAGGTTGACCATTACTAATGGATGTGAGCATGGTTTCTTTTTAAGTCGTCTTTCATTGTTAATATTTCATTGTTAAATATGCATAAAGAATTAAGCTACTAGCCTATGTCTTGGTAATGCACATTAATGCATTTCTGAAACTCTTGATTGCTGATGCCAAGCGGATTTTTGGTTTTTTTGTCCAAACTCCACAGTTAAGTTGATGCTAAGCATTGGCATCAGTATTTTTTGATTTTTTTTTTTGCTTCAATAAATTGTCAAAATAGTGCTGATGCCAAGCCTTGACATCAAATTTTTTTGATTTTTTTGGTATTGCAAAAAATTGATGATGCCAAGCTTTGACATAAGCTTTTTTGAAATTTTTTGGCTTGAATAAATTGTGAAAACAGTGCTGATGCCAAACCTTGACATCGGCTTTTTTGAATTTTTTTGGCTGAATAAAATGTGAAAACAGTGCTGATGTCAAGCCTTAGCATCAACTTAACTATCAAAACAGTCATGATGCCAAGGCTTGGCATCAGTATTTTTTGAATTTTTTTTAGTCCTGGAAAAACTGTCAAAACAGTCCTGACGCCAAGGTTTGGCATCAACATTTTTTGAATTTTTTTTGGTCATAGAAAAACAGTCAAAACAGTGCTGATGCCAAGACTTGACATCAGTATTTCTTGGTTTGTTTTCATTAATGATATTTTTGTCATTTGACAACCAATTTGTAGTTATACGAAATATCCAAAAAATTGATGGTCCTTGATGAAAACATATTTATAAAATTGTATCCACTTGAAATTTGTCTTTTTTTTTCAATTACTAGTATATTGACCGTAGACAATATAAACTTACAAATACAATATGAAAAAAAGTGGAAGATTGATTTCTTTTTTAACTATCCTGAATCCGAATTCGATGGATTAGAAAATACATAGAAGCCCAAAAATCATATTCAGATTGAGTGTTTCTTTACAGATTAGGATATCTTCCTGTTTGGAGCAAAAACCGTATACAGATATCTGTGCCTAGCAGCCTAGGTGAGTAGAATGGATCTTTTAGTTTCTTTTGTTGTTTTGGTTGTTTTTTTCTTGGGTGTTATCATATTGTTATTGTCCTATGGTGATATAGGAGAAGGTGACTATGTTATATGCTATGAAATGATTGACTATGCTGTGCATCCACATTGCACTCAAATTGGTTACAAAAGTGAGACTTTTGTATATTTGTTTGGAATTTGGATGACGAGTTAATGGGAGAGACCATATTACACTCAAATTATGAGTACATTAGTTACATTTTGGATATTGTAATGAATTTGAGCTGGATTGGATGATTTTTGATAAGAACGAAGACAAATGATGAAGAAGATAACGTACGACATAGGAGGAAGAACAAGAAGGCGGAGGAGATTCATTTGAACCCAGTTTGCATCGCGATGCATCAATTGGCTCCTTGAATTGATGCACCGCGGTGCATAAAATTGGATTATGTAACTAAAATTGATTATATTTAAATTGATGCATCGCGATACAAAATTGAATTATGTAATTAAAATTGATTCCATTTAAATTGATGCACCACGATGCAAAAATTGATGCACTGCGATGCATTTTAGTAGCACGCCTCAAAATCATTAAGGGTATCATCGTCTTTTTATCTCAAAAAGTGTCTTTTTCATGTTAAAAAAAACCCAGGACTATAAGGGTTATAAACTTTGGAAAGTGATTCCATTTTTGGTAAGGGCGAAGGCAGATGATGAAGAAGATGACATACGACATATGAGGAGGAACAAGAAGACGAAGAAGATGCATTACGATGTAAAAATTGATGCACCACGATGTATTTCAGTAGCGCACCTCAGGCTCATTAAAGGTATCGTTGTCTTTTTGTCTCCAAAAGTGTTTTTTCCGATTGAAAAAATAAACGAGACTATAGAGGTTATAAACTTAGAAAAATTGTGGGCTGGTCAACTTTTCAAAGTTTCTAATCGCTACAGTCCAATGTTTTTTTTTTCAAACCGGAAAAAGACACTTTTGAGGTTAAAAAGACTACGATGCCCTTAATGAGCATGAGGCGGACTACAAAAATGAATCACGGTGCATTGACTATTGAACCGTAATTCATCAATTTTATTGCAATAATTTTTACACAGCGGTTCAATAGTTTAATTGTCTAGTCCTATTGCATCACAATTCATCAATTTTATTGCATTAATTTTTGCACAATGGTTCAATAGTTTAATTGCCTAGTCCTATTGCACCGCGATTCATCAATTTTATTGCATTAATTTTTGCACAGTGGTACCAACTTTTATGTACTGTGATTAATTAATTTTTGAACCACAATACATATACATAATCCAAGTTGCATCGCAGTATCAATTTTTATGTACCGTAATGAATTAATTTTTTAACCGCGATACATAAAATATTATCTAATCCAGTTTGCACCGCGATACAAAATCATAAAGAATCAGACCACGTCTTCCACTTGCTTCTTCTATCTCCTCTGTCGTAAGCCTTATTCTTCCTCCTCCTTCTCCGCCTTCGTCTCAACTGAAAAATCTTTCAACATAGCACATATCCATTACAGTTTCGTATTTCATAAATAAAAAAAATTCGTTTACCTTTTGGGGGGGGTTGCCCTCGAACCCCCCACGAAGGGGCGCTGCCCCCTCGACCTGATCGGGCAGGTCAATTCCTGTTTCGTTGCCCAATAATGATGATTTTCGAATCCAAGTGTATTGCCAGAGCTGTTGAAGGCGACGATGATATTTTTGGAACAATAAAGTGGTCTTTTGCGGCTGGAAAAAAAAACTGGGCAATAAAAGGTTTTGAAACTTTAGAAAATGGACCGGCCAGAATTTTGCCTTATAAACTTTCGAAATTGAACCAGCTCGCAGTTATTCAATTTTAAAACCAATGTTTGGTTGGCGTTGAAACCCACCCAAAAGTCATTTCACATCAGAAGTATCCGTTTACTTTACTCAACAAAAAAATGTTGGAGAAATTGTGGGCCAGCCCACTTTCTAAAGTTTTCAATTGTTTCAGTCTTATGTTTTTTTTAAAACCAGAAAATGACACTTTTAAGGACGAAAAGACTGATACGGTGATACCCTTAATGAGCTTGAGGCGCGTTACGAAAATACATAGCGGTGCATTGATTTTTGCACCACGATGAATCAATTTAAATGAAATCAATTTAAATTACAAAATCTATTTTTTGTATCACGAAGAATCATTTTTTGCATCACGATACATAAATTTCAATTGTCTAATCCAATTTGTATCGCGTTTCACCAACTTTTATGTACCGTGATGCATCAATTCAATCAACCAATTGATGTATTGCGATGCAAACTTGATTGAAATGCATCTCTTCGGCCTTCTTCTTTCACCTCTGTCGTAAGTCATCTTTTTCATTGTCTATCTTCATCCTTATTAAAAATCATCCAACTCAGCCAAAATCCATCATAATATCTTACTTAATGATTTAAAAAACCGTTTATCTTTTGAAAAATAGACTTTTGCGGTTGAAAAAAAAGAACAATAGATTGGAGAGGTTACAAACTTTTGGAAGAGGACCACCCAAATTTGTTGGGCAATACCATAACCTGCCTGCTAGGGGTGACAAAATTTTATCCAGTCCAATGGATTATCCAATATAACCATTATAAAAGACTTATTGTGTGTTTTCCATTAACACTCAATTAAGCTAATATGTGTTAAATGATAACACCCATTAGAGATCAATAACAAAATGGATAAATTATGGATATTAACCGATTATCCATTGTGTTTATCCATTAATGTCACCACAATCATTTGGTTTATAACTAATATCACCACCACCACCCGCCTCCGCCCACCGCTGCCACTTACCAACTCCGGCAACCACCACCAATCACCACTGCCCACCGCCACCACCATCTACCGCCCATCGCCAACAACTTCTGACCACCACCGTATGCCGCTAACCTTAGCCTCCAACCACCACCGCCCACTGCCGTCGCCACCTTAGCCCATCGCCACCACCATCTGTCCCCAACCTCCACCACCACCACCACTACCACCATATGTTCTTTACTTAAAAATGATAATAAATAGAAATGGAATTTGCTATTAACAAGATTCTATCTTCGATTAAATTACTTTATACCAAAGCTTGCTACCACCAGGCTAGACCCCTTTTTGAAATTTATTTGAAAGTTTAATATAAATATAAACAAGTAATCATAAAAGTTGTTGATTATTATGAACTTATTTATTATTTTGTCTTGGATTATTTATAATTATAATGAATATAAGTATTTAAATTTAAAATTTATTTGTATTTTGTAAAAATTGCACCTAAATTGCATCAACTAGTTATTTGCGAGGTACAATGTGGGACATATATATATATATATATATATATATATATATATATATATATATATATATATATATATATATATATATATATATATATATATATATACATTGTATAATAACAAATAACTAGTTGAATTTTTGGATATTATAATTTATAATTAGATTGTTAATCTCTTCCATAGTTATAATTTTTTTTCTATTGTTACTAATATTAAACGGTTTTTTTTACCTAAATACTTTTAAAATTAATATAAGTTTCTAGCTAACGTGAGATACATATTTTGTATTAATAATAATAGTAATTTTTTTTATCTAAAGACTTTTAAAATTAACATTTAACTTGATAATAATATTAGAAGTCATTTTGTTAAAAACTTTTAAAATAATAATTCATTTTTAAACAATGTGAGATACTTATTTTATATTTTTATTGGTAATGAAAGATTACATCTTTTATCTAAAGACTTTAAAACCAACACCACATTCTAACCATGTGGTATACATTTTTTCTTTTAGTAATAATAGTAGTAGATAAAAGACTTTTTAACCAGCATTCATTTATAAACAATGTGGATACATTTTCTATTGGTAATAACAAAAGATGTCTTTATCTAATGACTTTTATAACCAATACTCATTTCTAAATAATGTGAGATACATTTCTTTGTACCGATGTGAGATACATCGTCTAAAAACTTTTTAAACCAATATCACTTTTATAACCAATGTGAAATACTTCTCTTATAATGTTAGTAATTATAGAATTTTAAAATCAACATCACTCTTTAACCAATGTGTAATACATATCCTCATTGATGATAAATAATTTTATAACCAACATCACTCTCTAATAAAAAAATTTATAACCAACATCACTTTTAAAATCAACATCACTCTCTAATAAAAAATTTTATAACCAACATCTCTTCCTAAATAATGTGAGATACATCTCTTTTATTATATTGATGATAAAAGTAAAAAAAATTTATCTAAAGACTTTTAAAATCAACATCATTTTTTTAACAAATGTAAGATATTTCTTCTATTTGTAATAATAGTAATAATATTTTATCTAAAATTAAAATTAACATCACATTCTAACAAATGTGAGATATACATATTCTATTGATAATAATGGTAGAAGTCTTATATCTAAAGACTTTAAAAACAAACATTACCCTCTACCAAATGTATGATACATCTATTCTATTGGTAATAATAGTATTTTGAAAACCAACATTAATTTATAACCAATGTGTATACATCTTTTCTATTGATAATAAGCGCCCTACCTAAGTCGGAAGGGTATGGGTCAATTATGGTTATAGTGGATCGATTCTCAAAATATGGGACGTTTATTCCCTGTACGAAGGATTGCACGTCGAAGCATTCTTCAAGAATGTTGTCAAATCTTGGGGACTCAAGAACATCATAAGTGATCGAGACCCTCGTTTCACGGGACGATTGTGGACGAGTTGTTCAAGCTCTTGGAGGCGAGCTATGCTTTCAACAAGCTTTCACCCCCAATGATGGCCAAACGAAAGGGTGAATGCTCTATTGGAGTGTTATCTGCGGCACTTTGTTAGTGCTAACCAACGAGATTGGGCAAAGTTGCTCGACATAGCCTAATTCTCATACAACTTACAAAGGAGTGAATCCACAGGGCGTAGCCCCTTTGAACTGGCAACCGGTCAACAACCCCTCACCCCACATACACTTGCCTCTCCTGCAACCGAGATAAAAGCACCCGAGGCAAGCGCCATGGCCAAATCGTGGGAAGAACAATCCGACATTGCCCAAACGTGTTTGAAGAAAGCTCGCAAGAGGATGAAGAAATGGGCCGACGAGAAGAGGCGACCACTAGTCTTCAAGGAAGGCGACTTAGTTCTTGTGAAACTTTTGCCCCAGCAGTTCAAAGCCTTGCGAAGCGTGCATAAAGGATTGATCTGAAGATATGAGGGACCCTTCCCGGTCGAAGCCAAGGTAGGACAAGTATCGTATAAGGTGAGTTTGCCAAGCACCTTGAAAATTCACCCGGTTTTCCATGTAAGCATGCTTAAACCATATCATGCTGATGATGAGGATCCAAGCCGGGGATATTCAAAGCGGCGCCACCGGCCAGACAAAGTCATTCGACAAGGAGGTCGAAGAAGTCCTTACAAAAAGGACGGCACGGAAAAGAGGAGTACCCCCTCACACCGAGTACTTGATCAAGTGGAAAGGGTTGCCTGAATCCGAAGCCACGTGGGAACGTGAAGAAGACTTATGGCATTTCAAGGGGCAACTTGAGCAACACTCGGCGACGAGGGCGACGCCGAATTTGGCGGGGGAGGATGTCACGCCCCAAAGAAATACACTCTAGATAGAGTTAGAATGGGCCGAAAGGTAGCGGAACTTTTCGGAATACTCCACACAAATATAGAAGGGACATGAAAGTAGGGGAACCTTCTAGAATACTCTCCAAATGTATAGAAGAGGTAGGAAGGATGGAGAGCCTTCCACACAATACTCCTTGTACATAGAATTCTCTAGAACATAGGAGAACATGTAAGAGATCTAGAATACTCCAACCCCTTGTATAAATAGGGTAGGAGTCCTCATTTGTAAGACATCCAAGTTTTGAGTGAATTAAAGGCATCCTTACAAATCTTCTCTTTCTCTTGAGTTCTTTCTTTCTCTAGTCAAACAGACAACTCATCTCTTGGGAAGGCTGACTTAGCGAGTTTGCGAGGGGCAACAAGACGCTAAGGCCGCACGTGTTGTTGGAGGAACAACTTCGTGACAGAGTGCTACCAAAGACGTGCACAGCACCCTCTCTGGTCTCTGGTAATAGAACGTGGGTGGAAGATAGTTTCCTATATTACCCACAACCAATATAGAAGCATTTCAGCCCTAACTTTCTCTCTCCTTCCCCTGCTCTCAGTTACTGGTGCGGCATAGAAGGCTATTCAATAGATAATGGCAAGCAGAAAACAATATTGATGAGCAAGAATCGCTCGGCTTATAGAATGGCGCGGCCATGGGAGGATCACTCGCCAGCTAGGTCGGATTGGAGAATCTGCTATCACTTTGAGCCATCTGTTTGCTTTGGTTTGCTTTGCAATGCAACTTCAGGTATGTCTCTTTGCGACCTCCTTCGATATATGTATAAAAAATTTGCTATCATTATTCAAGTTGAGTTTATTTAGAAACGAATTTGGAGATTGTTTGGTTGTGTATGTAGTTTCAAATAATTGAAACTGGAATGATTTCCATTTATTTAATATTAGACATTGCAAGAGCACCTTCTCTCCTCTGTTTTAAACAATTTGGGGCATGCAGAATGTGTTGTGCTGAAATTGTTATGCGACTGTGGGATGTTACATAATTGAAGCGTTCATGCAACAAAGTATGTGTATTAAGCATTAAGCTAGACGACACAGCAGGAGGATATTAGTAATGGAAACTAGTAACCAGATGCCAAGTAAATGCCATGCTATATATCTTATCTTAAGTGAGAACTCTTTTTATACTTCATTCACAAGTCTCAGGACTCAGGAGTGTCCACCAGTGCGGTTCATGGAGACGGAAGAGGTGGCACAGTGTGGCCCATATTGGTGTTCAGTGTTGACTCCATATTTAGATGTTTCTTTTGTAGAGTTTTTGGATATCTTATTTGTTAGCTAATTCAGATAGTTTGTATATTTCCCATGTACACCTGATTTGTTCTTACTTATCCAAAAATAAATAAACTATGAGAATTACTTTCATGAAGATTTGGGGGGATGTTAGGGAGGGAAGGAGTATAATTCTTGCCCCTTCTCTTTAAAAAATGTTATTGAAAGGTCTTTCGGCCTTTGAAGGTCATGTCTTCAATCCCTTTCTAGACACTTGTGCTAATTATGGTTGCAACTATGATAATACACAATTTCATTCGATGTGAAGCACGCCTTGATAATGATATGTTTCGTCGTTGTGAAAACCCGAAAGATTATCCATGCGATGATACTGATGATGAGGTAGGGAGAGCTTGAAGTCCTTGAATCGAGCTTCCGCAGGAAGAAAAATGATACGATGGATGATTTTTGACGGTGCTTGTTGGAATCTATTTGTGAAAGTTTGTTATTAGATCTGATTTGAGATATTATTACTATTTAAGATAATTTTGATGACTGTTGTTTTTTATTGGACTAGATAAGTATGCTCAAATATATATTTTCTAAATGTTGTAAATAAATTATACTGTACTTGTATTTTAAATTTAAATATAGTGTTGCATAATAAGTACTTTTATTACTACAAATCTGAAGTCATGTGTATTAAATTAGAAGCAAGATATATTGTTTATAAAAAGGTAAAACTGTTATTTTTGACACTTGTTCATTTTACGAACATAACATTTTAAAATGGTATCCCAAATACACATATAAACAAAAATGCATTTTAAAAACGTTCATCAAGGTTCTTAGCTTCCATATTAATACTAATAGGAGATTCTCATTTCTAATTTTACTAAATAGTCTACATTTGAATGTTACATTCATTTAATTACAAACAAATGTCACAACTTTATTAGTTGGGGAAGGGATCAAGAAACCATAATATGGATTCATTTTACCTAAATGTAGCACATATTTCACTAAATGTAACAAACAACCTAACCATTTTCCTTAAAAACCTCTCTCTCACTAAGATTTTAAGCCTCCTGTTGTTTTGATCAAGATGAAGAGGTAAGGTTTCTGTTTAAACATCCGTTAGGTTGCAACAAATGTTTTACTAAGAGTACGTTCTTGCTTTATCTTACTTGAAAATGTGAATGCACATGAATATTTTCATCTTTATTGGGATTATAATCCATTTCTCAATGAGGTTTGAAAGGAGATAGTAGAGAGAGTGAGTTGGGAGGAAAAAGAAAGAAACAAGGTACGTGAGTTTGTTTGAGTGTAGAGGGTGGATGACTCAAATGGGCAAAATAAGCGTTGCTAACACTATATGATATACCCAGCCCAAATCTGGTCACGAGCAGAGCACGAGTTGCCATCACGGGCCGATCACGAGCATGGGCCTTTAGGGGCCCACAGGCCCAGCGAGCATAAAAAGAGCAACCCCATACAATGAGCATGACGTTCTCGACCGGCTTGGCCGGACACAGGCCCGGCCTGTCCGATCAGGGGCCTTGCCCGGGAATTGCGATCAACTCATATACCTCATCCACCATACAGGCGAGCAGGGCCTTGCCCGCTCATTCCTCATCGAGCAAATGACACCAAGTAGCTTGCCCGCCAAGACACGGCCACAAGTTATCATATGTAGGCAGGACACTTGCCTTATTCATTCCCCGATATCACGCGGTCGATATCACCAGAAATCTAGAGTTTCACTCCTTGTGGAACAAGTGGGACTGTAAACCAAATCCTACCCGGATTCAACTACACAAGGGCCAATAAATACTCCTCCGCCATACACCACAAAGGTACATGCCTCTTCTACACTCGTTTCCGTACGGTCTCATACACCTGCACTCTCACGCCGAGGGGTTTCGCGAGGCCCCGCCTTGCACTTCCACTCGTGTTTTTTCACCAAAGTTCAAGGAAGCAGCCTACAAGCCCAGATATCCTACCCAAAGAACAGACGGCCCAAGCTGAGGCTTTTGCCACATCAGTTTGGTTCCGTTGCCGGGAAAATCAACATCCCACTTTTTCAAGACTCACGGTGCAAATCTCTCAATAACCACCAACTACAATGGCCGGTAAGAAGCAGCAGCAAGCAACAACCGGCCGAAGTCATTGGTGGTGATCTCCACCGAAAGCACCCCAAGGGGTTCGCACTGTAATCAAAAGATTCGCATGGCAAGCAAAGACACATGGGAAGGATGTGCCTACGTGGAAGAAGCGGCCGTCCCAAATGCCCCAAAGATGCTGAGAATCGTGCCAACCAACGTGATGCAAGGGAGATCATCAATGAGCAACTTAGTGCCCTGAGCAGGATCTCGTGACACACGAATCGCCAAAGGGAGAATGGCCATGGCCATGCAAATCCACTGCCAAGCCTCGCAACAAGCCGCTTCTCCAAGTCCAAGCGGATTACTATAGCGAATGTACAAGCTCAATCAACAACTATTGGCTCGGCCATGCCCGGCCCCGCTGGTCGACTTAGAATTGCCAACTCGAGTGTCCCTCGCTGATGATGGCCATGCCTCACAACGCCGCCCGCACAAAGCAAGCGCCTTCAATCGGTTATCCGTATACCGTCGAAAAGGTCAAGAGGTAAACGAGCGATGACCAGCGGAAAGCGTATATAGCCGCCCAAATTTCTCATACAAGCAGCGGCAAAATTACTATGCCCGCAAAGTGAAAATCATAGTCACGCAGAGCTCGCGAACACGCCGAGAAAGAAGCATAAAAGCATAGGCGCCAGTAAGTAGACAAGGAGATGGAAGCTTCTACGCCAACCTTCGCCACGGCCTCACGAGCATAGATCGATCATGCCCGCCATCGCCATCTGTATCAACTTGATGCCGAGAAGCGCTTATCGGCGCATGGAAGCAATGAAGCGTGACATGGCAAAACAGATGGCTAACCTAGGCGTGCCAAGCCCAAGCCCGGCTATGGTGTAATCAAGCCGAGGAAGCCCTTTCACCGCCGAATCGAAAACACGCCACTGCTGCAAGGCATCACATTCCCACAATTTGAGAAATATTTCGGGAAGACACGCAAGTGATCGCTCGAGATCATTCGAGGCACAAATTCGAATGGTGACAAATATCAAGCTCTAAAAATGCGAGCATTCGAGGGAGCTCTACAAGGAAAGCAATGTGCATGGCTTGGAAGGGTTCCCCGTGGATCTATAGCGGTTGGGAAGTGTTGAGGGAAAATTCCTTGAAGAATTTGGCACCGACCAACACCTAAGAATCGATTCGATCTCGCTAAAGTCAAGCAAGGCGAGCATGAGTCTTATGGAAGTTACTTGAAAAGGTTTGAGGAGACACTCGACCAAGTGACCGCAACCAGTGATCCCGAGATTACTTTCTGCTATCTAAACAACATGAGAGCAGGGCCTCTGAAGACAATGTTGGCCATGAACCCGGAGCCTCCAAGGCCAGGCGCTAGCAAGTTCCCATGCTTTGCTCGACCGAGACCGCTCGAGGCACAAAAATAAGAACAAGGACAAGGCCAGCTCGGCCACACCCCGACTCAGACCGTGAGGCGCAATCGCCTGCGCAGAGTGAGGAGGTCGCCTACTCCCGCCAAAAGTTATTCGTAGAAGCTCGCTTACCCCGTTAAACACAACGCGGAGACATCATGCTCCGGATCGGGGGACGCTCTACCTGCCCCATATCCACTTGATCCCGAGCTCGCCCATACCGTGGATCCTAATAAACCGCGACTACCATCATGGCACCGGCACACTATGAGGAATGCGTAGTCGCGCGAGATACAAAAGCTCATAAATGCGGGCAAATTAAACCGCTTTAAGAAACACCAGGCGACGGAACAATGCGACAATGAAAGACAAAAGACCCTCACGAGGAAGAGGTGGCCCCTCAAATTCGAGGAGTGGTCAACATGATTCAGAAGAGCTTCCATCCAACACACAACTTGGGAAGCACATATATTCACTCTCCAGAGCGGTGAACTCCCCAGCCGTACAGCGAGCAGGGGAACCCAACATCTTTTTTACCCGCAGTGAGTTAGCAAGTACCCCACTAGCTTCCGAGCAACCGCTAGTCATCTCTCGTCTGTAAACGCATGGCAAGTCACATTGTGGTTCGCTCGACAGTGCGTGCAGATATCATGTACTATTCCTGCTTTTAAAGAGTTGAGTTAGCAGATGCCCTGCCCGGCCGCAACCCTACCTTGGAAAACCGGGAGGGGTTCACTAATCACCAAGTGGGCGTAAAAGGTACTATCGAACCGAAGTGTTCATGGGAGACGGGCACAAACCCGAACCGAGATGATCACTTTCCCGGTGATCGACCTCAAATCACAATTGCATCAAGGCCATGGCCAAATTTCAAATGGTCACCTCGATACCTCACCAAAAGGCAAAATTTTACACGTAGAATGGCGTGGGTATCGAATAGCAAGCCTCGTGCAATGTGGAGTATGTCGAGACTCCCAAAAGAAAAAAAGCCGACAGGACATTCCCGATCAGACAACCGCAGAAAAAGAGGTGCCCGACACCACGACAATTACCACCACCATAAACTGCATAGAGATCGAGCAGAAGCCGGAAGCGAGCATGGATCCCATGGACCTCTGCAACCCCATCCCCGCCATCCCATCATTCAGGCGTAAGGCAAAGCGCCCAAAGACAAAGGATATTGAGATGGATACCGCAAGCGCGGATGAACCCGATATCAAACCCGAGGGCGAGCTAGAAGAAATTATCATCAATCCCTCCTACCCCGAGCGTAAAATCAAAATCGGAAGGCCATGCCTCCGCAGGCTCGGGAAAGGCCGATTGACTTATTGAAGAACAAGCCTGATGTATTTGCTCGACTGCCGAAGACACGCAAGTGATCGGCCGATGACGTTGCAGGCGCCACGACTTGAATGTTGACCCCACATTCGACCCCCAAGAATGGCCGCGGCAATACTCCCTGAAAAGTGATGCCATCCGCGTAGAAAAGCTCTCAAGGCGCACATCATCGAGGAAATACAAGCATCATTCGACTCGGCTAGCAAACGTGGTAATGGTCGAAAAAGCAAACGACAAATGGCGAATGTGCGCTGACTTCACCAACCTCAATAAGGCCTCGCCCGAAAGATCGTATCCGCTACCACCGATTGACATGCTCGTGGACTCCATCAGCCGGTTTCGAGATGCTCGCCTCGATGCATACTGGTATCATCAAGTCGATGAATAAGCAAGACAAAGCTAAAACAAACCTTCCGGCAAATGGGCCTATATCGCTATAAAATGATGCCATTCGGCCGAAGAACGCAGGGCAACCTATCGCCAGATGGTCAACAAAGTCTTCCTACTGAAGGAACATGGAAGCGCACATTGATGACATGGTCATTAAAACAAAAGGTCGCGACCACACTCGACTTGGCGTAAACATTTGCCAATCTCCGAAACACAACATGAAGCTTAATCCGCAAATGCGCTGGTTCGAAAGCAGAAAATTCCTGCTTATGGTCAACCATGAGATAGAAGCAAACCCTGTAGAAGATCCGTGCCCCGCCGACATGGAGCAGCCTCTATCAGCATTAAGCACATACAACGATCGAACGGAGAATAATTGCCCTTGGCCGCTTCATCTCCCGGCCGGAGAAATGCCTCCCGTTCTTCAAAATCTTGCAAGGCGGCAACAAAGGATTCGAGTGGAATGCCGACGCACTGCAGCCCTCGAAAGCAGCCTCGTGGAATACTTGGGCAAACCACCCCTCCTCGCCAGCCCCGTGTCCGAGAGCCACTATATGTATACCTAGCGCCACTGCCAGCGCGTGCCGCGCCGCCGTGTTAGTTGGGGAGAAGAATCGACATTCAAAAACCCGCATGTACTATGTATCCAAAGCCCTACCCCGCTGAGGGTCGTTATTTTAATGCGTAAAAATTAGCTTACTCGCTTGTCATACCGCTCTGAAATTAAGGGCTTACTTTTTCTCGCACATGTAATCATAGTATACACAGATGCACCACCGCGCAAGATCCTTCACAAGCCTCGACTCATCTGCATGACTCAATCGGGCGATAGAGCTCACCGATTCCACATCGACTACTTGCCCAGAGAGCAATCAAGGCCCTGCATTAGCCGATTTTCTCTGTCGAAACAAGCTTCATCCAAAGCAGAAGAGCTCGAGAACCAATGACAAACGAAGTCTCCGAGCAAAAACAAATGCCACAACCCCGACCTACTTATCGGGATTTATATGTTGACGGGTAAGAGCAAGGTCGGAGCGGAGCCGGCATCCTTCTCATAGCTCCCGACCAGTCACGTAATTTGAGCTAGCATTACGATTCAAGTTCCCCGCCTCCAACAACGCAAGCCGAGTACGGCAAGAATCGCCTGGCCTCGAACTAGCGTACACGGGAATTGATACGATCACAAGCAGTACTCGGATTCTCAACCGGTTTGTGAACCAAGTCCAAGGGAATACATGGTACATCACCCCACACTAGTCAAGCATCGCGAGAGCTTGTCAAAGGAATTCTTGAAAAATTTCAAGTTACGGAAAATAATCGAGAATAGGATCGAAAGCGGACATACGCTTGACGCACTATCTGTCTAAGATCGCCGTGAAGAAAGCTTATCACTATTGAATCCTTCAAGAATGGTCGAGCACCTAGATATTCCGGCTATCGATAGACCGGTGGTAATCGGACATCGAGCCAGCGGCCGAGGTGGATTGACGTTACAAAGACTACATCGAGCAAGGGATCTACCCCAGCGACAAGGTCAAGGCCACCAGTCGAAGCCAAGCTGCCGATACTTCTGAGTGGGGAATTCTGCACAAGCGATCTAAGGTCGACCAATGCCGCTACCCCCCGTAATTCAATCAAGGTGTCCTATATGAGGTACATTTAGGGGAACGCGCCATCGCACCCGCGCCTCAGTAAAGCGGTATCATGCGCCAGATACTACTCGGATAATCCTCCGGCGGATTTGACGAGAAATATGTTCGTGAACGTGACAAGTGCCAAAGGTACGCTGACATACCAAGACTTCCCTCCACCATGCAAACCCCGCTTGTCGCGGCCGCCCTTCGACATGTGGGGATCGACTGACGACCGCTTCCACTCGCACGAGGAAAGTACAAATATGCAAAGGTCACCATCGATTATTTCACTTAAATGGATAAGCCAAGCCTCGGCCAAATCACGAAGCAAACGCCATCAAGTTCGCCCATGATCAAGTGTGGTGTAGGTTTGGCCTTCCGCGGCAATTGTATCCGACCATCCACACACAATTTTCTGACAAGCTTTACGAGAATGTAACTAGGCGTCAAGCATTGGCAATCAGTAGCCTATCCTCGTGGGAACGGCAAGCCGGCCGGAACAACAGCCTCCCGCACGCACTCAAAAGAAATCTAGAAGGGCGAGCAGGAAATGGGCGAGGAGCCGCCATCGCCTTTATGGGCAATAACCATCAGACGCGGTCCAACAATGGGAAACCCCATTTGCTCTCACCTACGGATCGAGGCAATGGGCTTGAAATGGCTTTGCCAGCCTATCGAAGTCTCCCACTACGTAACAAAACAACGAAGCCACAGGGGCAATAGACCTCGACCTCCTGTAAGAAAGAAGACCGATGCTCGACTCGTAATGGTCAACTACAAACAATGGGCAAAGGCCCATCATGACAAAAAGGTTGAGGCGTAGCCTTCATGGTGGGGGACCGGGTGCTCGTAAAAAATGAAGTGAGCCGACAATGAAAGCGTAATGGGAAAGCTATCGCCTCAACCGGAAGCGACCCTTCCAAGTCACCGTATTATCGTAGAAGGCACCTACACACTCCGAACTGAAGGAAAAGAGCTAAAACACCCATGGCATGCTAATCATCTCAAAAAGTACTATCCGTAGTAGTCGATCTTCCATACATAGATCGCAAGACCCTCGCTGAGGGTCACAAATTTTATTCAATAAAGGCAAGTTTTCTCTATATAATGTTTTACTCGATTAGCATCTACTATCTACAAGCGACTGTGGCCAAGCCCACCAACAATGTAATACCCAAGTACTAGTGAACTTAATTTCTCCGTGGCGAGATGCGGCCCCGCCCCTGCTCACGATTTTAGATGCCCGCCACGCGTAGGGCTCCCGCCCACCTGATAGAGGCTAAGCTACCTCGGGTTCCTCTAGTGACCGAGTAACACCGCTTAGTCGTATATCCTCACACCTGTGTGATATACTTCAACCGACCGGGTTACCCACACCGAATAACGGCCATGCCTCGGTTGATAGTCGCCGAGCCGGGCCTCGCCCGCTAAGCAATCATTCAAGCTCGCCTCAGCGATAGGGCCTTGCCCACTTAGAAGCCTTGGCCCTTGCCAAGCACTCAAACAATACCATCAGATGCCCGTGGAAAGCACCGACGAACACCGGTAACAAAGCCAAACTCATAGTAGTAAGACATTAACCTAAGATATTCGAGATTATTTACTTTATGTTTTCTCGGGTTAATGTTCTTTGCACGATTACTATCGCCCGATATATTGGGAACTACCCCGCATACAATTGTGTTGGTACTAATTAAATGCAGAAAAACACAAGTAAATATTATCGACGTAAAAACAAAAAACGTGCATTCACTTCGAGCAAAATGATGATAAATAAGAAGCAAATAGTCGGGAAATTGTTTACGAGATAAAGTATTTCCAAAAGGATCAAGAAGTTCTGTTACAAAAGGCACATCGGCCAAAACAAGATATTAAGTCTTTAAATTACATCGTGGGTCATGGAACCGCAGCATTTGCTTCCTCGATAGTGGCGCCTACCTTCGCTAAGCCGAAGCAGTCAAAGAACCCGCCCTTCTGCTTACGCATCAATCAAAGCATGCATATTGACAGCCTAATCGGGCCTGGGGTCCCATGGCTCCAATCCATCATCATTATCATCCCTGCTAGGCATCCATTCGGCCTCGAGTGCGTGGCACCAGCCTGCCTCCCCGGCGATACGCCAATCACCATCGTGCTCATGTCCACTGCCCCGCCTGCGAGCATTCGGCAGGATATGATTGGTACCACGGCATAGTAAGGCAATATAGCCCGGCGCACTCGAGAGGCGCGATGGAAGCCTCAAATCCTTCACCGAGTTCCCGCCGCCACCGATCGGGAATAGATTTTATAGCCGCCGCATCTCTCGGCCGCCCGCTTCCTTCAACGCCGTTACTGCCAATGATCCCCGCCAAGCCAGTGGCCACTTCTGCCCGATCTTCTCTGGCTACCAGATCGCTTCCCCGCCAAAGCCTTATTGTCGCCTCCAGCCTCGCTCAAGCAGCAACGCTCTCCTTCACGATCGGTCCAAGGCCGCAACCTGTCGTTTTATTTTTACCAGCCTCATCCCTCTCGACTCAATCTTCGGTATCGATCTCCTCCGTATCGATTATGATGTTGGTACAGAGGAAGCAATCTACAAACAACAAGCACGAGCAAGGTCGAATGGGCCTAACGTAAATTATCAAATTTAAAAGAAGTACGGGCATACCTCGCCGATTGAGCCCGACGTGTCAAGAAAACATGCCCTGCCTCCCTGGCCACGCAGATGCCTCAAGCAGCCTCGCCACTATACCTTTCCCCACCAGCCTCTAAGCAGATCGCCACTAGTATTAAGTCAATGTGTCCGATATTAGCCCCTGACGCCTTAAAGAACAATTGCCGCATCCGGCAAGTGGTAGGCATCTCAAAACTGAAGCAACCACGTGTCCTGAAGAATCGCGACAAATTGCTCGACTTCAGAATCTGGCCGGGACGAGAGGAGCGATCACCGGGCGGGGAAGGATGCTCTTTTTTTTTCCCCGGCCCTA
>CM028382.1:114028390-114106160 GCA_013146195.2 Codonopsis lanceolata
CTCGGGTTTTACGTGCTCTCGGCCAGGGTTCGAGGAAGCGGCTACAAGCCCGGATATCTACGCCAAAGAAGCGAGGCGGCCCAAAATTTGAGGATTTTGCCACATCGGTTTGGTTCCATTCTTGGGAAACTTCAACATCCCACTTTTTCAAGACTCGCGGTGCAAATCTCTCAATAACCACCAAGCTATGGAGTGGTAAGAGCGGCAAGCACCCAGCGGCATCTTCTGCAGAAAGCATCAAGCTTGGTGGAAGCGGAAGGTTGATTAGCCAGCTGGTGATCTCCCACCGAAAGCACCCCAAGGGGTTCAGACCAGAAGCAAAAAGATTGCTGCATGGCAAGCGGCAATGGGAAGGGCGTGCCTACGTGGAAGAAGCGGCCCGGTCCCGCATGCTAGCGAGAATCGTGCCGACCAGCGTGATGCAGGGAGATCATCAATGAGCAACTTAGTGCGGGAGCGGGATCTCGGGGCAGGTGAATCGCCCGAAAGGGAGAATGGCCATGGCGGTCATGCAAATCCACAGGCCAAGCCCTGCACAAGGCTGCTGCTCTCCAAGTCCAAGCGGATTACTATAGCAGAATGTACAAGCTCAATCAACAACTATTGGCTCTGGGCCATGCCCCGGTCCCAGTGGCTGACTTAGAATTGCCAACTCTGAGTGTCCCTGCAGCCGTTGATGATGGCCATGCCTCACAACGTCTGCCCGCACCAAGCAAACGCCTTCAATCGGTTATCCGTGTACCATCAGAAAAGGTTGAAGAGGTAAAACGAGTAGAGGACCAGGCGGAAAGCAGATATAGCCGCCCAAATTTCTCATACAAGCGTAGCGCGGGCAAAATTACTATGCCGCGGTGAAAATCATAGTCATGCATGAGCTCGCGAACATCTTGAGAGAAAAGCATATCGGGCTAAGCGTGAGCGCGAGTAGACAAGGAGATGGAAGCTTCTGCGCCTACCTTACGCCCGCCGGCCTCACGCGAACATAGATCGGATCATGCCCGCTCATCGGGTATCAACTTAGATCTTGAGAAGCGCTTATCGAGCATGGAAGCAATGAGCGTGACATGGCAAAACAGGAATGGCTAACCTAGGCGTGGCCAAGCCCGGCTATGGTGTAATCAAGCCGCTGGAGGGAAGCCCTTTCACTGCTGAAATCGAAAACGCGCCACCTGCGCAAGGCATCACGTTCCCACAATTTGAGAAATATTTTGGGAAGACACGGGCAAGTGACTGGCTCAGATCATTCGAGGCACAAATTCGAATGGTGACAGATATTGAAGCTCTAAAAATGCGAGCATTTGAGGGAGCTCTACAAGGAAAGCACAGGGCATGGCTTGGTAGGGTTCCCAGGTGGATCTATAGGCGGTTGGGAAGTGTTGAGGGAAAAATTCCTTGAAGAATTTGGCAGCTTCTTTGGACCAACACCTAAGAATCGATTCGATCTCGCTAAAGTCAAGCAAGGCGAGCATGAGTCTTATGGAAGTTACTTGAAAAGGTTTGAGGAGACACTCGACCAAGTGACCATGACCCGGTGATCCAGAGATTACTTTACGCTATCTAAACAACATGAGGCGGGGCCTCGAAGACAATGTTGGCCATGAACAGGGAGCCTCAAGGTGAGGCTGCTAGCAAGTTCCCATCTGTTTTGCTCGGCCAAGAGGCTGTTCGAGCGGACAAAAATAAGAACAAGGACAAGGCCAGGGGCGGCTCGGCCACGCCGGTGACGGGACGGGAGGCGGCAATCGCTCACGCGAGGCAGGGGAGGAGGTCGTCTACTCCCGGCCAAAGTTATTCGCTCGGTTTACCCGTTAAACACAACGGGAGGACATCATGCTCGGATCGGGGGCGCTACGCCCGTCCATATCCACTTGATCCAGAGCTCGCCCGTACCGGGGATCCCGATAAATCTGCGACTACCATCATGGCAGGGCACACTATAGAGGAATGCGTAATCTTGAAGCAGCGAGATACAAAAGCTCATAAATGCGGGCAAATTAAACCGCTTTAAGAAACACCGAGGCGGCAGGAACAATGCGGACAATGAAAGACAAGGCAGACCTCCACGAGGAAGAGGTGGCGGGCCCCTCAAATTCGAGTGGTCAACATGATTCGGGGAAGAGCTTCCATCAACCACATGACTTGGGAAGCACATATATTCACTCTCAGGCGGTAAATTCTCGGTAGTGCAGCGAGGGAACCAACATCTTTTTACCGCGGCGAGTTAGCAAGTACCCTCAGCCTCAGAGCAACCTAGTCATCTCATGCAGTAAGCGAATGGCAAGTCCACGGGTTACGCTCGACAGTGCGAGGCGGAGATATCATGTACTATTCTGTTTCAAAGAGTTAGAGTTAGCGAGGCAGTACAACCCTACCTTGGAAAACTAGAAGGGTTCACTAATCACCAAGTGGGCGTAAAAGGGACCATCAGTGGAAGTGTTCATGGGAGGCGGGGCCTGAGCCGGACGAGAAATGATCACTTTCTAGTGATTGACCTCAAATCGGCGTACAATTGCATCTTGGGCGCGCCGGCCAAATTTCAAATGGTCACCTCGATACCTCACGAAAGGCAAAATTTTACAGAGAAGATGGAGTAGGTATATTGAATAGCAAGCCTCGGGCAATGTGGGAGTATGTCGAGAGACTCCCAAAGCGATTGTGGACCTTCCGATCGGACAACCGCGAAAAAAGAGTGCAGGACACTACAAGCTGTTACCACCTCCATAAAGCGCATAGAGATCGGCGAAGCGGGAAGCGAGATGATCCCATGGACCTGAACCGGCCGTCAAGCCCCGTCCCGGCTCATTCGAGGGCGTAAGGCAAAGCGCCCAGACACGAGGATATTGAGATGGATACCACAAGTGCGGGATGAACGATATCAAACACGAGGCGGTGGAAGAAATTATCATCAATCCCTCCTACCGGCGAGAAAATCAAAATCGGGAAGGCCATGCCTCCAGAGGCTCGGGAAAGGCTGATTGACTTATTGAAGAAACGATGCGGATGTATTTGCTGGTATCGAAGACATCTGAGGATCGGCGATGGCGTTGCGCGCCATGACTTGAATGTTGACCCCACATTCAGGCCGATCAGCGGCGTCGCGGCAATACTCCCAGGAAAAAAGTGATGCCATCAGGGCGAGTAGAAAAAGCTCTTGAAGGCGGAGACATCATCGAAAATCTGATGCAGGCACGGCTAGCAAATGTGGTAATGGTCAGAAAAGCAAACGACAAATGGCGAATGTGCGTTGACTTCACCAACCTCAATAAGGCCTGCCCGAAAGACTGTTATCCGCTACCACGGATTGACATGCTCGTGGATTCCATTGCCGGTTTCGAGATGCTCAGCTTCCTGGATGCATACTCGGGGTATCATCAAGTCAGGATGAATGAGCAAGACAAAGCTAAAACAGCCTTCCGGGCAGCGGGGGGCCTATACTGCTATAAAATGATGCCATTCGGGCTGAAGAATGCAGGGGCAACCTATCAGCGTATGGTCAACAAAGTCTTCGGCTCGCAGCTCGGAAGGAACATGGAAGCGTACATTGATGACATGGTCATTAAAACAAAAGATCGCGACCACACCCTGGACTTGGCAGAAACATTTGCCAATCTCCGGAAACACAACATGAAGCTTAATCCGGGCAAATGCGCTTTCGGGGTTCGAGCAGGAAAATTCCTCGGGTTTATGGTCAACCAGCGCGGTATAGAAGCAAACCCAGAGAAGATCCGAGGCCACTTTCGACATGGAGCGACCCTCTTGCATTAAGCACATACAACGGCGAACGGAAGAATAATTGCCCTTGGCCGCTTCATCTCCCGGTCAGCGGAGAAATGCCTCCCGTTCTTCAAAATCTTGCGCGGCAACAAAGGATTCGAGTGGAATGCTGACTGCACCAGAGCCCTCGAGCAGCTCAGGGAATACTTGGGCAAACCACCCCTCCTCAGCAGTCCTGTGCCCGGAGAGCCACTATATGTATACCTAGCGGCCAGAGACCAGTGTGGCAGTGTTAGAGAATCGAGACATTCAAAAACACATTGTACTATGTATCCAAGCCCTCGATCTGTTGAGGGCCGTTATTTAATCTGAGAAAAATTAGCTTACTCGCTTGTCATAGGCTGCAGGAAATTAAGGGCTTACTTTTACGCACATGTAATCATAGTATACAGATGCACCACTGCGCAAGATCCTTCAAAGCGACTCATCGGGCGGATTACTCAGCGGGCGATAGAGCTCACGAATTCCACATCGACTACTTGCCGGGAGAGCAATCAAGGCCAGGGCATTAGGCGATTTTACGGTCGAAACAAGCTTCACCCAAGAAGAGAATGAGAACCGGCGGACAAGCGAGTCAGAGCAAAAGCAGTGCCCTGACCAGGCCTACTTCTTGTTGGGATTTATATGTTGATGGGGCGGCGAGCAAGGTCGGGGCGGAGGCGGCATCCTTCTCATAGCTCAGGCCAGGTCACGAATTTGAGCTAGCATTACGATTCAAGTTCCCGCCTCGAACAACGTGGCGAGTCTGGCGATGTCGCCGGTCTCGAACTAGCGGCGGACATGGGAATTGATCACGATCACGGTGTACTCGGATTCTGGCGGTTGTGAACCAAGTCGAGGGGAATACATGGTACATCACCCACACTAGTCAAATCTTGCGAGCTTGTCAAAGGAATTTTGAAAAATTTCAAGTTACGGGAAATAATCGAGAATAGGCCAGAGCAGACAACATGCGGCGGACTATCTCTCTAAGATCGTGAAGAAAGCTTATCACTATTGAATCCTTCGGTAATGGTCGAGCACCTAGATACTCCGGCTATCGATAGACTAGTGGTAATGGACATCGAGCAGGCCGAGGGGTGGATTGGCGATTACAAAGATTACATCGAGCAAGGGATCTTACCGCCGACAAGGTCGAAGGCCACCACGATCGAAAGCCGGGCTTGTCGGTGCTCGGTAGTAGGGAGTGCGTATAAGCGATCTAAGGTCGGACCAATGCTCATTGCGTACCCCGAGCTAGCGAAGGTGTCTATATGAGGTACATGAGGGGAATGCGGCGGCCATCAGGTACCAGCGCTAGCGAGAAAGGGTATTGCGCGCGAGGATACTCTTGGATAACTCTCAGAAGGGATGCGAGAGAAATATGTTCGTGAATGTGACAAGTGCCAAAGATGCAGCGGACATACCAAGACTTCCCTCCACCATGCAAACCCGGTTGTTGCGGCTGGCCCTTCGACATGTGGGGGATCGACTGTCGGACCGTTTCCACTCGCGAGGAAAGTACAAATATGCGGTGGTCACCATTGATTATTTCACAAAATGGATAGAAGCCAAGCCTCGGCCAAAATCACGAAGCAAATGTCATCAAGTTCGTCCATGATCAAGTGTGGTGTAGATTTGGCCTTCGCGGGCAATTGTATCCGACCACGGCACAGTTCTCGGACAAGTTCTGACGAGAATGTGGCGACTAGGCGTCAAGCATTGGCAATCTTACGTAGCCTATCCTCGAGGAGCAGGCAAGCCAGCCGGAAACAAGCGGCTCTGCCGCCTCAGAGAAATCTAGAAGGGCGGCGAGGGAAATGGGCGAGGCGCCATCGGCTTTATGGGCGTCGAGAACTGCATGCAGCGGTCCAACAGGGGAAACCCCATTTGCTCTCACTTACGGATCAGAGGCAATGATTCCAGTTGAAATGGCTTTGCCCAGCTATCGAGTCTCCCACTACAGCGAACAAAACAACGAGCTTGCGCGGGCAATAGACCTTGACCTCCTAGAAGAAAGAAGACTGGATGCTCGACTCAGAATGGTCAACTACAAACAGCG
Organism: Codonopsis lanceolata; assembly: GCA_013146195.2. Classification (NCBI taxonomy): domain Eukaryota; kingdom Viridiplantae; phylum Streptophyta; class Magnoliopsida; order Asterales; family Campanulaceae; genus Codonopsis; species Codonopsis lanceolata. The sequence goes on from CM028382.1 coordinate 114,034,206, forward strand.
GGCAAAGGCCCATCATGACAAAAGGTTAGAGGCAGAGCCTTCATGGTGGGGGACTGGGTGCTCAGAAAAATTGAAGTGACCGGACAGCGAGCAGAATGGGGAAAGCTATCGCCCAGGGGAAGGACCCTTCAAGTCACTTGGTATTATCGGAGAAGGCACCTACACACTCCGAACTCGGGAAGGAAAAGAGCTAAAACACCCGTGGCATGCTAATCATCGAAAAAGTACTATCAGTAGAGTTAATCCTCCTTACATAGGCAGGCAGACCCTCGGCCTGTTGAGGGTCACAAATTTTATTCAATAAAGGCAAGTTTCTCAATATTGTTTTACTTAGATTTTATTGGCATCTACCATCTACAAGTGACCAGGGCCAAGCCCAGTCAACATTCAGAATACCCAAGTACTAGTGAACTTAATTTCTCTGTGGGTGAGATGCGGCCATGCCCGGTTCACGTACTTAGGATGCCCGCCACGCGGTAGGGGCCTGCCCGTCGGATATCGGCTAAACTACCTCGGGTCCCACGGTGGCCGAGCAACCTTTTTAGTCGTATATCCTTACACCCAGATTGATATACTACAAGACTCGGGTTACCCACAGAACAACGGCCATGCCGGTTGATAGTCGCCGGGCCAGCAATCATCTGAAGCTCGCCCAGGCGATAGGGGCCCTGCCCACTCAGAAGCCTTGGCCCATGCCAAGCATTCAAACAATACCACACTGTATGCCCGGGAAAAAGTACCAGCGGACACCGGGTAACAGGCCAAACTCATAATAGTAGGACATTAACCTAAGATATTTGCACTATTTACTTTATGTATGCTGAGTTAATGTTCTTTGCACGATTACTATACTGCAGATATATTTACGGGGACTACCCGCATACAATTGTGTTGGTACTAATTAAATGCGGGGAAAAACACAAGTAAATATTATCGGACAGAAAAACAAAAACACATGCATTCATTTCGAGCAAAATGATGATGAATAAGCGACAAATAAGCGGGGAAATTGTTTCTGAGATAAAGTATTTCCAAAAGGATCAAGAAGTCTGTTACAAAAGGCACATCGGCCAAAACAAGATATTAAGTCTTTAAATTACATCAGGGGTTGTGTGGAGCTGCAGCATTTGCTTCCTCGATAGTGGCGGCCTGTATTTCTGCTTGAAGCTGAGCAGCTGCCTCAGCAACCCGCCCCTCCTTCTCGGCCTTACGGGCATCAATCAGGCTACAGACATTGACAGCTAACGGGGCTGGGGGGTCCCATGGCTCCAGTCCATCATCATTATCATCCCGGGCTAGGGCATCCAATTCGGCCTGAGTGTAGGGCACCAAGTGATGCAGCTTAGGGCCTCACGGCGGTAAGGATCGGCGGCGCAATCGGCCATCGTGCTCATGTCCACCGTCCCGTGCCGCGAGCATTCGCGAGGATATGATTGGTGCCAGCGGCATAGTAAGGCAATATAGCCGGCGCTTGGCGCAGAGGCGTAAGGGGAAGCCTCGAAATCCTTCACGGCTGAGTTCGGGCATTGCCCGGTGATCGGGAATAGATTTTATAGCCATTGCATCTCGGCCTGCTCCTTCAACTCACTGCTGGTGATCCATTTGCTCGCTCGAGGCCACTTCGGCGGGATCTTTATTTGGGCTACGGGATTGTCTTCTCCTCGGCCAAAGCCTTGTTGTCGACCTCGACCTCTTGCCGCGGCAATGCTCTCCTTGGCCGGCCGGTCCAAGGCTGCGGCACAGTCGTTCTTATTCTTTACCGGCCGGCCGGCTCGTCCCTCTCGGACTCAATCTTCTTGCGGGTATCGATCTCCTCTGTGTACCGATTATAGATGTTTGTACAGGAGGAAGCAATCTACAAACAACAAGCGCGAGCAAGGTCAGAACAGTCTAACAGAAATTATCAAATTGAAAAGAAGTATGGGCATACCTCGCTCAGATTGAGCCCGATGTGTCCAAGTAAAACATGCCCGGCCGTCTCGGTCATTGGTGACGATCTCTTGAAGCGGCCGCTTCATACCTTTCCCCACCGGCCGGCGGGGCGCAGGCGAGCAAGTCAATGTGTCCGAATATTGGGGCCCTCGGACGGTCCGGCAACAATTGCCCGGGCATCGGGTACAGTGGTAGGCATTTCAAAGTCGGGAAGCAACCACGGCCTGGACGAATCGCGGAGTTCGACCCGTAACCGGCGAGAGGAAGCGTCGGTGGCGAGGAAGGATGCCTTTTTCTTTCCCGCCGCCTTAGCGGCCTAGCAGGCCGGCGGTGGCGCGTCGAACACTCTAGCAACATCACGAGGAGGTGGTGGAGGCGGTACCTTGGCTATCTTCTTGGCATTGGGGCTTTCTTGCCATTGGGATGAAGGGGCGATGGGGGCGTCTTGGGGGGTTGGCTTGCCAAGGCGCCACCGCCTACTCTCCTCGGCTTCCAACCTCGAATGCGCCTCGGGGACAACATAGCTGCAAAGAGAAAAACAACTCAGTATCACGACTAGAATGGAAGTAACAAAGTGAAACAATTAAAAGTAAAACCCGAACCGACCAGGAGCTTCAGTATAGACAGGTGTACAGTCGTGCCCGAGCCTATGACACATCTGACAGTCTGCACGAAAATTTTGTTCGTGATAATCGCCCAATACTCGTGGGCCTCTTGGCGTCGAAAGAACCTGAGGGCTCCACCTCGGGGCGGCGGCCGGAGCACCCGGCGTAGGTTGCGAGGATTGCACACCAACTCCTTCCAATCGAGCAGGCGCTCTTGGTGACTTTCTTTTCCCATCCATCACAACGCGCCCGGGGCATCGGGATAACCGTCGGCGGCAGTGTCACCGGTGGTGAACCCGCCACGAGGAAGTTTGGGGGCGTTTATCAAATCTTGGCTCATAGGCATTATCGGCCACCGGTCAGAGACTTCGATCGGGGCCGCTCTTATCCCGAGGCATCCACCTTCCCTGGCACATCGGACAAAATCCTAAGGAAGCTCGAATTGGAACGAGCATTTACCCGACCATAAGCATCAACGCTCAGAATAAAGAGACGCCTGAAAATCTTGCTCGTCGGCTCTATGCGTAGTAAACGACACGCCACAATATACGCCATAAGGGCCCTTACAGGTGTTCGGCATCAGTCAGGGGCATCGGACGAAATTCTGAAGGAATAAAAGGACAAAGGGATCGAGGGGCAAGCGGGCCTACTCGGAAGAAGTGCGAAGAAGAGCGGTTTACCATTACGCTCAGGGAAATTCACCATCGCGAGGCACCGCCTTCTCTGCCGATAGTCCTCGGGCTCATGCCCGTCGAGGTAAACCAGGCGGTCGGTCGGTTGGCGGGGTATCGGTGAAGCCCAATGAGCGCATCTGGCGTCTCGTCGGCATCGATGCCCGAGGCGAAGCGAGGCGAGCTTCGTAGCCGCACCTCCGGTGCACGCAGTTTGCCGACGCCGCCTCGCGATAGGGATGTTATCTGAGTCCTCATCAGCTGACGGGCAGGCGTCGTTGACCACCAGACGTCCCCTGGCCTCGGGCAATATCGCACCACCTACCCTCGTTTCGGGCAGAAAATCATCCTGTTCGGCCAATTGGGCACGGCCATGCCTGCCTGAAGCCGGTCCGGACAAATGAGTGTGGCCCGGCCCACCGGAAGCTAAGCGACCTTGTTCCACTTCCCCCTCGGACAAGCTGGAGGCGGATAAGGTAATCACGGGCACATGGGCCTCTGGATCAACGGACACACGAGGTCGGGCAGCCACGACCTCGCCAGCCACGGACTCATCACCCTGCTCGAATACTACGTCAATAGACGGGGACCTCTCACTGCTCATGGGGTCATTCTGCCCGCCATAACTGAACTCCTCCCGGTCGTTTTCAGAGAAATCTCCGTCGGACATCTACAGAGATCGAGGAAAAGCATGGTCAGATCCTATCCAGAAAGGAGCAGTCATTAAGAAAGAGGAAAAACCCTAAGTCTAGGTCAATCCAAGGGGCCTTGCCCGCCGAGCGAGACACAGTGGGTCTCTCCTCGATCTCAGCCTAGGGACTCGCCTAATCTATTCAAGGCAATCCAGGAAACATTGAAAACAGAAAGGGAGAAAAATTGAAACGCTGAAACAAACAAACGGGAAAATAAAGGCTGAGAAGAAGCAACTTACTGTTAAAGTTACGGAGAAATGCGCTTCGTGGAGTCAAAGTATGCAAGCGGCAACGCGGCCTGGGGCGACTTCGAAAATCGGCGCCAAAGTTGCGAGCTTCTCTCTATTCTTTTCTCTCTCTAAAAATCTGCAGGCACATAAAGCTTCAAATGGGCGGGCGCCGGTTTAAATAGGAAAACCTCGGAGATCGTCTTTGGAAGGCGAAAAGCAGATATTTCGCCGTCGAGCCAGCGCGCATTAAATGCGCCGTCCGGGACTAACACCCCGTCTTTTCGGTCACCTCTCGGCGGCTCCGCAGCGCCTCGTCCCCTCCTCTGCGAGAACCACTCGGTGAAAGGCTTCTGCAGCGCGCCTCGGTACGGTTGTAAAGATGCGGAACCTTCTGACGAGATTCGGCCCGATCAGCAGCATCGTGAATTTCATAAGTGTAAGGCTTGGGTTTTGGGGCAACCGATACATACACGCTCCTCGCCTCGAGCATAAATACTCGCCGGGCGCAAAGCTAGGGGCAGCGATATACCCGGCCCAAATGCGGTCACGGCGAGGCGGGAGTTGCCATCACGGGCGATCACGAGCATGGGCCTCGAGGGCCGCGGGCCAGCGAGCATAAAAAAAGCAACCCCATACTGGCGAGCATGGCGTTCACGACCCGGCTTGGTCGGACACGGTCCGGCTGTCCGTCGAGGGGCCTTGCAGGAATTTGGCGATCCTTCATATACCTCATCACCATGCGAGGACGGCGAGGGGCCTTGCCCGCTCATTCCTCATCGAGCAAATGACACCAAGTGGCTTCGCCAAGACACGGCCACAAGTTATCATATGTAGGCGGGACACTTGCCTTATTCATTCACGATATCCGCACGACGATCGTATATCAACGAGAGTCCAGAGTTTCACTCCTTGTGGAACAAGGTGACTACAGAAGCCAAATCCTACCGGATTCAACTACCGCGAGGGCCAATAAATACTCCTCAGGTCATACACCACAAAGGTACATGCTCTCATACACTCACGCCTCTTCCTTGAGTTACGGTGATACGTTCTCTCTCTCATACACTGTACTTACTCTCGCCGGAGGGGTTTCGCGAGGCCACCGCCTTGCACATCCACTCTTTCGGGTTTTGTGGCTCTCGGCCGGGTTCAAGGAAGCAGCGACAAGCCCAGATATCCTACCCAAAGAACGGACGGCCCAAGCTGAGGATTTTGCCGCATCAGATGTCAAAACCAGGATTTGGCGAGACCTTAAAATATGAGTTGGTGGATGATAGACACGAAAAATCAAAGATATGTGAAAAACTCACACTTATATATGGGGTTCTTATATATAGTTGCATACGGTGGATTTGGCCTGTTGACTGCTTTGATGACAAATCTCCTCTAACTAGTGATTCGTTTCAGGGGATGACTCAAAATGAAACACGTATCATGGTTTATACTTTATAGTTCTTCATATGTTTTTGTGATTTTCGTAACAATGGAAGCCGTTATGGACTGTAAGCTTAAACTTTGTATAATCTTGTTTCTGGGGAAGTTCATACATTTCCTTTTAATGTTGGAAGATGAAGAACCTTTAGAGTGGGTTCACTTGTCTGGCTTTTAACGGGAAAGGTAGACGGGTTGACAGTCAAAACAATTTAACCAATCTAAACTTGACTAAACATGGTTATAGTGATCAAAACATTCCGAATAATTCCCATTTTAGCCAACTAAAGAAACAAATGAACCATAAATCATACCAATGTTTTCTACGAATTTGCAGGATTGTTCACACTATATCAAATAAAACAAATAAAATAGTCACATCTTACATACTGGAGTATCAATTTGCAATAGTTTCTCGTACCAATAAGAAAAAGGGAAGAAGTACCAGAGACAGGAAAGGCACCCCAATAGAAAAAATAATACGGAAGAACAATAATATTTACACTAGTATTTGATGTCTAGGTTCATCAATAGGCAAACTTAAAACAGTATCACACATATTCAGTGACCACTGACCCAATATAATTAACTGGCCTTTGGCTATGTCTTGAGCCAGTTATGACATAGCGATTCCTCTGTCTCGAGCTGGTTATGCACACTGATTCCTTAAGTTCAGATTTCAGATAAGCTTTTCTTCCTTTTGTGCTTCCCCTTTACCCTTTTTGAGAAGTAGATACGTGGCTACATATTGTACCTTGAAGAAAGACACTACACACCCTACCGTACTTTAGCACATTTCATATTATTCTGTGTGTTAAAGACAACAAAAAGATGGCGGTTCAACTTGGTATGAAAGAAAATCCAAGAAAAGATGAGTAAAAGTTGATATAAAGTTTCTTAACGCACACAAATTCTCCAGAACGACTAAAGTCTTTGCTAAGAAAAGGATGGAAATCCTTGATCGATAATCGAATTAAGAGTTTGTAAACAAAATACTGGTTGGAAACCATAGAAACTACTAAAGTCATAAACCTTTGGCCACAGAGGAAAACAGCTGAATTTCTGCAGAAGTTGTAAGAATGCAACAGTAGCTACGACTCACAAAACTGTCAATGCAGTTCCCAATGTACTTGTACAAAAGCTACACTGAAATGTGCATTGGTCAGAAAATTAATAACACCGGAAGACTTTAATTCTAAAGCAGGAATTAAGCACAAAGGTTTACCAAACAATCTACAATCCTATGCTTATAGATCTAACCTCATGGTAAAAAAGATTTCACTAAATAAAATGACTTGTTTTACAAAAAATTATCTGAAATCACTAAATCAAACACTCTCACAAGACAACAAGTCTTGAAGAGCAAAACTCACATAAACAAAGGGTAAAGAAAACCTGGGATTAAAAAAGCAACTTCAGAAACTGACCCCAGGAAGACAAGCAGGCGACAACTCAATGTAGTTCCAGATGTAGCTTCTCCAATTGTTGGCCACTGATCACGCCAGAAAGGGGGTGACTACGCGTGGGGTACACGTGGTCTTTGGTCAGTGAGGGCATGCGGTGTGGGAGCGGCAAGATGGATATCAATTTGGTGTTCTTGTTAGTTTCCTGTTATCTTCCTTGTTTCCGATGCGTGAGACACATCCCGATAAGAGAAAACACCGGTCGGGGAGGCTGGGAGGTTATCCCGGCTAAAGCCTCCCGGCGTGAGAGTCATGGGATAACGATAGAGTGTGAGGCGTTCCCTGTGATCACCACGAATAATCGTGTGCTAAGGCTGTAGCTCAATGTAAAAGAATATGTTAGCGTGAACGATGTCATACCTTGTGAAGTTGGTTACTTCCCTTTTTATACTCCTCTCGGGTTGGGCTTGCCGACAAGCAAGAACTGACACGTTGGAGACAAAGATCGTTGGTCGGCCGAGGTGGGCGGCTCTGATTGGTTCTCTCTTTTTCGGGTTTGTCGAGTATCGAGGCGGAGTCAAGCGTGAGAGGAGGGCGGGTGCGAGCACGTTGGTGTCTCTCCAATCGAACGGGGCCACCTGGCGTACTTTGTACTATGCTGACGTTTCTTCGCTTAGGTCGGTTGGACTTATGTCCTCGTTTTCTCCTGGTGGTCGGCTAGAGCCGAGGACCGATCATGTAAGGTCTGTCTGATGATATTTGGCTAGTGCGGAATAAGCCGGCACAGTGCAGTCGGCTGGTGGTGCTTGTGTCGAGATGGTCGTTTGAGGCGTGCCACGTCGGTTCGGTTGCGGATGTCGTTGTTCTAGCGACCACGTGTCGACCACGTGGGAGGCGAGGTTGAGTCCTTCACCCCGCGGCTGAATGTAGTTCCAAATGTAGCATCTCCAGTTACTGCATCCGAAACTGCATTCATTTTCAGCAATTCTATATTTTGAAAACTCTCTAAATATGTTGCTTCTCTATGCTCTGCACTGTTTTTGTCTCGATGTATTCTGCCTCTGAGTCGTGTCCTTATTTATATGAAGAGGAGACCTACACATGAATTAGGAAACAAACTCCAACATGGTAAAGGATTAGAATTGATAATTAAATAAACTACCTTAATTCCTAGATTCTATTACCAAATAAACAAGGACTCTTAGATATGTTTTTAGGAAAGAATTTTTGCCAAGATTGTGTGTCCAAATATACTCCTAAACTTTGGGACCAAGAAAATCAAAATACTATGAATATTTTGTTTCCAAAAATGCACCTAAACTTTAGGACCAAGAAAAATAAGAACAAACCAAAATAGGACATGCCTATTTTACCCTTACAGAAATAGCCTCATTTCTCTCTCTTTACAACACTGGTAAATCCCAGTCAACAAAAAATTATTTGATACTCCCTCCGTCCTTAATTTATTGTCCTGGTTGACCCGGCGCACCGTTTAAGAAAACCTATTTGACTGGATTATTAATATTGGTTTAATGTGTAGTTTCTTTTAAAGCCCATGTGTATGTGGCCCATAATTAAAGTAGGGTGAAAAAGTAAGGAAAAAGTGGTAAAAGTGATGTTCTAAAAAGGTAAGTTTCAAAGTGGACAATTATTTTGGAACGGACGAAAAATGAAAGGAGGACGATAATTTAGGGACGGAGGGAGTATAACTTTCAATCTATAAAGAAATGTTATCAGCTACTTTTTATTTTTTCTAAAAAAAAGGTTTTCAGCATAGGGGCTTTTAGAGAATTTCTATCAGTACATGACTCTAAAAAGGGTAATGAATCTCAAAATCAACACTATTTATAAATATTAAAAATCTAAGGTTGGCGCATTTTTCACAATAAAAAAGAGACCCAATGATAAGAAATTATATCAATATATCATGATTAGGAACATCGTTAATGCCCAAATCATGAGAATATATCCAAGTACGTGTTGGAGAATGGAGATGATTGCTTTTGAGTGCAATGTGTAGAATTAACTAGAGAACGCGGCGAGTCCTAAAGGGTATCTTCTTGTACGGATGGGGCCTGTGATTTTATGATCTCCCATGCTCAAACACTTTGATAATGCATTTGGCTTTCGGTTGTCTTGAATCATATTAATTAGATGTGAATTTTGATATCCAAACAAAAGGCTCCCCATCTGCTTTCTTCACCTCATCAGATGCCTCCAAAGATACGAGCGTGCGTGTACAAAAATACTATAATACCCTCTTGAGCATCTGGTCTCTGTTTAGATGATCGAGTTGTGGGTGCAACGTCAAAAGGGTAGTGGAATCTGCTTTCAGAATGAAATTCTTCCTTCCTTTTACGTTGCTCTCATGTCTGCTAAGCACTGCAACCCAACACCATGAGGTCTCTATATATAGTTCCCATGGGAGCTCAAGTTCCTCAAAGGAAACCCATAGTTCTTCTGATAACAATCTCATCTGTCTTACTTTCTAACATCAAATTCAGTCTCCTCTCTCCGCTTTCCCAAATACCTTCTCAGTGATTCTTTTAAGTGACAATGGCTTTGGTCACAAGATTGGGAGCTGAAAGGGCAGTGGTGATCTTCAGCAAAAGTACTTGCTGCATGTGTCACACCATTAAGACACTCATAAGCAGTTTTGGGGCCAATCCTATGGTTTGTGAGCTCGATGAACATCCAAATGGACAGCAAATAGAGCGGGAACTGAAGGCTTTAGGATGTAAACCAAGCGTACCAGCTGTGTTCATAGGGCAGGAAATGATCGGTGGGCCTAATGAGATCATGAGTCTACATCTCAAGGGAAAGCTAGTTCCCCTGCTCAAGAAGGCTAATGCTATATGGGTTTAACGACAAGAGCATAGTTCTATATGGCAGTGGTACATGTTATCGTGGTAACTACAATGAGCGCTTTTAAGCTTTAGTAGTGTCCACGAGGACCACGACAGCAGATACAATTTTTAAGTAGTACTAGAACGGCCTTCTTTGTATCAAGACTGAGAACTTCACGTGGGTTAGCATCTGTATGTTGCTTCTTTTGTTTAAATAACATTGTAATAGATGTAAACTGTGTTTGGGCAAATCTTCTTAATATTAACTTAAAACTGAAAAATGGCCGGAAAATTAGTAGAAGTTGATGCAACATATTGCTCCCAAACACTATACATGCAACAGCAAACACAAAGATCGTCAAAAATAGGGCATTATGAACCACGTGATCAATTAGAGAAGAAATAATTCCACATACTAAGTCTAAGAAAATGCCCATGTCACCACCAGGAGATTATGTGGAAATTCACCTCCGTTGTCAGCTTATTATCCTCAAACTTAATTAAAGATTTGGAGAATAAGTTCTGTTCACATATCATCTTTGCATCCATCTTCCACTGCAGGTACGTCACAAGTATCATCAACTCTATCAGAAGCATGCTTTTAAGACAAAGAAGAGAAAAAGATGCATCAATGTCCACAACTTGCATAGAAACAAAGTCAAAAGAATGAAAAGTGAGAAATTGATAGTCGAACCCAGGCATCAGCAATACAGAATTCTCAGTGAATGTCCCATAACAAGCACATAACAAGCAACTTTCTGTCCCAATAACCGACCACATAATCCTAAACAAGCACAGTTTCTCAAAAATCACCTGATAACAAGGATAATAATATAATATATGATAGCTTATACAGTTAATATCGAACTATCTGATATATCTGGCTGAAGAATCAGTACATGGATTTTTTTTCCATCAATGCCAAGATTAATGCATGTATTTTCTCAAGTTAAAACAGTATCATACATATTCAGCGACCCACAATATAACTGGCTTTTCGCTTTCTCCTGAGCCAGTTTTGGGATACTGATTCTTCAGTCCTGAGCCAGTTACACACACTGACTCCTTTATTCTTGTGGTTCTAAATTTTTACCCTTTTCAGGAAGCACGTACGTGGTTACATAGAGTACCTTGGAAAAAGACTACATAATCTATCGTACATAAGCATTATTCTTTTACGGTATTCTCTGTCAACAATGATAAAGAGAGATTGATACCCATGAATCAACTTGGTATGAAATAAGTCCAAGAAAAGACAAGTGAAAGTTGATAAATAGTTCCTCAACACTGCTCGAATTCTCAAGAACAACTGAAGTATTTGCTAAGAGAAGGATGAATTTTTGATCAGTAATCAAAAACAAATAGTTTTTACAAGTAAAATACTAGTATTAAACCATAGAGCTACTCAATTTTACTATTGGCCACAGGAAGTCGGCTGAATTCGGCAAATGCAGCCTCCTTATTCTCTCTTTACAACAGTGATCAATCTCGGTCATCAGAGAATTTATTTGATACTATTAACTTTTATCTTCTATTCACTTATTTCTTGAATCAGTATATAAAGAACGTTCTTTAATTTCAAAACAACTATAATTGAATAGTTTTAAAAATATTATGATCCTAAGATTGGTGCATTGTTCATAATAAAATATAAAAAAGTACCCAATGATAATGATGGCATTATGATTTGGCATGATGATCATGGCCATCTCAGTACGTGGAAATGCTAGGGTTCGAGTGCAACATGTAGAATTTACTAGAGAAAGCAGTGAATCCTAAAGATAGCATCCTGTATCATGTGATATTATTTTCTCCCCATGTTTAAACTTTTTTGATAAGCATATTCTTTGTCCAAATATTTTCTTTTCTATCACCCATTTCGCTTTGGTTTTCTTGAACCAAATTGGATAGGAATCTTGATATGGGGAGAATAGGCTGCTCAACTGGATAAAACCCAATCGCTTTCTCCACCTCAGCAGATGCTCTAATGTCATACAGTGATTTGCAGATTGTAATACCAAATGGTAATGGAATCTGCTGAGATATCATTCAGAACAAAATCTTACCTCTCTTTATGCCACTCTTGTGTCTACTAAAGCATTGTATGTAACCCAAACACTATAAGGCCTCTATATATATAGTTCCCATGGGAGCTCAAGTTCCACAAAGCAAACCCATAGTTCTTCTCATAACAAACTCTTCTGTCTTTCTCTAACATAACATCAAATTCTCTCTCCTTTCTCCACTTTCCCAAATACCTACTCAGTAATTCTTTCGAGTGTAGCAATGGCTTTGGTCACAAGGATGGGAGCTGAAAGGGCAGTGGTGATCTTCAGCAAAAGCACTTGCTGCATGTGCCATACCATTAAGACACTGATAAGCAGTTTTGGGGCCAATCCTATGGTTTACGAGCTTGATGAACATCCAAATGGGCAGCAAGTTGAGAGGGAACTGAAAGCTTTGGGATGTAAGCCAAGCATACCAGTTGTGTTCATAGGGCAGGAACTGATCGGTGGGCCTAATGAGATTATGAGCCTCCATCTCACAGGAAAGCTAATCCCACTGCTCAAGAAGGCTAACGCTATATGGGTTTGAGGACAAGAACATATATAGTTCTATATTGTAGTGGTACATGTTATATATCGTGGAAACTCCAGATAGTGCTTTTAAGCTTTAGTAGTTGCACATGACAACAAATCCGAATTAAGTAGTACTAGAACGGCCTTTTTTGTATCAGGACCGTGAGAACTTCACATGAGTTAGCTTCTGCATGTAGCTTCTCTTGTTTGAATAAACAATGCAATAGACGCAAACTGTGTTTGAACAAATCTTCTTTGAATCAATTTAAAAATGAAATGATGACAAGAAATTTGTTAGAAATTGACACAAGAAATTAAATAACACACTTAGCAGCCAAACACTACATGCAACATCAAAAGCAAATATCGGCAAAAAAGAAGGTGAATCATGTGATTTAAATAGAGAAGAAATAATCCCACATACTATGAAAATTCCCATGTCACGTGAACCACTAGGAGAATACGCGACAATTTACCTTGGCTTGCAGCTTATTCTAAAACATAACAAGAGATTTGGAGAATAAAGAGAGATTTCAAAGTGAAAAGACTGCGGAGAGAATTAACTTGGAGGCAGTAGCTTTACAGAAAGATGTGTCATGTCAGCAAGTCGTTATTAATACTTGGTGTACTTGTGTCCTGTTCTTCAACTTGTTTGTTATCTGTGTAATCTTTATCGGTTCCCCTCAAGCTAAAAGTTTTGCTAAAAAGATTTAGAACCTGAAGCTTGGAGAGTAAATAGGCTAGTTGAGTAGTTGGAAGAGCTTTGGTGAATTAATCTGCAAGCTGATTTGTTGAAGAAACATGAAATGGTTTGATTGAGACATTGACAATTTTTCTCTCTAATCAAATGGCAGTCTATTTCTCTCTCTCTCTCTCTCTCTCTCTCTCTATATATATATATATATATATATATATTGTCCTCTCATGGAAAACTGGAGCCTGATAGTCACATAATAGAGAAACAAGATTGACATTGGATATACAGAAGTCTTGAAGTAAGGAAACACCAAAGTGATCGCACATGCCACATTGGCCATACTTGTGTATTCTGCCTCTGCAGAACTTGAAACTGTTTGCTGCTTCTTAGATTTTCAAGAGAAGAACAATAGAACATAATACCCTGTTAAGGTCTCCTTGTAGATGGACATGATGCCTGAAAACGGGCTGGTAAATTTTCCTGAAAACGCAATGCTCTAGCCACTTCTAAAATATGCCTGTGTTGTGTTTACGTTCTACCGCTCCATTCTGTTATGGTGTGTCGGTGCAGCTTGTTTGCCTATCCATGCCATGCTCAAAATAATAAGTTAAAAGATCCAAGTGATCAAATTCAACGCCTTTATCAGTTTGGAAAATTTTGATCTTGGCATTAAACTGTGTTTGGACCCAATTGAAAATAACAAGAGATAGCGCTTGGTTTTGGATTTGTGTTTCATAAGAAAAATCCATGAAGCTTGCCTATAATCATACACGGACACGGTTGTAAGAAAGTAGTGTGCTCCAGAATGAGATTGGTTTTGATACAGACCCCAAATATCACAATGAACTATGGATTTGTTTTGCCTGACAACAAGCATAGGGTTTGAAGAATCATACATAATAGATAAAGAGTAAAGACTAATAAACCACTGACTGGTTTATAGTAAATCAATATAAGTGCATGCCCCAACATTCTAAATCACTTGTCAACTAAGTGGTTTATCAATAAACCGGTTGGTTCACTAGTGGTCGACTAAGTGGTTTACCAATAAGCCGGTTGGTTCACTGGTAAAACAGTGGTCAAAGGCCAAAAAAGAAAACTCACCTGGTCAAATGGCTATATTTGACAAACTCCCTGTTACAATTTTTATTAAATTAAAGCAAAATTTGGGTACACCCAAAACTTGTTAAAGTCTCAAGTTTCGGCCAGGCTTGAACCGGGACACTGTCTCTCCATTGGGAATTTGAAGTCTGAACCGGAGGGATTTACGTGAACATCAACCATATAATATAGGGTGATAGCGGGGCGTTCCTCTCTATCCAATTTTCAGCCTTTAAAGTCCTCCGTAATTTTATTTAATCGGCAAAAGACATTTTTGAGGCAAAAAGATGAATATACCTTTAATGAAATTGGATTAGGTGTGTGATGCATCACAATTCCAATATTTGCATTGTAAATCCAAAATTGTGCATCGGGATTTTTGTATAGGGGTTTCAGTTGGTGCCTGCAAGATCTAGGATCGAAGACGAAGCCAAAAAGGCTATCAAAGAAGCCAGAAAAGTAGAATTAGAAAGGAATTCCTTTGCATCACCGCAAGTACACACACTTTAACTTCCTTAAGACACTTATAAGCAGTTTCAGTTCAAATGGACAGCATTAAGACATCTCCATTCTCCATACCCATGACTCAACTTGGTATGAAACAAAGTTCAAGAAAACACAGTGAAAGTTGATCCCTCGACAACAACTCGTTGCTAAGACAAGGATGGATCAACTAATTTGGCCATAGAGGAACTCAGCTGAATTCTGCAAATTTACAACTACTTTAATTTTCTATTTACCTATTTCTTGAATCAATCTATAAACACACTCTTTTTCTTTTTTCTATCAAAAAGGGTTTTGAAAGAAAATATCAAATCAACATTGATTAACTACTTTAAAATGAAAATTTGACATATATTTTTTATTAAAAAAAAAAGTCAAACGTGACATTAATTTAAAAGTAATGTTTATGGCCTAATCAGGAGAATTATATCTTATTACATGGAAATGCTTGCTTTTGAGTGGCAATGTTGTGGAGAAATGGGTGAGTCTACTCCTAAAGGTATCTTCTTGTACGGATGGGCATGGGATGGGAGTATTATAAATTTCCTTTCGTGCTCAAAATAATTTGATAAGCATAAAGCATGCATCCTCTTTGTCAGTTGTCACTCCTTTGTGTTTTCTTGAACCAAATTAGAGGGGAATCTTGATAGGGATAAAAAGCTGCCCAATTGCTTTTTCTCCACCTCACCAGATGGATCGATGCTTCAATCTCATATGGTGATTTGCAATTTGCAAATGGTAATGGAATCTGCACGCCGAGATATCTTTCAGAACAAAATCTTCCCCGCTTTTACGTTGCTCTCGTGTATGCTAAGCACCATAACACAACAACACTAATTAAGTACGAGGCATCTATATATAGCGCTCCCATGGCCCATGGGTGCTCAAGTCCCTCAAAGCAAACCACTAGTTCTTCACATAACAATCTCTTCTCTCTACTTTCTAGCACATTTTCTCTCCTCTCAAAAATCTCTCAGTTATTCTTTCCAGTTTAGCAATGGCTTTGGTCACAAGGTTGGGAGCTGAAAGGGCAGTGGTGATCTTCAGCAAAAGCACTTGCTGCATGTGCCACACCATTAAGACACTCATAAGCAGTTTCGGGGCCAATCCTATGGTTTATGAGCTCGATCAACACCCAAACGGACAGAAAATCGAGAGGGAACTGAAGACTTTAGGATGTAAGCCAAGCGTACCAGTAGTGTTCATAGGGCAGGAACTGATCGGTGGGCCTAATGAGATTATGAGCCTCCATCTCACGGGAAAGCTAGTCCCGCTGCTCAAGAAGGCTAATGCTATATGAGTTTGACAACAAGAGGATATTATGTTATCGTGGTAACTACAGATAGCACTTTTAAGCTTTAGTAGTTGCACAAGATAACAGATACGATTTAAGTTGAACTAGATCAACAGCCTTGTTTGTATCAGGGACGGCGATAACTTCACTTGAGTTAGCTTCTGTATTTTGTTGAAATAAACAATGCAAATTAATAGAAACCGATGTGACAAGATAACACGCGTTGCAAACGTGCAACATCAGAGCTAGTCATGAAGGCTAAAGCTGTATGGGTTTAGTAATTTAATTACAGTATGATGTAACCTAGAATATGAAAGCTATTTACTGCAATGTTAATTACAGAGACCAGAAGAGTGTATATTACTAGAAAACACCATTGAGCACTTATTACTGAGCCAAACCATATCATTCCAGAATTCTAAGTCAATATGACCTAAACAAGCATAGTTTCTTAAGGATCACCTGAGTAATACATGGAATTTCTTTCCGTCTTGTCCCTGTACAATTGCCGTGTGATTTCATTATCTCCAAAACTCAAAACAACTTTAATAAGCAAACATCTTACTTTTAATTTGTCCAGATTTTCACTTTTTTCAGCATTCCGTTGACTTTCAGTGCTGTACAGTGAAATCTTGGGTTAGTCTACTTGGGTCTAACAGACTATTAATTTGTAATAGTTTCCCGTACAAAACATGTACTAAATGTGTGTACATAAACAAGTGATAATAGTCTGTTATGTCATACTTGTTCTATTAATAAGCAAAGTTAAGACTGTGCGACCCAATATCGCTTTGTCCTGAGCCAGTTATGTCATACTCGTTCTTCTTAATTTCACTTTACCCTTTTGGAAATCAAGTACTGTACGTGGCTACACATAGTACCTTGAAAAAAGGGAGATTATGTGCTTACTCTATTTTCTACTTTAGTCTCTGTCAACAATGATAAAGAGAGATCCATTCCCGTGACTCAACTTGGCACAAGTCAAAGTCCAAGAAGCGACGAGACACGAGTGAAAGTTGATATATATATATATATATCCTCAACCTCTAGATTTCTCGAGAACAATAAAAGAAGTTATTGCTAAGAAGATGATGAAATTCTTGATCAGTTATCCAATAAACAGAGTTTTCTTAAGTAAAATTTCAGTAGTAAACTATAGACTACTTAATTAACTATGTCATAAACCCTTGGTCACAAAGGAAATCCGCTGAATACTACAAAAGTAGCCTCCTTTTTCTAACACTGATCGGTCTCGGTTAACACAATGTATTCGATGCAGAATGTATCAATCTACAAAGAAATGTTCTCAGCTCCTTTTTCATTTCCTAGGAAGAAAGTTTTCGGACAAGGGACTTTTAGATAATTGCTAACAATAAAGAGACTAAAAAGTTATCATTATTAAGTACTTTCAAATATTGTGGTGCATTTTAGTAACTAAAAATCCCCCAATGATAAAGATTACAGGGTGATTCAGCACATTGATAATGCCCCAATCATTAGAATATATCTTAGTATGTGGAAATGCTTTTTTTTTAAGGCAAAGCATAGAATTTACTAGAGAATGCAGCAGACCCCTAAAGGCATCATCTCCTTGTACGGATGGCCCTGTGATTTTGTGATCTTCCATGCTCAAAAACTTTGATAATCATCTTGTTTGTCCATACATTTTCTTTTCTTGTCACCCATTGGCTTCCGGTTTTCGAATCAAATTGGATGGAGATCTTGATAATGATATGGGAAGAAAAAGCTGCCCAGCTTGATAAAACTCAATAGTTTTCTCCACCTCAACAGATGCCCCAAAAAGCCATACAAGAAAAAGAAACAAAAATATTTGTAATATACATGATTCCTGAAATACCCTCTCGAGCATATATAGTCTATATATGTTTTATGTCAAAAGACGATGGACCCTTACTTGGGATACCTTGTCCATATTGATTTGCACATTTTTATACCAGATGGTAATGGAATCTACTGATAGATGTTTAAGAACAAAATCTTCCCTCGTTTTACTTACGCCGCCATCGTTCCTCAAATCAAATCCTTTTCTTCTCATAACAATCTATATTGTCTCACACTCTAACATTACATGCTCTATGCTCACTCCCACTTTCGCATGTATCAAGCTCAATGGCCTCTTTAGTGTCAAGACTGTGAGAACTTCACATGAGTTAGCTTATATGTACAATGTAGCTTCTTAATACATGGAAGTTCTTTCCATTCATGCAAAGTCTAATGTGTCTTTCTCCTTGTACAAATGTCAAGTGATTTTATTATCTCTAAGACTTCATTGACTTTGATAAGCACCTTAGGTTTGTCTAAATTTTCACTTTTCCCATCATTATTAGCTTCGGATTTTCTTGATATGAGCAATGATGGAATCTTGGGTTAACAAAAACATATCTTATGGACTATCAATTTGCAGTATTTTTTTTCTCGTACAAAACAAGTACTGGATATATAGATGTAGATAATCAAGTGATACCTAGGATCATTAATAGGCAAAAGTTAAAATGGTACCATAAATATTCAGAGACCCAATATAACCGGCCTTTCGCTTTGTCTTGTTCTTCTTCTTTCCCCTTTTCAGTACCAGCTTGGAAAAAGAACTACATACCTATCGTACACAAGCATATCTTTTATGTTATTATCTGTTTGTAATGACAAAGAGATGCTGATATGCATGACTCAACTTGGTACGAAAGAAAGTTTATGATAAAACGAGTGCCTCAACACTACTTGAATTCTCAAAAACAGAGTTTTGTAAGAAAATATTTGTATTAAACCATATAACTACTACAGTAGGTAAGTCCACTGTTCTGCAAACATAGCCTCCATTTTCTTTAGTCACGGAAAATTTATATATAATTTATCTTCTATATTTCTATTTTACTTAATTTCGAGGAAAAAGGTTCTTAGGTAGGTTCTTAGGGGTAAAGAGTCTCAAAAATCAACAGTATTAGGTAAGTACACATTAAAGAATAAAATAAGTAAAAATCAAAATATAAAAAATGCCCAGGGATAATCGTGGATTATATTATGATTCTGCACATTATTAATCACTAGTCATGAGAATATATTCGCACATGGAAATGCTTTCTTTTGAATTTATGTGGCGACTCGCAAGTATCTTCTACTCGTACGGATGGGCTTGTGATTTTATTATCTCCCACGCTCAAAAACTTTGATAAGCATCCAAAATTGTCTCAATCAAGAACAATACTCCGTTTCCTACAATGTCCAAACATATTTCTATGGTACCTAGGCAATCACTAAATGAATCGTATTAACTTTAGGTACTGTGTTAGCTAATCGTTCTGACTGAACATTACGCTTGAAATTCCTCCTTTTCCTTCAATGGGAGATTCTTGATTGGACAGACCACTACCTGACCTTTCAGGTAACGTAGCGTCCAACTGGTTACTGCATTGCATATTTCTTTCAAATACATGCATTTAGGACACATATTTGTTTAGTGATACAATTATAGGATCAGATTCTATGTTCTAACCCTTGCTTGGAGTATTCCATATAGTCAATCAATTATGTTCAGTAAACAAGTATCACGAACTGGAGAAACAAGTAGCCAGCAGCAGTTAACAACCCCCTGTTCGATGGTTTGTGTAAATTGCTTTTATATTTGTTTTCAAGAGGTGCAAGAAATGAAGTTTTGACAAAATTTACTCTGATTGTTGATTGACAAGTTGAACCATCACTGACAAATCTTCTAGATATTGACTTAATAAGCAAAAAATGGAAGAAACCCGAATGACAAACAAAACACGCACTGCACCAAAAACCTTGGCATGCAATACCACACAAGGACAATGGAAAAAAGGGTATTACATCCACTTGATCGATCAAGTCAATACCACGACGTACTACTAAGATGCCAATGTGACGCAGCGGAAATAACAACAAGGGCTCTTACCACGAAAAACCCTTCAAAATAAGTTTGAAACACGTCAAACCTTAACCAATGTAACCACCAGGAGAATATGCAGAAATTCACCAGGAGAATATGAAGAAATTCACCTCTGCTTTCAATTTATTGTCAATCTTAATACTTAGTACAAGATTTGGAGAATAAAGATGGATTTCAAAGTTAAAATGGCATTCTAAATTTTAGGCAATAGCTTCATAGAATGATGGGTTTCATCTGCAAGTCAATCTCAATATAAGATTTGAGGAATAACAAATTGAAAATTTTGCAGACACACCAAAGGGACTATTTTGACTTTCCACATTCTGAATACGGACACATATTCTAGTTGTACACAGTTTTCAATAAAGGGAGATTTTCTCCACACCTTAGATCTTCATCCACACACACATATATATATATCTACAGTAATCAAACAAAATAAGTAATAGATTGCATGATTGAATATCTTAGGAAAGACAAGACAAAAATGAGATTCGCTGAAATAAATGAAATAAGTATGTCTTAACAGTTATACAGGTGAAATGTAATCTCGGAGTCGCACCTGCACCTGCTTGATCAACTTCTTTTATTTTCCTTGTCTTGAAGCTGCACGTATGTGGGATACATAGATTTGGGAAAACATATTACATTCTGAAATGTGCACACATGCAAAGAAGAAAAGGCATGTGTTTACTCAATTGGTGTCCAAGAAAAACAAAAAGAATTTAAGAAAATAAATGACAACTACTATTTCATTCATTGGCAGAAGTACCGATCTCAGATTCTTGTGAAAACAAAATAAAATATGTATGATAATAAGTATTCATTTATTTTACTCCCTCCGCTCCGGGTAAAGAGTCCGCTATTCTATTTTTGGATGTTTCACTTTTAAGAGTCTCATTTCAAAAATTCAATTATAAAAAGAAAAAGTAGTTTACATGTGGGCTTGATCCTATTTCAAAAGAATAATTTGATCATAGCTTTACCATTTAGGATTTGTCTTGCCAACACTAGAGTCAAATCACAAACTCAATGCTTTTACAATCAACAGCAAGGATCATTTGCTTGCAACCGTCCAATTGATGCCTAAAGAAGCATGTGTGTTTCTCTCTCACACACAAGGTAAACATACTTGGCTACCTTGATGTTAGTATGATCCTCCATGCAGGTCAACTTTTTACTTGATCTCCACTGCCATTATCCAACAAGGAAATCCACTGAAATATCTTTCAGAAAGAAAATACGCAATCACTGGCCGGATTTGAAGCAGTGCAAGACAAGAACCTCAAAAGCGATTACTATATATAGTGCACCTGGGAGTTCAAGTTACATGCACCAAAACAATATCAAGAAAAAAATTACGAGTCTCTCTCTCTCTCTCTTTTTCTCGCACACGTCTTCCTAAATATCTTCTTATTCAAAGGATTTAAGCAATGGCCATGGTTACGAGGTTAGTGGCAGAAAGGCCTGTGGTGATATTCAGCAAAAGCACTTGCTGTATGAGCCACACGATTGAAACACTGATACGCAGCTTTGGAGCAAATCCTACAGTTTATGAACTAGATGAACATCCAAATGGACAGCACGTTGAAAAGGAACTAAAAGCGGTTGGACAAAAGCCAACTGTTCCAGCTGTGTTCATAGGGCAGGAGCTGATTGGAGGTGCAAATGAGATCATGAGCCTCCATGTCAGGGGCAAGCTAGTCCCACTGCTCTTGAAGGCTAATGCTATATGGCTTTAATAATATCCTGGAAACCTATGAATAATCATCCTGAGTCCTGACAACAAAGTGACGTTAAACGTTTTAGCACTAGGGTAGGGTAGACAGCTTCCTCTCTTGTAACAGCTTATTATTTAGTATTTGCTTACTTCCTCATGTAAACTTATATGAAGAGATAATCATATACTTTTCTTTTTCTTGTTTGTCAGTAAACTGAGATAAATTCACCAGACAACCAGATATGATAGCGAGGAAAATGATAGAGAAAACAAATTTCTCATCCCGATCTAGGTGTAATTGTGAAGCATGTGATGGGTGAAAGGGTCTAACCAATCGCAATCGCATCGCATGCTTGACACAAAAATTGAGGTGAGAAATTTGTACATAATACTATTATATATCCCTCCTAGCCCTAGTTTATTCTTTATCCGCCTTTACACTAAAAATTAAGCAAACAGTTTCTCAAGTTGCAATTGTATTTATGAGATCATCCCATAATGAGATAGTGAAATGAATCATTATCGATCCCTGCTTTCTTTTTCCACTGCAGCCTGCAGGACGTGTACATGGTGAATGGCGACTATCAGTTATGCAGAAAATCAACTCCATATATAAGACATGTACACATACTTTTGAAAAAACAAAGAGCAATAGACATGTCAATATCCACTACTTGAATTGAAAATTGAAAATTGATAGTTCAACCATCTGCAATGCGATATAACCTCAAAATATCAACAACAAAAAAAATTCAGTTTAATTTAAAAGTAGAGATTACTTTAACACTTGTCCATATAGAGAGGAAGGCAATAGGCAATCAATCGGTGACCGGTCTAGTCAAAATAAACTGCTCCAAGTTTACCAAAAGAGTCCGTTTAGTTCTTTCCATAAAAGGAAGGCTTGGGGAGTACTTGGCAAACGAAATCTTTGTATATGTCTATGTTATCCAAACTCATACATTACTTTCTAACTTACTTTTTCTTGGTCTAACTCTAATGAAAGAAAGAATTTCAAAAACCTATTTTTATTGGCCAAAACGTGTCTCATAATAATGCCCCTACAGAATTTTTATTGATAGGAGGCTGTCTTAAGAACGTCGAGCGAGTGACGTCTCAAATGGAAGCTATAGTCCATATATGGATATGGAAAAAGGGCTGCCCAATAAGATAAGCCCCAACTCAGCAGATGCTCCAAAGTCCAAAGTCATGCAATGAAAAGAAGCATACCACGTGTGTGCATAATTACCGGAATACCCTCTTGAGCGTCTATGACTGTTTAGACGTTAGATGATTGAGTCCTGACTGAGGTGAGGAAGTAGGTAAAGGGTTAATTATGTCAAAATATGGGGGAAGCTGACTTGGGGTACCTCATATATATATATATATGTTTTAAGAAGAAAATGTTCTCTCCTTTTACTTTGCTCTTGCTTCTTCTAAGCTCTAAGCACTGCAACGTACACTAGGAAGTAGGAAGGGGAAACTATTGTATTCTGAAACTGGTGGTATTTAAACAAGAAATAATACCATGTCACCGGCCACTACGAGAATATACAGAAATTCTCAAACTTAATATGCAGAAATTTCAAAATGAAAAGACACTGTGGAGGCTGTAGCTTCATACAAAGATCAAAGATGAGATGGGTGACGTCAACAGGTCAATTTTAGTATAAGATTTGAGGAATAACGAGTTGAACAATGTGTACAAGGAAGCAACTTGAAAAGTCACTCTTGAATGCCAGGACTCGATCGCTCACGCGAGTCCAACTTTTACGGACACATAAATATATTCTAGTCGTTGACAGTTTCCAATAAAAGTAGATATTCTCATCCTCAACCACATTTCTCCCCACCCCCAGGCCCCAACAACAAAGATAATCAAAATAAATAAACAATATAGAAATTACATGTATGGATAATCAAAACAATAGAGTGAAGGTACTCTCTCTCTCTCTCTAGTGTACGGATGTCATGTGATTTTATCATCGACTTTCACAACCGAGAAGATAGGAATCTTGCTATGGGGAAGAAAAGGATACACAATATGATAAACATCTATCCACTTCAGCAGATGGATCTATCAATGAATGTGTCTTAACTCTTAACACGTAATTACCTTAAGGAGGGGAGCATCCTCTGCTCAACATTCTACTCATGACCTCTTTACTCTTTAGTGGGTATCAGATGCTGTGTTATGCATGCAGAGAAGGAGAAAGAGAAAGAGAGAGAGAGAGAAGTAGTATAAATTACTATATTGCAATAGCTATTTCTGAAGACATACCAACATGAGGCGATAAACAGTACTACACCTTAAAATTTTACACATCCACATACCTAGAAGATGATATGATATCCGCTGTCAACGAAAGACAATCACTTACTCTGTAAATCAAAGTTCTAAATCAAGTGGCATGCACATAAAGGTACTGCCTTCACGTAAAGTAATCTGAAAGATTTTGGATAGTTAGATTTATGACTTTTTCCACTACAGTTCCAAGCATCAGGTATGAAGAAAATCGCCTCAATTGGAATCACATGCTTTAAACTTGAACTAAGAGAAACTCCAAAGAATGAAAATTGAATAATTTGATAACTCAACCATCTGCAATACAAAATTATCTCAAATTCTTTAAGAAAAAACTATCAATTATAATTTTAAAAGAGAAGAACAAATTAACACCAATCTGACTCTCAAACTGAAGGACGACAATTGCAAGGTAATGAAGCATGACTGGTCATATGACCAATTTGAATTGCAAGAAAAAAACCAAAAAGGATCAGTGAAGTTCTTTCCACAAAAGCAAGGCATCAGAACATAGTAGAAGTAATCCTTACATATGCCTATGTGATCCTAAAATATTTTTGTAGCACTGTGTCACTTTCTACATTACTTTACTTGGACTAATCTAAAGAAAAAATTAATAAGCTTTCTTTATAGACCAATATGTGCCCTACATATCTACACTTATGTATTTTTTGTATATATCCTATAGTACATTGCTATAAGGGGCAAAGGTTGTTACTGTAAAATAGCACAGAAGTTGGGGTGCTATCCCGAATTGATGCGATATGAAAGGCTGCAGCCAAACCACATCAATCTTGTATTCCAAAGTCCGGGCATAATTTGCAACTTTTTGGCCCAACAACCAAGCATATGATCATAAATTGAGGCCCTTGGTTCCAATCCCCAAATCAACAAGGGGTCACACTTATCTATCAAAAAAAACAAGAACATTTTCTTACGATACCACCTGATAAGTAATAACAAGGATTTTAAATGATTGCAATACAGTTAAGAATCTAATTACTATATGGTATATTTGGCCTCAGAATATCTTTGGACATGGAATTTCCTTGCAAGAATATGATAATGTGTTTCCTCCTTGTACAATCGGCATGTATTTTCATTTGATAAGCATCTTAGTTTTCCCCAGATTTTTAACTTTTTCTCGTCAATCTATTAGCCGGTTGATTTGTATTGAGCATGATAGAACCATGTAATCAAGTGGAGTAAAGTAACTTTTTTCTCCAACTCCACAGATTCTCCAAGATTGCTCCATGTAGCTAGGTTTTACGTACGATGCCTCTATATATAGTACCCATGGGAGTTGAAGATCATCAAAGCCAACCCATAGTTCTTCTCATAACAATCTCTTCTCACTTTCTAACTTTACGTTCTTTCTCCTGTTTTCCCAATTAAATACAATACATATTTTGAATGGCTTTGATCACAAGGTTGGGAGCTGAAAGGGCAGTGGTGATCTTCAGCAAAAGCAGTTGCTGCATGTGCCACACAATTAAGACACTGATTAGCAGCTTCGGGGCCAACCCTTTGGTTTATGAGCTCGATGAACATCCAAATGGACAGCAAATGGAGACAGAGCTCAAGGCTTTGGGACGGAAGCCAATTGTGCCAGCTGTGTTCATAGGGGAGGAACTGATTGGTGGTCCTAATGAGATCATGAGCCTCCATCTTACGGGAAAGCTAGTTCCACTGCTCAAGAAGGCTAACGCTATATGGGTTTAAGGATGTTAGTATAGTTTTATGATGCATGTTATCATGCATGGTAACTACAACAGAGCGCTTTTAAGCTTTAATAGTAGTACAAGTACAGGACAATATAAGTAACACCAGATCGAACGGCCTTTTTTGTATCAAGGCAGTGATCGGGAGCTTCCATATGTATCTTTTTTTTTTGTTTAAATAAGCAACACTATAAATATATAAATCGTTTTTTGACAGAAAAAATAAGACATTGCACCCAAGTGCATGTATGCAATATCAAACCCAAGTGTAGGGAAAATATATAGGGTGCTACGACTAAGATGCCATGTCATTAACAAGAGAATACACGGAAATAAATGAAGAAAGAAAATACGTCAAAATGTATTGAAACGTGCGGCCGGTCAGTGAAAGGCAATTATGGAGGTGTACCTGCTTCATATTGTTTTTTTCTTCTGGGGGAGCTGCAGGTACTTGGCAATATTGCTACAGGTATACACAATTACACATACTTCTTGAATTATACATAAGCAGCAAAGAAGAAGACGAGAATTACTACCATAAATCTTCTTGGTGTATAGAAATTCCCCTCCCCCTTCCACACATACACACACATTCCAAAGAATATATATAGTAATAGTAATAAAACAAAAAAGAAAAGTGAGACTAGTACGTATTTCATTCATAATTAGCAGAGGAAGATATTGAAGTAATTCCCAAAAAAGAATTTTTACGATAATAATATATCTGAATGAAGATGTGAACTAATATTGGTAAAGTGTAAGTGGTGAACCGTGATACTCAAGTCAATGTAGATTGCTGGGAAAGACAGAAAATTCAAATAAATATCTTTCTTACTGTAGCATTTACTACTCCCTCCGTTCCGGGTAAAGAGTCCCCGTTTGAAAATCAAACTTTTGAAGAAAATTACATTTATAGTAGTTCATTAATAATAAAATGACATTTTTATGCCTTAAAGTTTTGAAAGTGGACTCTTTAAGTGAAACAACCCAAAATGGAATAGACTCTTTGCCCGAAACGGAGAGAGTATTATTTAAGCATTAAGTTAAAAAGGATAAAGGATTCTATCACATAATTAGCAAGTGGATTTGAGTGGTGTTGTCTATGATTATAACCATCCATTTGATGCCAAAAGAAGCAGCATTGTCACACCAAGAATCACCAGACCTTAAATACTAATGTGACTTCCCAGAACCTTCTTACTTTCCGTACAAGTGGATATTGTGGTAGGCATCTTCTTCTCCCTCTGGTGTAAGAATGCCTTTATTATCTTCCATGCACTTTTTCGCCAATATGGGAATCTTGCTATGCGGAAGAAAGAAAGAAAAGGTCACACATGCATTATGAATTAGGATAAACATCTCTCCACTTCAGAAGATGCTCTAAGATAAATCTGCCCGAAAGCTCTACAATTCTGGCCCCGACCCCTTGGGACGACCAAGGACCATATCTTCTGCTGAACATTCTGCAGAGGGTAGTATGTGTTATCGCAACATGGAGGTTAAAATTGCCATTAGCCAAAGTCATCAATCCATCACCAAGATCCACAGAAATCTCTATCAAAAAGCAAATTCCTTTATGATCCAAAGGGCAACCAGCTGATCACTATATATATATAGTGTGCCTGGGAGTTCAAGTTACAGCGAAACAATATCAAGTAAAATCTTATAGAGCTCTCCTTCTCGCACGCACACACAAACATACTCTCTCATGCATATATCTACATCTTTCTAAATATCTTCATATTTAAGGATTTATAAGCAATGGCCATGGTGATGAGGTTGGTGGCTGACAGGTCCATGGTGATAATCAGCAAAACCTCTTGCTGCATGAGCCACACAATTAAAACACTGATATGCAGCTTTGGAGCAAATCCCACAGTTTTATGAACTTGATGAGCATCTGAATGGACAGAAAATTGAAAGGGAACTTAAAGGGCTTGGACAAAAGCCGAGCGTACCAGCTGTGTTCACAGGGCAGGAGCTGATCGGTGGTGCGAATGAAATCATGAGACTCCATCTCACTGCTCATGAAGGCTAATGCCATATGGGTATAGTAGTATAGTCAAGAATATCAAAAGTCAAAACTATTACTGCAGTGTTGCAAAGACTAGAAGCATGCACACTTCTGACCACAAAGCCCCATTTATACAGCTTTAATAGTAAATAACAACAGGGAAAGTAGTAGTTATTCAGCTTTGGCTGTTATAACAGGTTTAATGACGGCTTATATATGTGCCAACTTCCACATGAAACTTCCTCTAATTTCATAATATAACACAAACATATACTTATTTTATAAAGTAAGATGTATTTAAAGAGGAAGAGGACAACTGTGTTTTGAGCAAGGAAAAACCAATGATTATGCCTTCAAGAAAAAGAAAAAATTGAAACATGTAAGTGCGTGCATGGAGAGCAATAACTATAAATTATTGCAATTGATATTTCTACGGACGTCCCAAAATGAGACAGCAACACACTACCCCTTACAAGGTTATATGTCATCCAAAATACCGAGAAGATGATAAGCATTGTCAATATTTCAAGAACTACAATTGCATTGAGACAACGACTAACACGTTAAAATGTGCCCCCAAAAGAAGGAAATCTTACAGTGTAAATCAAAGTCCTAAATCAATTGGCAGGCACATAAAGGTACTGCCATCGCGTAAAGTAATTTAATCCTGCTTGTGCAGATAGCATGTATTTTCATTTGAGAGTGTTAGGACCATCAGTTTACTCGAATTGAGCAAAACGAAAACCTGTAATCAAGCGGAGAAAAGCTGCTTACAGAGTTTTTAAAGCAGAAAATATAATAATCCCCATGGGAGTTTTGAAGCTGATGTTAATTGGCATCTTAATTTTCTCCAGATTTTTACTTTTCTTGTCATTCTATTGCTTTCAGTTTACTTGAATTGAGCAAAACAGAATACTGTAATCAAATGGAGCAAAGCCACTTTTTTCCACCTCCACAGATTTTCCCAGATTGCTCCATGAAGGTTTTAGGAGGCCTCCTGCCTCTATATATACTTTTCATGGCAGTTCAAACTCTTAAAAGCAGATCCATAGTTCTTTTCATAACAATCTCTTCTGCCTCACTTTCTAACATTACAATCTCTCCTCTCTTTCCAAATACCTATTTCACTGGCTTTGGTCACAAGGTTGGGAGCTGAAAGGACAGTGGTGATCTTCGGCAAAAGCACGTGCTGCATGATCCACACCATTAAGATGCTGATACGCAGCTTTAAGGCCAATCCCATGATTCACGAGCTCGATGAACACCCAAATCAATAAATGGAAAAGGAGCTCAAGGATTTAAGAGATAAACCAATCCTGCCAGCTGTGTTCAAAGGGCTGGATATAATTTGTGGTTCTAAACTTCTAATGAGATCACAAGCCTCCATCTCAAGGGAAAGCTAGTTCCACTGCTCAAGAAGGCTAATGTTATATGGGTTTAAGGATGTTAGTACAGTTCTATGACTACTACAATAGCAAGCTTTTAAGTTTTCATAGTAGAACAAGACAACAAATACAATACAAGGAGCAACTAAACGGCCTTTTTTCTGTATCAAGACCATGAGAACTTCCCTTGAATTAGCTTCCACGTGAAGCTTATTTTGTTTAAATGAACAATGTAATATATAAACATTGTATGCGACCAGAAAATTATCTAGATACCAATTTAAAAATAAAAAAAATTACCAGAAAATTAGTAGAAATCGATGTGACAAAACATGTTGCACCCAACTACAAGCAATAGCAGACACAAGTGCAGGGAGAATAAGGTGCTACGAATCCGTCATCAATCAAAGAAATATACCACAATAAAATGCCCATGTCATCACCAAGAGAATACGAGGAAATTCACCTCTTCTTTCAGCTAATTCTCAATTTTAATACAACGTTTGGGTTAAAGAGAGGTTTCAAAGTGAAAAGTCAGAAGGGTGTGTCACATCGACAAGTCAGCTTTATTTATATAAGATTCGAGGAATAACAAGCAGAACAATTTGCAGAAGAAAACAACTTGAAAAGAGACAACCTCTTGGATGCCAGGACTCGGTTTCGCCTTGTAGACAGTTTTTCATTAACAGATATTCTCCACAGGATACATCTTCATCTCCATCCTCAACCACACCAGCGCTCTCTTCAAAGGAGAGCGAGGACAGGGATTGACATGTATGCATTTGCTTAGGGAAGACATTAAATGAGATGCCCATATAAATGAAAGTAACTACTAATAAACAATCATACAAGTGTGACGTAACCACAGTGATAGGCAATTTATAGAGGTTTACCTGCTTGATATTTCTTTTCTTTTGGGGGCTGCAGGTAAGTGGTGATATATAGCTATGGAATACACATTTATATTGCATTGTATATATGCAACTAAGAAGAAGACGAGCATTACTATCATGACTCTAATTGGTGTATGCAAACGCCCCTAACCACCCAAAAAAATGAAAGAAAAATGAGAACTGCTATTTCAGTAATTACCAGAGGAATAATATCTTGAACTCTTGAGGATATTGCATTGATTCCCAAAAAAAAAATCTTTGATAATAATTATCTAGACACGGATGTGAACTGGCATCATAATGGCAAAATAGTGAATTGTGATCACTCAAGTTAACGTAGATTTGATGGGAAATGTAACAAAACGATTAGGAATTTGCATGCATAAGAAAGACAGTAAATTTTATTTTAAAAAATAAAAAAAGTTATTCCACATCCAGACTTGATCCTATTTCCAAGAAAAATACCAGCATTAACTTTCCCCCCTTGTGGAGTTTGTCAAATATGGCCATTTGACCCGGTGAATAAACATATTTGGCCTTTGACCAATGGTTTATCTTGGTTTATTAGTCGACCACCGGTTTATTTGGTCGACAACTGGTTTATCTTGGTCGACTACCGGTTTATCTTGGTTTATTAGTCGACCGCTGATTTCGGATGTTAGGGCATACAATTTTACTGATAAACCAGACACTAGTTTATCGTGGTCTATTAGTCGACCAGGTCATAAAAGAGCTTTTTTTTTTAAAGTGAGGCTACAAATGACCAAGTCATCTTTGACTTGGCCATTTGTGTAAATACCCCACTTTCCTTAGTGTAGCAGTACTCAATATTTAAGTAATAAGTTAAAAGGGTAAAGGATTCTATCAAATAATTAGCAAGTGGATTTGAGCGCTACCGTCTCCTCAACACTACAGTCAAACCACAAACCAATGCTCTTAGAATCAATGGCGCCGAGGATTAGTGAGCATAATTTGAAACTTTCAATAATTATAGCCTTCCATTTGATGCCTAAAGAAGCATCTCTCACAAAGAACCATCAGACCTTAAAATACTAATGTGATTTACAGAACCATATATTTGTACATGGCCTGTTTTCACATGAGGGAATCGTATAAGTGGACAATGTGGTAGGCCCATAAGGTATATTCTTCTCCTCTGGTGTACGGATGTCATGTGATTATGTTATCTTCCATGCACAATTTCGCCAATATGTGGAAGAGAAGGCCATGCATTAGGATAACATGTGTCCACTTCAGAAGATGATCTCTAAAATGAATCTACCCAGAAGCTCTATAATGAAATGTGTGCATCTGTTTACATTATTACAATACTGGCCCATTGAGGACAAAGGGCCATCTCCTGCGGAACATTCTGCAGGAAAGCTCTGTTGAGGGTAGTATGTGTTATGGCAACATGGAGGTTAATATTGTCATTTAAGACTACACAAACTATGCATGTCAATCTACATTAGCAGCTAGTTACGTCATGTCAAATGTCGTTATCCAGTAAGAAAATCCACTGAAATATCTTTCAGAAAGAAAATCCCTGCTGGATTCAAAGGGCGATTAGTCGATCACTATATAAAGTTCACCTGGGAGTTCAAGTTACTCGCACAAAAACAATATCAAGGATAATCTTGCAGATCTCTCTCTCTCTCACACACACACACATGCGCCAAGTGTACCAACTGTGTTCATCAGGAACCTCCACCTCAATGGCAAGCTAGCTCCGCTGCTCATGAAGGCCAACGGCAACACTATAAGGGAGAAAGTTTTTTACTATTCACTGTTTTACAAAAGTAAAATGAACGGGAATTTTGTCATTGAAATAGAATTGGATAAACACAACATCATTCTCCACCTCAGTAAAAGCCGAAACTGAAAATAGACATCTATCTATATATTGAATATAGAGCACAAGCTAATGCTAATCAGGTTAATCATGTTAGGAAGTTCACAGCCATGAAGGGTGATTTGCAGAGATTGTTTTCTGCAGTGACAAACCGCAACATAACTGTATGGAGATAACAAAGGGCATTACTGTATTTTTTCTATGTATAGAGGGGTTCATTTGTAATTTTGTTGAACTGTTTGTTAGAGTTAGTTGCTTTGCTGCTGGGTTACATATATCTTCTATAATTACTCTGTAAACACAATTAACAGAAATGAATCTTGATTCATTCGCATACGCTCTCTTTCTCTCAATAATCTTCACATGGTATCAGAGCACACGATCCACATTAACGATTTGTGTCCTTCGATCGTTTTAGTTCAAATCTTGGATAATTTCCTTGATTTCTCAGTTTCTTTCAAATTTCTGAGTTTGGATTCAATCTATCGATCTTGAGGAACCAATTCGAATTTTAGGGTTTTCTCAAGTCACGAAGAAACCAATGGCGAATGAAAACAATGGAGAACAGACGAATCGGAATGAAGCTGATGCGAGAGTCAGGGAACTTCGAGCAAGCACTTCAATGGAGATTTCCATTGACTCCAACATGCATCCACTTTTCATACACAATAATGATCATCCAGGTCTAATTCTGATCTCCACTAAACTTTCTGGTAGTGATAATTACAGCGCATGGTCCAGGTCATTACAAATTTCTTTATCGGCGAAAAATAAATCTGCTCTTATTAATGGCACATTCCCTGTTCCTGAGACCAATTCTGCATTAAATCCATTGTGGGCCAGGGCAAACGACATGGTCATTTCTTGGATATTCAATGTAGTTTCTGAGGAAATAAGTAATAGCTTAAGGTTTGTGTCATCTGCCTATGTGGTTTGGAACGAAATGGTTGATATCATGGGCATTTTGATAAACCAAATGGTTGTGATGACATTAATGGATAAACCCAATGGATAACCAGTTAATATCCATAAATTATCCATTTTGTTATTGGTCTCTAATGGGTGTTATCCGTTAACACCCATTAACTTAATTGGGTGTTAATGGATAATACCCAATAAGTCTTTTATAATTGTTATATTGGATAACCCAATGGATTGGATAAAATTTTGCCACCCCTACTCGGAGTAACTTGGGACACTTGAGGAAGTGTATGTTACAGCACTTTAAACACGCCGTTGATATCAGCCTTTGTGGAAAGATGGCAGCCGGAAACCAACAGTTTCCATTTACCGTTCGGGGAGATGATGCTGGCGTTGCACGATGTGCATTACATTTTACAGATCCAAGTGGTCATGAAACCCATTTTGGCAAGTACCAAATTAGCTCAGATTAAGTCATCTCTAGCCATTCTCCTACGCATGGCTACTACCAAGGTGGACAGTGAGGTGAGGGGAAGTGGTATTAGATTTTTGACATTGCAAGAATATTTGGGTGGCGAGAATGTTTCAGCTCAACCGAGGACGATCGGTTATTTGTTGTGGTTGATGAGGACGACGTTGTTCATGGACAAGTCGTCAAACCGGGTAAATGCTCACTTTCTACCGTATGTGATGGATATCCGTGATATGCCCAATCACGCTTGGGGTGCAGCGACTTTATCCTTTCTATACCGTCAGCTCGACATAGCATCGAGGATTGGTTGTAGACAAATGGCTGGGTGCTTGTCTCTACTACAGGTATAAAAATGAATACTTTGGATACTATAAAATTTAAATTATTTTATTTGACGCTATTTTATTGTAGGTTTGGATCTATGAATACTTTTCTCAATTCAGACCAAATTGTTCAGCAACATGGACCCCTCAAGAGCCATACGCTAAGAGATGTACCTCTCCACTCGGGGGAAGAAGAAATGATCCCGAGACTCTGTTGGAGTATCGTAGAGTCCTCGATCGGATGACTGTTGATGCCGTAAATATTTATCATTTATAAATAATGTATCAAATAAAAGTTTGGATATTTATATTAATATTTGTTTTTCCAGGTTATTTGGACTCCTTTTACACGTAGGCCATCACAGGAGGTACCGATCAATTTGTTCTCGGGCATAATTCGTTGCTTAAGACAGTTTGGATATATCCAAATGATTCCCGTCTTCCAACCAACGAAGGTTTATAGAGATCCAAAGTCGTTGAAGTACATTTGTGTCCACGATGAGATGCTTCGCAATTTCCAACAATGGGAACATCATTCTATAAACCCCATGAGGGCCGGATCGAGGGGAGCCAACATTCCGTCTGCCACCGTAAATGGTTACTAGCAGTGGTTTCGGGAGCGAACACATTATCGGATGAGCAAACATAACATCAGTCAATACAACTTCGTTTTTTGGGCAAGTCTCTTTGATCTGAACCAGAAAATATATCCACGTCTACTCATCTCATCTAAAAAATTCTTGATTTTTTATTTATTTTCTATTTTCTTCTTTCTTATACCTACCAAAGCATTCTCTGCATGCTTTCTTGAACTTCTGTTATCAGGATTTTCCTTTTTCAATAGATTTAATATCTGTTTCGGCTTCACATTAGTACTATAAAGTTGATCAACCCTTTCAATCTCAGCTTTTGTCAACTTCGATGCAGAAGTGTGTCATTTTTCTCCAATTGAAAGTGGATGGTTGTGAGCATTGTTAAACTCGCTAACTTTAACTCTCCAACCATCATCTTTTACTTCCTGCAAATACACTTCAAATTTACACAAAATCTTCTTCGAACCATTTTTCTTTACATCTTTTAAAAAAAAATTACCATCGTACCAAGGTTTTCCACTATTCTCACAACTCAACCAAACTTTACGAGTGTTATCAAATTTAGTTTTACTTCTAGACACGTAAAAGTACATATGGAAATAAATTATTTTCGTTTTCAAACCGATAGTCCTATAAACAAATAATAATAAAACCATATTAATAATTAATAATATAAAAAAACAAAATTCCAGCAAAATCAACCATTAGCCGCTACAAAGTAGCGGTTTTTTTTATATATAGCCGATACTGACAAGCGGTTTTAATCATTTACATCCGCTATTAAAAAGCGGACCTATTTAATAACATACGCTTTTAAAAAATGAATGTACACCAAAACAACCGCTACTTGGTTGTGGTATTTTAATAAAACAACCGCTGGTGGCTCGCAATACTTGGGCTATACATCCGCTGTGCCCTAGCGGATGTTTTGCCCAGTTACGAATTTTTTGGAAAAATTTCAGTGAAAATACATTCAAAAATCAATATTTACCTGAAAATAATCATCCTTGTTAGCAATTTCATCTTCATTAGAATTACAATCATAACCCATTATGAGTTGGGTGGAGGGTTTGGAGAGTTTATTTTTTAAAGATGAAGATGATTGTGAGGGGGGGAAATAGATTGAGTAATGAGAGTGTTTGGAGGAGTTGGGAATAGTCTTGGCTGGGAGAGTGGTGGTTGGTTGGTCGAGTAAATGAAGGGATTTAATTGTTAGTATAGTTTAAAATGTGTAGAGGGGTAGGTAGGTATTTTCACCATTTAAATGGTGTTACGTTTAGTATTTTAGGTGTTACATTCAGGATCACTCATCTTCATATTGTGTTCATTGCTTTCAGAACTTATTACGCTACAATTTTGAATTATTCAAATCACCAAAATATATGTATAAATTTCCTACATTTTTTCATGCATGGCCATCTTCAAACCCACTATCCCATTATCCCATTATTCCTGTACTCTGAGAACAACTAATAGGAGTAAAACAAGATCCAAAATGCTTTTTACACTGCAGAGGTGTCAATTATACTAAGGCACACAAACGTAAACATATGATTGTCTTTCAATGATTTGATGTGAGTTGTGTATAGAAACCAGAGATGGTGATTTCGACTACAAATCGTTAGCTTGCAAACTTCAAACACATTCTCATAGAGAAATTTTAGCATACTCAAAAGCGAAATCAAAATGGCATTTGATCCAGCATGATACAGAAGAAATTTGGTAAATAAAGTAGCACAAAGAAATCATAATGCTTCTGGCCTATGATTTTTTTGTTGGTCTACAGTTATCTAAATAATGAAGAATGGGGAGATCTTACAAATTGTAAAGAAGGGTTCTTTGATACGAATATTTGTGAAAAACAACAAATGTCCTTAATTAACATAATCTTTCATGACGGGGCTATTCTTCTCCATATCAGCATTCATTCTCCAATTCGCAACTGCTCTCTGAACAGTAGCATTAGCATTATGTATTTCATCGGCAGTAAACTTGTGTTCCACAATTCCCAAAGGTCCAGGCTGTAGTACCTTAACCACAGTTTCCGCCTCCTGTTCCAGCTGCCTGTGAAAGGAAGCCACGGGTTAGTGATATTGTGAACAGACAAATGACTGCAGAACTTGTAGTAGATAAATATGAGAGCAAGATTAATAATTTAATTATAAGTTTCAACTATAGAAAGAAAATTAATTTCTTGATTGAATGCCAAAAAAATTAAATTAAATTAACTTAGTACAGAGCAGTAGTGGCGAAGAGCTTATTAATAGGACATTGATGTGGCCTCCTTCACATAATCTAAAGAACATGACTTTTCTACCTACAACACAGGAAGCCGGATCTACACAATGGAACCCAGAAGATCTTATGTATTCATGAAGGTTCAGGTCATCTCCAACAGGTGCTTCAAAGCAACATCTTAACGCAAAATCCCTAACCCTCTCCAAGGCAAGCGCCATCTTTGCACCAATTTCAAGACCCCCCCTCCCTTGCGCTCTTCGGCTCTTCCTGGCGCAGGCCACAGGCAAACCCTAGCTCTATCCCTCTTTTTTTTGGTTTAAACTACTTTTGTGTTGGAAATGGTGAAATATTCTAGGAAAACTCCTTTTAGTGTAAAATTTGAAGTAAATGGTTGGAGGCGGTGGAAGATATTTGGTGCAGAAATTGCACTATTTTAGAGATTTGGTGCAATTTTTGCACCAAAGGGTTAGAGATGGTCTCAAGCAAATGACTTTCTTATACCTAATTCATTCCTGCCACAGATACAGGATTCATGCTTGTCAAAAAGCAAAAGGGGCAAATCGATGGAGCACCCTAGATTGAATCTCGCAACCACATGAACACTCATTTCTGAGTTTCTGTTCTTTTAGTCTTATCAGTTAACCATCTCAGCATTCTCCTATCAGCTACATTCATCTTAAAATATGACGTTTGTCTTGTTTCTCACTCAATATTGGGAAGTAAGAAGTACAGTAGGTGTTAAAACCGTCCTTCAGATCTTCTGCTTGTACTTCCTAGGAATCATCAATAATCATGGATCACCAAGCACCTTGACTGCACCTCTTCACTTGGCTAGAAACGACTCAATCATGTTACTGATATCATTCTCGAATCTCTCCCAATATATCTATATTCATAATTGAGCCCACTGGTCCATTGTGGTCTCTCGTGGCCATTGCTTCTGCTAAAGTTATAACCTTGATACTCAGATTGACACCTACGACCAACTCTATTCAAGGGTTTCCCTCCATATTTCTGGTTTAGCATTAACTTCTATCTTACTCTAATCAGTTAATCCAATGTCATCAACAAGTAGCATACATCAAAGACATAAATATGCAATGATTAAATAACCCAATTTCAAATTTAACAGAATAATATACTAAATGCACCTAATATTTACATTGTAGAGATTATCTGACCACCTATATTATTGAATTGAATTTGTGAACAAACTCCAGTTCTAATCATGTGTTTTCAGATAGGCGATGAACTTTAAAAGAACTGACACAAACACACGCACGCGCGCGCGCGAGAGCACGCACATATACATATACATAGATTTACCTCAAGAGCCTAGAGAAGGGAAGGGATTTGCCGAGCCTGGAGAAAGAAATCGGCATATCGTGGGCCGCTAACCAATTTGATTTCTTTTAACAGAGAGTAATGGAAGAAGATTGGAATTTGCTTTGATGTACGCCGGTTCGGGTTTCTTGAAGCAGGGCATCGACGGGAGCGGGCGAGCGGCGCGTTTCTTCTTGGGAATTACAAGGGGGCCCTTTCAGTTTATTTTTAATACTCCCTCCGTCCCTAAAATACTTTATTTTTTCAAATGTAATTTTCACTTTTTTTTTAATCATAGAACATTCTTAGTATATAATAGCGACTTTTAAAGTTTGTAAAAAGAGAGGAAAAAAATAGCGTTGCACAAAATGAAAAATACTAAAAATTTGTGTAGTGTAAGTAAACCTACTCGTATGCAATTTAGTAAGAATAGTGTCAGGATTCAAAGGTATATATGAAAATTATAATTCGTGTCCATCAAGTTACTTCTCCGAGTGCAAATAAACTTGAAACCATAGTGTATTGTTGTTGGGAATAATAGGGAATTTTTCAGTATTGAACAAACGTATCAACGCATAATCGTCAATATCATATGAATATTGTAATACTGTCAATCTCTTGCATGGAATAAGTTTATAGTTCAGGACATCAATCTTAGTTAACAAGATGAATCCCGTTTAATTCGGCGTAGATGGACTAACTTTGACCAGCCCAAAGTGATGGTGGATTAGTCTAGGTGCACACAAGACGTACAACACACTGCGATTGCAGCCAAACAAATAAAATGAGGTATATATAACTACTGTCCTATACCAATTTACTATTGATAGATTACTTGAATGACAAGCATCTTTATGCATGCATAATCATGACAAGCATCCATTTAATCAGTACTTTATAGCATGCACTTTTGTGGCACATTGTATGATCATGCTTCGGGTAGTTATAGAGTTGTTTTACCTTACAAGAAAAGATATGAAATGCACTTTTAGTCTTATTTTATGAGGCTATTAGAGAATAATATATTTTTATTATTCTTGTTTATTTATAACTAGTAATTAGTGGTAATTACCTTGTATAGTTCTTTCCTTATTATATTACATTCTTTGTATAGGTTTCTTGTACCCTACTCCAAGTGTATCTCTAATTGTAACTATCCCTATAAATAGGTGAGTCAATCAATAGAAAGGTTATACCGTTACTCCTACACTTTATTAGTTTCTACATGATATCAGAGTTTTTCTCCTAAAACCCATCTTCTTCCTCTAGCCGCCGCCCCTACCACCCTCTGCCATGGCTAACGAAAATTACTCCCTCACCATTAAAAACCCCCTTGACCCTACACAAACCTTCGACCTCATCAACATCTCCCACCACAACATCACCAAACTCACCTCCATAAACTACATAGCTTGGAAACTCCAAGTTGAGGTCACCTTCATTGGCTATGATCTCTACAAGTTTGTAGACAGCTCACACCCATTCCCGCCTCGCACTGTCCTAGCCAAGGATACCCAATCATCCAAGGACATTCATGTTCCAAACCCACACTACCAACCCTGGATCCGGCAAGACAAACTCTTGTTCGGCGCCCTTGTTGGTTTCCTCTCTACTCCCCTGGTTCATATGATCCAGCAGGCCGCCACCACTAGAGAAGCATGGGAAACTCTGGCTCACACCTATGCTCGCCCGACTCGTGGCCACATCAAGCAGATTAAAGACTACCTCAAGCGGGCATCCAAGGGCACTCAGTCGGTCTCCGACTACATGCAGTCTGTCAAAAGTCAAGTAGATGAACTCGCGGCTCTGGGCAAACCGCTTGACCACGAGGATCTTATTGAGACCATCCTTGGTGGTTTGGATGATGACTACCGCCACATCGTGGATATGGTGGAAGGTCGGGACACTCTCATATCGTTTGATAAGCTCTATGAAAAACTCATCAATCGAGAACTACTTTTGAAGCAGTCACAACCCGCGTCCTTCTCGCATCCTGTCTCTGCGAGTGTTGCTATCTCGAGGAACCATAGCTCGCATGCTCGACACTCCTCACAAGCTCGGGCAGCTCCCGCTCAACCTCGGCAACCCTTCCAGCAGTCCTCGGCTTCTGCTCCCCGCCATCACCGACCTTATCTTGGTAAGTGTCAGGTCTGTCGCCAACAAGGCTATACAATTGCTTGCTGCCCCAACTTTCAATTGGTCGCCACCACTTCTCTGCTTGCTGACTCCAACTCAGCCAGTAACTACGCAAGGCACCCTCGGGCACACCTTGCGACCACATCGGACACCGGGACTCCGGGCTGGCTTCTTGACAGTGGAGCTTCTCACCATGTTATCAACGATCTTGGTAACCTCCATCTTCTCTCCAACTATTCGGGCACGGATGACATGGTCATTGGTGATGGTACATGCCTACATATCTCCAAAACTGGTTCTTCTATCCTCCCCACCTCTGCACACACCTTTACTTTACAAAATTTCATGTTTGTTCCTAGCATAAAATGCAATCTCATATCCATTTCTCAATTCTGCACATCAAATAACATGTCTTTTGAGTTCTTACCATCTTCTTTTCATGTGAAGGATCTACTGGCAGTGAGAATACTGCTGACCGGACAGTTTAAGGATGGTGTGTATGAATGGCCGACCATAGCTCCCTATCCTCGCCCATCTGCTTGTGTCAGCTCCAAAGTCTCCCACCAAGATTGGCATTATCACCTTGGCCATCCGTCTGGCCTCGTCCAAAGTCAGATACTCTCTAGCCTAGGTTTAGCATTAGACACTGCTCGCAATCATATTCATTGTAATGATTGTCTTTCTAATAAAAGTCATAAACTTCTTTTTCATCTAAATACTATTGTGTCTACTCTCCCTCTTCAAACTACTTGTACTGATGTTTGGACCTACCCCCTTCCCTCTATTGATGGGTTCAAATACTATGTGATCTTTGTTGATCACTATACCCATTACATTTGGCTTTACCCATTCAGACTCAAATCTGAGGTCGCCACCGTCTTTCCCAAGTTTAAAGTCTTGGTGGAAAACTATTTTAAAACTATCATTGTCACTCTCTACTCGGACAATGGAGGCGAGTACATGGGGCTTGCCCAGGATTCTGGCTTGGCCACATACCTGTCCGCCCCATGGCATCTCTCACCTCACCTCGTCCCCTCACACCCCGAAACACAATAGGTTCTCGGAACGTCGCCATCGCCACATTGTCGAAACTGGTCTCTCCCTACTCTCTCGTGCATCTCTTTCGCTTCCTTTCTGGTCGTTTGCCTTCCAAACCGCGGCCTATTTCATAAATCAACTACCAACACCCACTCTTGCTCGCCAATCTCCCTACCATAAACTTTTTGTCTCTCCACCCAACTACTTCAAACTTCGTGCCTTTAGTTGTCTCTCTACTACCCTGGCTCTGCCCTTACTCACCACAAACTCGCTGCTCGCCCCACTCCGTGTGTCGCCTTGGTTACTCGCTCACTCAGAGAGTCAGAGTGCCTATCTCAGTTATAATCCGAGCACCACCAAGTTGTACATTTCGCGTCATGTTCGATTTGTCGAGTCTACCTTTCCAATGTCCACCCCGGCCACCAGCCCTGCTCGCCCAGATACCTATACTAGTGTCTCTTGGTTGCCCATACACCAACCTCACCCATCCTTACCACTGCCCGCTACTAGTCCTTTGTTGCATGCTACCAGCTCCATGCTCGAGGATAGCACTATGCCCACTTGCACCATGCCCACTTGCACCACTGCCCGCCGACCCCTGCTCCTCACGCATGTGCCGTGTCCTTTCATCGACCATGTTCCTCGTGCTCGCCGCTCGAACTTCAATCATAGTTACTCGATCTAAAAACAATATCTACAAACCCATCACCAAACTGAGTCTTTCGGCTCAACTGGTAGCAGACAATGAACCAACATGTGTCTCTCAGGCTCTGAAAGATGAGAAGTGACGTCAGGCCATGTCTGAGGAGTTTGATGCACTAGCTCGCAATGGAACTTGGGATCTAGTCCCTTCGACAGATGCTCACAATATTGTTGGTTGTAAGTGGATCTACCGCATCAAAAGACATGATGATGGCACTATTGATTGTGACAAAGCTCGCCTAGATCCAATGTATTTCACCAGTAACCAGGGGTTGACTATCATGAGACTTTTAGCCCGGTGGTTAAACCAACCACTGTTCGTCTTGTTCTCTCACCGGTTATTTGTTAAGGATGGGATCTTCGACAACTAGATGTGAACAATGCCCTTCTTCATGGCAATCTGTCCGATGAGGTATTCATGGCTCAACCACCTGGGTTCACAGATAAGGACAAACCTCAACATGTGTGTCGGCTTCACAAGGCTATTTATGGTCTCAAGCAAGCTCCCCGAGCATGGTATAATGGGATGCGTCAGTTTCTACTTGCCTCCGGCTTCAAAAACTCGATGGCCAACACATCACTGTTCATCCTTCATACTGCGGGCAACATCATCTATC
Organism: Codonopsis lanceolata; assembly: GCA_013146195.2. Classification (NCBI taxonomy): domain Eukaryota; kingdom Viridiplantae; phylum Streptophyta; class Magnoliopsida; order Asterales; family Campanulaceae; genus Codonopsis; species Codonopsis lanceolata. The sequence continues at coordinate 114,076,366 of CM028382.1, forward strand.
TCCTTGTATATGTGGATGACATCATTGTCATTGGGTACCAGCCCACTGCAGTTCAGACTTTCATATCTCTGCTCGCTAATCGTTTTTCGCTCAAGGACCTTGGTGATCTTCACTACTTTCTTGGGGTTGAAGTTGTTAAGCGGCCAAGTGGTCTTCTGCTCTCCTAGCGTGGGTACACAGCTGATTTCCTTGCTCACACAGCATGACTGATGCTCGCCTAGTAGCTACGCCCCTTGCTACCTCGCCTACCTTGACTCTTCACACGAACACTGCTCTCACAGAACCGACATAATTTCAAGCAATGGTCGGGAGTCTTCAATATATGTCTCTCACTCGGCCTGATGTTGCCTTCGCTGTCAACAAACTCTCTCAGTTCATGCATAGGCCGACCACTGAGCACTGGAATGCGGTCAAGCGAGTTTTTCGGCATCTCTATGGCACTATTAATGCGGGCATCCTCCTTCTTCTCCAGTCTCCTCCTGCTCTCCATGCCTTTACTGATGCGAACTGGGATGACAACAAGGATGACTACACATCCACCAGTGCCTACATTATCTATCTTGGAAGCAACCCGATCTCTTGGAGCTCCAAGAAACAGTGCACTGTAGCTTGCTCCTCGACTGAAGCTGAATAATGGGCAGTGGCTGCCATTGCGGTTGAGATCAGGTGGACTATGTCTCTTCTTGGCGAACTTGGTCTCACCTCCTCGACTCAACCAGTCATTTACTGTGACAATGTGGGCGCCACGAGTCTCTGCTCGAACCTGGTTTTTCATACTCGCATGAAGCATGTGACCCTGGACTTTGATTTCATTCGGCAACAAGTTCAGGATAGGCTTATACACGTTTTCTATGTCTTCGCGACCGATCAATTGGGCGATGCCTTGACAAAGCCTCTTGCTCGCCAGCAGTTTCATCAATTACTCCACAAAATTGGTCTCTCCTCTCGGACGTCCATTTTGCGGGGGCATATTAGAGAATAATATATTTTTATTATTCTTGTTTATTTGTAATTAGTAATTAATGGTAATTACCTTATATAGTTCTTTCCTTATTATATTACCTTCCTTGTATAGGTTTCTTGTACCATACTCCAAGTGTAACCCTAATTGTAACTCTCCTTACAAATAGGTGATTCAATCAATAGAAAACTATGTTGTTATTCCTACACTTTATTAGTTTCTACAGAGACCGGCTATAATCAATATAATCTTTTATGGTTTCTCTTTTTGATTTGATCTTGTGTGTGTGTTTTGAGCTTGTGTGGTACGTACATCAGTACATGGCAATTAATTTGATAAAATGACTGAAAAAATGATGTTGTGATTGGTTTTGCCTTCCAAAACCCACGACAGATTTGTTTTCAAGTTGGAGAGAATCAGTTGTCAGCTGGTATGTTGAGAATGGGATGGCTCGATTGGTAGGACTTGATTGGACCTCAAAGGGGGGTGCGGGGGCGTAGCCCCCCGCGGTACGGACTGTTCGGGTTTTAGACAAAGGCATACTGAGTTTTGGGACTGAGCGACCGCTTGATAAAATAACTTTTGAGCCGTGCTACTGGATTTTGCACGGTCGCCCAATGCTTTGGGCTGAGCGACCGCTCAATCCCGTTTTTAGGGTTTTGTTGCTTTGTCCGTTTTTTGTCCTTTTAAGGGTTTTAGAGTTTCTATTGTATTCATATAAATAGTTGTATCCCTAGAACGTTTGAAGGTGAGTCTCTAATAAAATTTTGACAGTCCATTGGCCCAAATCTCTCTCTCTCTCTTCTTTGTGATTGATCCTATTATACTTTGTTAATTTGTTCGCTAGTCTTCCGTTGTGCACAACAATTGGTCTCAGAGCATAGGTCAACATGTCTGCTTTAGGATCAGGTTTATCTTCTTCCAAACAAGAAGTTCAGAAGTTCGATGGCACGAGGGATTTCGCATTGTGGCAGAGAAGGGTTAAGGATGCTTTGGTGCAGGCTGGTTTAGGGAAGGTTCTTCGGAACAAAACTAGACCCGAAGATGTAAAGGAGGATGATTGGAAGGAACTCCAATGGAGGGCCGTCTCAACAATTCGTCTGTGCCTTACGGACGAATTGGTGTATCCCATAATTGATGAAGAGTCGGCTACACAGGTATGGGAAATTTTAGAGGCAAAATATATGTCAAAATCCTTGTCAAATAAGCTGCATCTCAAGCAAAGGTTATATGGGCTTAAGATGGTAGAAGGAGCTGATCTCAACACTCACATAAACACGTTTACGCAAATCATCAATGATTTGCTACGGGTGGAAGTGACGTTTGAGGAAGAAGACAAGGCGTTGATGCTGCTAAACTCGTTGTCGTCTTCCACAACGTATGAAAATCTTGTAACTACGTTGACGTGGGGGAAAGATACTCTTGAGTTGGGACCTGTTACAGAGGCTCTCATAGCTTTTCATCAACGAAAGAAAACAATTGTTGATGAACCGCTAGGAGAAGGGTTGTATGTGAAGGAGAATAAGGATTGTGGGAGGACACAATCCATAGACAACTCAAAGAATCATCAGAATTCCCGGTCGCAGTCAAGGAAGAAGTACAAGGGAAATTGCTACAAGTATGGGAAGAAGGGGCACAAGAGTCAGGATTGTCCGAGGAAGGGCAATAATGGTGTTGGTTCGTCGAAGTCAGCTAATGTAGTTATGGATGGTTCAGATGAAGATGATGATATGCTCTCAATTTCATCAACAATAGAACGCCTTGCAGATTTATGGATTCTGGATTCTGGATTCAGCATGTTCGTTTCATGTAACATCCAATCGTGATTGGTTTGACATCTACATGTCAGTTAATTCTAGAGTAGTTACTATGGGTAATGGTGCATCTTGTAAAATTGCTAGTATAGGTACTATTAGAATTAAAATGCTTGATGGTGTGGTACAAACGTTGTGTGATGTTAGACATGTATCGGAAGTCTCTAAAAATCTGATCTCATTGGGTACTTTAGACTGTAATGTTGTAGTTATAGATCTAAAGATGGTATGATGAGGGTTTGTAAGGGTGCATTGGTGGTCATGAAGGGTGAGAGGGGATCCAAAAATATCTATAGATTGCTCGGTAACACTGTTGTAAGTGGAGCTAGTTCTATAGAGTCAGAACCTGAAATAGATGAGGCTACTACTCTTTGGCACATAAGATTAGGTCACATGGGGGAAAGAGGTATGAAGGAGCTTCATAAGAGGAATTTGTTGAAGGGTGTTAAAACTTGCAAACTTGATTTTTGTAAGTATTGTGTTCTTGGAAAGCAAAACAAAGTGTAATTCAAGACGGCTAAACACACAACAGAAGGAATCCTTGACTATATTCATACTAATGTTTGGGGGCCAGTGAGAACAACATCAAGGTAAAGACATTTGTACTTCGTGACATGTATTGATGACTTTTCGAAAAAGGTTTGGGTTTACTTCATGAAACACAAGAATGAGACTTTTGAGAAGTTCAAATTATGGAAGGCTGAAGTGGAAAATCAAACGGGCAGAAAGGTTAAATGTTTGAGAAGTGACAATGGTACAGAGTACACATATAAGGGGTTCAAGAAGTTTTGCGCGGAGCATGGAATCAAAAGGCATTATACAGTAAGCAGGACACCACATCAAAATGGTGTGGCAGAAAGGTTAAACCGATCTATTGCAGAAAGGGCTCGGTGTCTACGATTGAACGCAGGGTTAGTAAAGTGTTTTTGGGTAGATGCAATGTGTATGACTTGTTTCTTAATAAACAGATCACCAAGGGCGTCATTAGATTGCAAGGTTCCAGAAGAGGTATGGATGGGTTCTGAGGTAGACTACTATGATATTCGGGTGGGTGTCCATCCTATATGCATATACCTAGTGAAAAAAGATCGAAGCTTGATCCAAAGTCCAAACAGTGTATCTTTCTCAGTTTCGCGAAATGGGTAAAGGGTTACAGACTTTGGGATCCCAAGTCAAGCAAGGTGGTAATCAGCAGGGATGTGGTTTTCGATGAGAAAACCATGTTAAAGTGTACTCATGAAGAAAAGGAGAAACATGTGCCAGAAAACGAAAGGGGTAATGAGCATGTTATTGAGGTGGAGCTACCGGAGGTGAATTTGGATCGCACTCTTCTCGATCCCGAAGTAACTACACAAGAAGTTGAAGAAGAAAATCCTTCAAGTGGAAGACCTAAAAGAACAATCAGACCACCAATCAGGTATGGGTTTGAAGATTTGGTTTCATATGTTCTTGTTCTTAGTGGTGGAGATCCAAATACTTATCAGGAGGCGATAAAAAGTCCAGAAAAAGATAAGTGAGTGACTGCTATGGCGGAAGAGATGGAATCACTTCACAAGAATAACACATGGGAGTTGGTGGAACTCCCCAAGGGGAAGCAAGCAATTGGTTGTAAATGGGTATATAAGCGAAAGGAAGCAGTATCATAAAAAAAGGGGGAAAAGTTCAAGGCACGATTAGTGGCAAAGGGGTACTCGCATCAACAAAGGGATAGATTATAATGAGATTTTTTCGCTTGTTGTGAGACACACTTAAATCAGAATTGTGTTGGGTCTTGTAGCGCACTATGATATGGTGTTGGAGCAGATGGATGTGAAGACTACTTTTCTACACGGTGAGTTATAAGAGATCTTCATGGAGCAGCCACATGGTTTCAGTCATCCTGGACATGAGCATTTAGTTTCTAAACTGAAGAAGTCATTTTATGGGCTAAAGCAGTCTCCGCAACAGTGGTACACCAGGTTCGACACTTATATGGTTAGTATTGGCTATAAAAGGTGTGAGTATGAATGTTGCGTGTAGGTATGGGTGAGCAAGCCTTGATGATGGCTCTATTAATGTTACCCAAAGTGTGGATGCCCATATGCTTATTTTTTTAATGCCCATGGCTCAAGAATTTAAAGACCTTATTTTTAATAATTTACAATAATTATATATAATATATAAATATAATACTACTACTTGTGTCTACTTTACTTAACTTAACTATTTACTTAAACAAATAAAAAGTAAAAAATTGTTAGTTCACTTCTCAATATTTCTTTAGTTCATTACTTCATTAATTAAAAAGTTAAAAACACTACTAGGCTACTATTTTAATAATTAATATATATACCTCAGATTCCCCAACTACAGTTGAAGAAACTCAACACATGTCAAAGGTTCCCTATGCAAGCGCAGTGGGATGTCTCATGTATGCCATGGTATGTACTAGACCAAATTTGGCACATGCAATCAATGTGGTAAGCAAGTATATGGCTAATCCAGGCAGACATCATTGGGAGGCAGTCAAGTGGATTTTCAGATATTTAAAGGGTACTGTGGACTATGGTATTATGTTTGAGAGGCAGAGTGTAGGGCTTTCAGTCGTAGTGTATGTTGATTAAGATTATGCAGGCGATAATGATCGTAGGAGATCTACCACAGGTTATGTGTTTACCCTAGCAGGTGGACATATATGTTGGAGAGCTCTGCTTCAGGCCATTATTGCATTGTCTACGACCGAGGCAGATTACATGGCAGTTGTTGAAGATGCAAAGGAAGCCCTATGGCTTAGGGGCTTAGTCAAGGAGTTGGGTGTTCAGCAAGGTGGAGTTTTGTTACATTGTGACAGTCAAAGTGCAATCTACTTAGCGAAGAATCAGATTTATCACTCAAGGACGAAGCACATCGATGTGAGGTTTCACAAGATTCATGAGTTGATTGATAATGGGGATATTCTGCTCAAGAAGATTCACACCACAGATAATGCTGCAGGCATGTTGACGAAGCCAGTTGTAACTGACAAGTTCAAGCATTGCTTGGATTTGTTGCACATCGCTAGCTGTTAGATATGTGGGAGGTCCAGTTCTGCAGGTGCTCAAGGTGGTTTTGGGTTCGTATTCTTTGTCTTCTAAGGGGTTGGGTGAATACTCGTCAAGGTCGAGATTGTTGAGAATGGGATGGCTCGATTGGTAGGACTTGATACACCCCCGACAGTACAGACTGTTCGGGTTTTGGACAAAGGCATACTGAGTTTTGGGACTGAGCGATCGCTCAGTGATTAGGCCTGAGCAACCGTTTGATAAAATAACTTTTGAGCCGTGCTACTGGATTTTGCGCGGTCGCCCAGTTTTTTGGGTTTTGCTGCTTTGTCCGTTTTTTGTCCTTTTAAGGGTTTTAGGGTTTCTATTGTATCCATAAAAATAGTTGTATCCCTAGAACGTTTGAAGGTGAGTCTCTAATAAAATTTCGACAGTCCGTTGGCCCCAATCTCTCTATTCGTTGTGATTGATCCGATTATACTTTGTTAATTTGTTTGCTAGTCTTCTGTGCACATGATATATATATATATATAGATATAGATATCCTTTTTGGTATAAACTGTGCCTTAACTCTATGATCAAACTAATAATTTTGCCGGAAAATTTCGAAAAAATGTACAGTTGACATCTAATTAACTGATGTCTTGTGCACAAAATACAAGTTTGATTTAGTTGCGGCAGCTTGAAAAGCCCCCGTCTAAAAGTCTAAGGGAAAAATCTCACTGAACACAGTTACACAGCAAACAGAAAATATATTAAACACTATGATAAGCCCCTCACATCAAACAGATTCACAGTACGTAGTAGTAGACTAGTAGTAATAGCAGTCGTGTCTTCATGGTATAAAGTAGAATTTCCTATATTCACACAGAACAGAAGCATGTTACGAGATGGAGTGATTTCTTTTCCTTGGAAACAGAAACCTTGTTTCAGAACAGGGCCTGTCAGTGCCGCTTACGGGCCTAATATCTTTGATTTTGAACAACGTATTGAGTTTGCTTAACTTTCTCGTGAACGTCTTGAATAGCTTATTCGCAGGGTGCGACTTTACTAGCTCCTGCTTCATTGAGACGTGGTCTTTTTCCAAGTCAGTTAGCCTCATTCTCATTCTTGCAACTTCAAGCTTCAGTTCCCTATTCTCTCGCCTCACTGATGCGTAATTGTCTCTCGGTGAGATGCATCCGCTCCCTGCTCCACTGCCTGAACGTTGCGGAAAGTGACCGTTCATAGATCCGAAGAACAACTGGTTGTGCCCCCCATTCATTGCATTCCGTAGCCTGATTTGCTCAAAGTATAGTACTTGCACTGCCATTTGGACTGGTAACCGTTCGTTCTGAGCTGCGTGGCTGCAGGCTTCTTGAGTCAGTTTCTGACAATCGATGGTTTTGCACAGTCGGTACCGTTCCGAGTCCTTCATATTTGGATGAACCTGTAAAGTGCATGCATTGATGACCCTTGAGAGAGAGAGAGAGAGAGAGAGAAATTGTGGCATTCATTTAAAGCGTGTAGATTCGTAATTAGATTAATGTGAGTTGTAAGAGTTTCTGACCTTGAGAAATATATCGACTGCCCTGTATAATCCATCATTAATCAATCGAGCATGGTCCGGAAGTAATTCCGCCAATGCTATAAACTTTGATGGTGTCAAATTCGAGTCCAGAGCAACTTCTGCAAGGAAACTGTCCAACAGCTTCGACACTTTGAGGATCGAGCTTTGTTTAGGAGACGCAGGGCTGTCAAAGTCATACATCATTTCACTTTCATCCCTCATGTGATGATCCTCATCATCAGCCTCATCCAAATTCAAGAAAATCGAGAAGATCCTCAAGATTGAATCCGTGTCATACAACGGATTGTGATTATTTCCATGTGAATTTGCAGGAATGAGTACATCTTCAAGTATTGCCTGGTCCAGTTGCAGACTGATCCGCCTCTCGAGATCAGATCTACAAGAAGTAGATGCTGATGCAGAAATTGCAGATTTCAATAAACTCGAAAGAAAAACCATTGGGACCGTGCTCTTCCTCGATTGGGTGGGTAGTAAACCGACCATTGCTTCAACAATGACTCGTTGTTTCTTCTGTAATTCCAAATCCACCAAACTTCCTTTCACCAACGTAGGGTCTCTGACAACAAGACCTTGAAGAGAATTATGGGCATAGTTCATCAAAATTCTTCCTATCATGTCCTGTTTAAGACCCTTTGTTTTAACTGCAGTTACAACCCGTTGAAATAAATCGAGACTAAGAACTGTGAATGATTTCCCCCACCAGTCCGCCGGTATTTCTGTTTCCGTGCTTGGAGTAGGTTTCAAAGAGTAGCTATGCTCCAACTTGGACAGGCCAGAGGTCAGCTGCTCTTTACATGCATTATTTGCAATTGCTATGATGAGTCTATTAACCAGGTTGATCTCTTCGGATATAGGGAGGAGGGTTTCACATTGGTGAAGAACCGTTACTAAATTTGATATGCTTGGAAGTACCGTTTCCTTCAAATATAATTCTGTCCGTGTTTCTAGATTCTTCTCAGAGAATTCTTCTGTCATTTCCAGGAAATGCGCTACACAACGTAGTTTAGCTACATTGGAAAGTGTAATCTCAACGTTTACTCCGTAACAGAATTTTGCAGCCAGCTCGAATGTCTCGGATCCACCAGGAACACTCTGTAGATTTAGTCTTGAAACTTTTGCATCTTTTGATTCCATCAACAGCTTACGAATTCTTCCACTCCGAGAAACCAGAGGGAACTGCATTGCATTTTATAAGTAGCTTTTGATCATCATTAAGTTATTCAAACAGATTTACTTTCTGAATCCATAAATTACATGTTCTTACCTTGTGAAGAGCAAAACTTGCTGCTCCTACCTCAATTGTAAGGTCGCTAGAAACATCTGAAATCGGCCTGCAGATGAAAAAAAAATAAAAAAAATCAAATGCTTGGTAAAAGTAGGATATAATTAAAGATCAAACAGCTAAGTCAGAAGACAGACATGATTCTTGAATATTCTAATTAATTTGAAAAATTCCCAAAGAAGTTGTGATTTTTACGAATCAATGAAACCTGTTTGAGTCTTGAAGAGGGGGCCCTGTTGAAAACCAAGACTCAGTAAGTTGTGATGACAACGATCGGGACAGAGAGATTGCAAGACTCAATTTGGTAAAGTCTTGTAAACATGTAACCTCGTAGCTTTGTTCTACTATAGTACTATGTGAAGCAAGAAAATCTGTCATATTCAACCAGCTATTGCCTATTGTATTACTCTTCCGTACTTGTTTGATAGTAGAAATTGAAGCAATTATTGGTAGATAGCTAGTTAGATGTTAATTAATGCTAGCATTTATGTAGCAGGTTGAGAGTGAATACTTTGGACAGCAAATGCTTGTGGCGCTGTCATTGACGAGAGGAAGCGCAATTATGTCAAGGTCAGGGGTTTGACGTGTCATATATATTCAATACTTACTGCCTCGAGAGCTACCTGTAATCCAGTGTTACTTTCTTTCGTTATTTTGTGATCAATAATTCTATGTTTGGGAGGATGAAATTTTCAGCTTAGATTGGATCATTGGAGATACCAATCAACCCAGTTCTAAGATTACGATTCTATATATAGTCCAAATTGACACTATCTTTACTTCAGCTTCTGCAGAATTGGTTTCAGTCTGACAGACACTGCTAGTTATATTATTGAAGTCAATGGTTGCAGCTAGAAAAACATTTAATCATGCAGTTTTTATGTTACAAGCGACATATCAGATTACAGAAGTCGTAGCCGAGAGGTAACTAGAAGAAGAAAGAACTTACCATTCAGTGACATGCCTCGTGCTGGAACTCGGACGAAACGCCCTCTTCCCGGAGATGCTTGGCTTCATCTCGCCAATAGTAACAACACCCATCCTCCTCAACTACTTGACACTTCTGAATCCAGCCCTCTTACTAATTCAAATGTCTTACTGTTCTTTTAACTCGTGTGTGTGTGTGGAGGGAAAAGAGAGTTAGAGAATAGAGTGGCTAGTAGTAAGGAGAAAGTCACAAGAATCCATGCAAAGGTTGGGTAAATGTGCTTTAATTGAGTGTTTTTTCAATTTGGTTAATCTAAAAAGTCAATAGTATTGCACCCTTGTGGTGTCACTTTTCGGTGGGAGTGGGCTTTGTTTGTGGAGAGAGATTGGTAAATGGTAATGCTAATGCCATGATTTCTGAAGGTTTGCAGTGCTTTTGGGGTTTGCAATCATGCCTAGTTAAAAGCTACTCATTGATAAAATTAGTCTAACTAAATTACACACACCCCACCCCCATATTATATATTTATATGTAAAGTTAATTAAAAGTAGAAATTAATTAATTGAGTTGGGATGAGATCTTAATCTTATGATATGTAGCACAAGAAACCTGGTCTATAGTGCTCATTAATGTTACTGAATTGAATTCACGATGCAAATATTTGGTCATATATATGCAAATAACAATATGGTAAGAACGTACGCAAAGACACGATGGATGTTAATTTCACACTTTTGCTTTAATTATGTGAGCTTGAAGCACTTAGTAAACATTTAACCCCCCATTGAGGGTCCAGGTCCACCTTAGTGCACGCTTGACGTTAATTAAGGACAAATCAATAAGCTAAGCCCCCAAAAAGGTGGGTAACAGGTCATCCAATTATGAAACACAGTGCCTCTCACTCACATATAATGATATAATTCCCCCATAAATTGTTTAGTACAATGTTAAGACTTTTCTAACTGTTACCTTTCTTTTGAGTTGGGATTAATCATGGGCTAAGATTACAGTTGGACCAGGTGGTAATGATGAGCCCATTAACTCCTATTTTTAATGGGCCTCTGGCAAGTGTTCAGCTGTATTTAATAGGTTAAAGATTTATTTGATCAGTACTATTATTAAAATCATATGCCGCAAAAGTTTGATATATATACGGAGAGACCCCTTCAGTTTGTAATCAACCTCACCGGCCATTCTCTTCTAATCAAAAATCCAAGTTTTCGAGCTCCAAAGTGTAATGTTGCGTGTTTGTTTGGTTAACATAGAAGCTAATACTGTTGTGAATGCCAATAAAGTACGAATAGTCAAGCTCATCTAATCATATTAAACAACTAGTGACTATTATCCACTATGTAATTAATAACATATGGTTTCAAGTTAATATTGAAAATGTTATAGCCAGTTCTCAACAGTCAGAAGATATATATTTAAAAAGTTGAATTTTAAATTATACTATGATACTACACAATTTGGTAATGAGCCATACCTTGCGGTTTGTAGGATATCTGGGCTCATGTGAAGGTATGATCTTGTAGAAACCTGTCAAAAGAAAGACATCTAAGAAGGAATACAAGGTAGGCCTCGTGAAACCCCTCAGACGTGAGAGTAAGACTTTAGCTTGATTGAAAGCAAAAAGACAGAGTTTCGGTGTGTAAAGTGCGCGTACCTTTTAAATGAAGCATTGTAAGGTATATATAGCCCATTGGAAGTGAAATCCGGGCTGAGTCATTATTGTGGAGAGATCTTAGGCCTTTATGGCTATAAATGCAGGTTGACCGCGTAATTGACGGAGTCGTGGCTTGAATCTCGGGCTCAAAAGTTATCAACTAGTTGTGTTTATGATGAGTATCTAGTTATTCGAGTAGCCTTGCTCCCTGCTCGGACAAATCTGTAGGAGGATTCCTGGTCGGGATGTATGTAGAATGTTTATCTCGGGTTATCCTACTCGGGTAACCTCTTTCCTGATCCCTATCTCCCACGTGCTCATCACGTGAAGGCTCGTGTACTTGGCTCGTGACTAGGATTTGAGCTGACCTCATCAGTGGCCCCCTGCCCCTTCTTCACCAAGTATTTATGCTCTTTGCAAAGTGCATGTTTGTAATTCTGTTGTAGCTTAAGCTGGGGAGCAGAATACTTGTTCCTTTTTGTTGTGATCCAAGCGAGGGGGTTGTTTTGTTGGTAAGAGCTAGTGTGTTCGAAACGCCGATTATAGGAAGCTAGAAGGTTCTCGTAGGCTAACGTCGGCTAGGAAAAATCATGATGGATCACATCTTTTCGAGACGTGCATTAATGGCAGGTTTGATCAGGAGTGTCGCAGCCGCCACTATTCGAATTTCGGATGGCCTTTGGGCACGTGATTTGAGTGTCGTTTCCCCCAATCATCTCCTATAAAAGGGGGAAACCTAACAATTTCATCCTTTTTTACTCCGGCTTTCTTTTTGAGTTCTCTGCACTTGACGGCCCTTCCCTGTACTTGATCTCCCAGTAAATGAGTCTTCTCTTTCTGCAACCTGGACCGCTTTCAGATTTCTCCTTCCGGCAAACTTCTTTCGATATAACAAACAAGTAGGCTTTCTAAAACTTTTATATTCTTTCTTTTTTCTTGGTTTTTATTGAAACTCTTCACAATTTATGGGTTTCTTCACGTATGCTTTTCACGTTCATCTTTTATTGGTTGAGTTTTTGAGTTCCTCCTTCTAGATTAGGATGATTCTCAGGAAAATCAAGGAATTTCAGGGAAAATCATCATTTCTGTTAAGGTCTTTTAATCAAGATCTTCCCTCGATCAATTGTAGGATGTCTTCCCCTCTGCGATTTTCTGATAAAGGCTCTGACCATGAGCAAGAGGCTTATGATTATGATCATGGTGCTCAAGAAACCAATGCAACCACAGATTTTGAAAGGACTGGCTCTTATGTACATGTTCTTGAGGAAAGGAATACCCAGGAAGCGAGCAGCCAAGCTCCCATTGGAAGGATCGTGAATGATGTAACTACTGATCAGGAAAGTGAGGAAAATTAGGCGAGTTCGAGTGGTATCCCAAGCGAGGAGGAAGTGGTTGGCCGCCCACGAGCAAGTCGTAGAAGCCGTAATGAAGATTACGATAACTTGAGCTCATTTGCTCACTAGGAATCAGTAGATTCCGTAGTGGAGGTTGGGAAATGGTTTGACTCAATTGGGATTTCCAAGAAAGATTATCGAGGAGTTCCTTATGAGTCCAAGATTACTCCTGCTCAGATGAGGAACAAAACCAAAAGGGTGGTCCTCTTCTATGACTTCTTTTGAGTAAGGATGTGTTTCCCCTAGATCCTTTTATTGTCGAGTTCCTAAGAGAGACCAATGTTGTTCCGTGTGACTATCAACTTACCACAATGTTAATCTTGGTCGTTTTTAGTGCAACCTACCGGCTGGTTGGATTTGAACCAGAGATGACCATACTTCGCAAACTTTTTCCAATTTACTAAGGACAAGAGATTGGGCATGATCACTGGTTGCTCGAAAGCTGGAGCTCTAAAGCTATTTACCGAGTTTCCCCATAAGGTTGAAAAGTGGGACAAAAGGATCATTGTTGTGGAGTCCCGAGTTAGATGGTCCTTTGCCGATGGTCCTTTGCCCGACCCCCTTACGAAGTGGAAGATAGGGAAGATGTTTAGCAATGTTGAGAGATGCGTTGGGGGTGACCGAGCAGGGTCAACGCTGGTTGATTGATTGGAAATCAATCGTACATGATCCGAAAGTTTTGCATTTGGTCGGGATATATCATGCTCTCGTGGAGGGCGTGGAACCCTTGATTGCCATTGAACTTGAACATGTTCATCCTTTTTTGGGTACTTGTCATGACAACAAGTTCCCCAGTAAATGCGATTTGTGTGGTCGGGGGGGAGACTGTACCACCCAACTTGACTTCAATGATATTTGTATTTGTTCTGCTTGTTGATTTATGAAAAAATATATCCTTTTGCTTACTAATTTCAGCTTTTCTTTTCTTGACAGTGGTTAAGGACATATTGAGACAACGCAAGACGGATTTTAAAGCCAGATATGTTGCTCGCCAAGCCGAGCTTCTGGGTCACGACCAGCCTTCGTTTGCTTCCTCGCCTAAGGCTCCCTTTGTTGAAAAGAACAAGAAATCATCCCGAACTACTGGTTCTACTTCTGAGCCGAAGTCTCCTCCCGTACAAGCTCCGTCCACCAAACATATGTCTCGCAAACGACCATCCGGGTTGGATTCCCGAGTAGGAGGTGGAAGCACCCGATCTTGGTCAACTGAGAACGCACCCTAAGAAACTATTCAAGGGGGTCTAGTTCTTTGCCCTCTCCTACTATTTTGACCCCCCCGGTCATGGGATTGCCACCTCCTTCTCCTCGACGCGAAGAGCCATTACGAAGTGGTACACCCAATTGGTTGAGAGCCAACTTTGCAATGCCCTCAACCCAAGAAGGGGCAAGGGGACTGGTCAACGAGCTCGCTACTGTTCCCCCTCTTGAAGGAATCAATCTTCATGAACGGGGAACTATGAGAACCGTGTGCGGGCAGGGAATTTTAAAGAGGGTTATTCAGCCTCACATTCCTCGTCACGATGCCGAAACTCCCAACAGCATTTTGTTCGGTGAATTTGAGTTGCTAGTCAGTGAGGTAGGTTATGTTTCTTGCTTCATGATCGTAATTGATATTGATTTGTCGAATTCTTGTTTATTTGTGTCCTTTTGTGTTTTTCAGTTTGCCTCCAAGGTCACTCTTCTGCACAAACGTGCAGATGAGTACAAAGACAAAGTCGATGCCTTGTTTGAGCAAAAGAAAAAATCTGATGAGGCTGCCCGCTCATACAAGGATGATTTGTTGGCCAAGGATAAAGAAGTCCTTACAAAGGTTGTTGAGCTAACCAAGCTCGAAGAAGAAATTATCCGCCTGAAGGCTCAGGTCGAGTTTGCCCAGAACAGGGAAGTGGCTGCTCAGAAAACCTTGAGCGAAGAGAGGAAGAAAGCTAAAGATGCTCAGGTCGCTGTCGAGTAAAAAGAGAGAGCCTGGTAGGCGAGGCTTGTAAGGGAAGTTGCCGCAACCAAGACTGCTGTTGTGGAAGAGTTTAAGCAGTCGGATGAGCTCAAAAAACTAGTGGATGCGAAGCTGGTTCCCTATTTTTTACAACGGTTTAACCACGTGCTTCGCATGCTAGCGAGCAGCGAGCTTCTGGGCATAACGCCGGAAATGATGGTGCAATAGGGAACTGTTTCACCCTGGTGCGCTGAGGCTCAAAAGAGACATGCTCTGGTCCCCTACAATCATGATGAGTTGGGGATCATTGCGACTAATGATCAGGAAGCCGACGAGCCAAATGGATTCCTCCAACCCCCTTGGCCAACAACGTGGTTGATCAAATGAACGCTATTTTTGAACGGGAGGCCAATGAGGATGAAGATGACGATCCTGCTCCCCAGTCTATCGATCTCGCTGTTGCTATAGATGTTGAGGACAATCCCCCCTATCGGCCCGAAAACAATCCAGCCTCTTCTTCCCTGACAAGACACAACCCAGCTCCCTCCTCCTCCTCCTCTTCCCCCTAAATTGCAATCTGAAATGGATAGAATCTTCACCGATCTTGAAACGCCCGAAAGGATCACTGAGCAAGGGAGGAGTTAATATTTTGTAATAGTTTTTTTTGTTTTTCCTTGATTGTAATTTTTTCAATCGTATTAAATGAAAAACAATTGTTCTTTTGCATTTGTGTTTGAATGCTTGTTTTTCTGATGCAATGCCTTGTAAAAACAAAAAAATGTCGTCGGGCAGGGCCCCTTCTGCTAATTTCTGCAGGCATCAAAATAACTGCCAAAGGGTTGGATCCCAGCTGCTCGATTTATCGAGCAGAACTGTTTTGCTGCTTTAACTGGGCATGGCCCTCCCTTGGTCAATCAAACCGTTAATAGTTTATTCAGGCAGGATATTTATTTGAACGAGACTTTTCTCCCTTTGTCGTCGTAGCAAATAAAGCCGTCAAATAATATCGAGCAGTGGGTTGTTCCCCTTCTCATTTCGAGGCATTCAAACTTGAAATACAAACCAGACAGGGCCCCACTTTTCTCGGATATTGGGCAAAGTTGTGTTTATATTTGTTCGAGAAATTTTATCTTTTGACCAAGCAAGGCCCAACTTACTCGTCGTGCGAGCAAGGCTTTGTCAAATAACAAAGTAATTTGAAAATAACAAATTTTGACAAACAATTTTCTAGAAACTTTTTCATTAAAAATCATTCAATGTGATATAAAGTCAACTAGCTTCCAATTCAATGGTAATATTTTTTTAGGTGATCAGCATGTCAGGGGTGCTTCAAATCCTTGCCCTCTTGATTTTGTAAGGTATAAATGCCTTCTCTAATGATTTTGGTAACCTTAAATGACCCTTCCCAATTAGGTGACAATTTTCCTCGCTCTGCTTGCTGTCCGGTGACTTCAATTTTCCTGAGGACCCAATCCCCGATTTGAAATGCTCTTCCTCGAACCTTCCTGTCATGATGAGTGTTTGTTGTCTACTTATAATTTACCATTCTGATTTGAGCTTCTAATCTGCGTTCCTCGAGCAAGTCAAGATCAATTGCTCGGGCAGTCTCATTATCTTGCTCATTGTAATGAGCAACTCTATAACTGGGGAAAGATGTTTCTGTTGAAATTACGGCCTCAGATCCATACGTGAAAGCGAAAGGGGTTTCGCTCATTGAGCCCCTTACTGTTGTCCTGATCGACCATAAAATGACGGGCAGCTCATCCACCCATTTTCTTGCTCGATCATCCAAATTTCGTTTTAATGTGTGCATGATTTGTTTGTTTGTGGCTTCAGCTTGTCCATTTTCTTGAGGATATGCAACTGAAGATTGTCAGTGCTTGGCATACATCCTGGTACATTCTGCCATAAATTTGTCAAAGAACGGTGTGCCATGATCAGAAACAATAGCTATGGTTAACCTAAAATGACACCAGATGTGGTCGTGCACGAAGTTGATGATGTTGTTTTCAGTAATAGTGGCCAATGGTTTTGCTTCAATCCATTTGGTGAAGTAATCAATTGCCACTACTGCATATTTGAACTGAGATCGTGCAAGAGGAAAAGGTTCAATCACGTCTATCCCCCACAAGTCGAATGGCTAAGCTGCAACCACTGGTGTCTGCTCGGTTGAAGGCAACTTGGGTATATCTGCAAATCTCTGACACTTGTCGCATTTCTGTACATACAAGGCTGCATCTCTTCTAAGTGTGATCCAATAGTACCCTGCGAACAAGATCTTTTGCACCAAAATTCGGGCACCTGGATGACCCCCATATTCTCCTTGATGAACCTCGTATAGAAGCTCTTGAGTCATTTCTGGTCGAATATAGCAAAGCATCGACCTTACCTTTGATCGCTTGTATAGAACTCTTCCAAACACCGAGTATCGGCAAACTTGGTTTTGAACGGCTCTTGCTCGATTTTTATCCTCTTATAAGATACCCTGCTCGATAAAATCCTTGTATTCATCAATCCAACATCTATTCGTTGGTTCGATGTCCATCATCGTTTCCTTGTTAATGGAAAGTGTTTCCAGGAGATCGATCATAACCGACAGCCTCAACACTGAGAGTTCATCATCTGTTGTCTTGGAGAGGTAGTCTGCTCTCATGTTATCTGATCGATCAATCCGAATGATTTCCCAGAATTTGAAATTCTTCAAAATTCCTTTGACTAGTTCACAATATTTTACAAAGATAGGATTATGAACTACATAGTCCCCCTATACTTGATTCACTACTAATTGTGAATCCAAGTACACAGTAACAAAATCAATGTACATGTCCAACGCGAGCTCGAGTCCTGCAATCATGGCCCCATACTCTACTTGATTATTAGAGGCTGCAAACTTGAATCGAAGAGCCATTTCAAACTCATCAATTTGGTCGAGTGTAACCAGTAAGATGATTGTCCCACTTCCTGCTTTGCTCGTTGCACCGTCCACAAATAACTCCCAATAATGTGTTGGCTTGATTTTGATTATTCTTTCTTGTTCGACGGGAAAACTCAAGGTTGGAAATAGCTCTTCTACGTGGTTGGAGAAACTTGTCTCTACCAGGAAATCTGCCAACGCTTGTGTTTTGATAGCCCGTCTCGGTTGATAATCTATGTGGAATTTCGTGAACTCGATGGACCAGGCGAGCATCCTACCCGAGAAATCAAGTTTGTGCAATATTTTTCTTAGTGGAGAGTCAGTGTATTCAATTATAGCATGTGCAAAAAGGTAGGCTCGTAGTTTTCGAGCAGCAATGACAAGAGAGTGGGTCAACTTTTCTATATTGAAATAACGACTCTCCACCGGAGTGAGAGCCTTTGACACATAATACACAGGTTTTTGAACATTGGATTCCTCCCTAACCAAAACAGCGGCCACAGCCTGGTCTGTGGCCGCTAAATACAAATACAGATTTTCGCCCATTTTAGGGCTGATTATCAAAGGTGGCTTGCCAAGGTATTCCTTGAGCTGCTTAAAGGCTTCAACACATTCGTCATTCCATTCAAAGGTTTTTTTCCACGAAGAACCTTGAAGAAGGGCAAACATCGCTCAGTGAGCAAGAGATGAAGCGGCCAAGAATAATGATTGTTCCATTCAAGCATTGTATGTCCTTGATGCACCTTGGTCTCTTCATGTCGAGTAAAGCCTAAATATTCTTTTGGTTAGCTTCAATGCCCTTTTGATTGACCATGAAGCCTAAGAACTTGCCAGCCCAGACACCAAACACACATTTGCTTGGGTTTAATTTTATATTGTGTTTTCGCAGATTGGAGAAAGTTTCCTCCAGGTCCTTGTTGTGGTCTCTACCCTTTGTTTTGATGACCATGTCATCAATGTATGCCTTCATATTTCGACCAATCTGTCGGCTAAAAACCTTATTCATCGTACGCTGATAAGTATCCCTAGCGTCTTTCAGCCCGAAGGGCATTATTTTGTAGTAGTAAAGACCACCTCCTGCCCAAAACACGGTCAGAGCTTTGTCATGCTCGTTCATTTTTACTTGATGGTACCTTGAGTACGCATCCAAGAAACTAAGCATCTTTGAACCAGCAATGGCATCGACCAACCTGTCAATGCGGGGAAGAGGGTAGTTGTCCTTGGGGCAAGCTTTATTGAGATCTGTGAAATCAATACATATCTTCCATTTGCCATTGTTCTTCTTCACCATCACCACATTGGCCAGCCAAGATGGGTAATGAATTTCCTCGATGATATCTGCTTTTAACAGCTTTTCCACCTCTTCTTTAATTGCCTCATTTTTTTCCGAGGAAAATTATCGACGGCTGTTGGATTGGCCTATAAGTGGGATCCACACGTAACTGATGAAGAGCTACCTTCTCGCTCACTCCCCTCATATCTTCCACAGTCCAAGCAAACACATTGAGACTCCTTTTTAATTGCTCGATCAATCGTGTCTGCTCCTCCGGGGACACTATCGTCCCAATTTTGATTTTTTGCTATGGGTGAGCAGGATTGATAACGATTTATTCGAGCTCATCTTTAGCTTGAAATTTTGGTTCCTCACGAACCTGTAGAGTTTACATTTCAATCTTCTCGTCGCCAGCTGGCTTTTTCCGAGCAAGCCTTGGTACCTCCTCAACTGTCTTTTCTTGCTCGCCGCCTGGCTCATCAATCTCCATAATATGTGGTTGCGAGCACTCCCCCTCTATAATTACCCATATACTGACAGGGCCCTTGGTTTGATAGGTCTTTTCCTTCTCTGAAATGGTGATTTCTTCGTTGGGAGTAGAAAAGGTTTTTTTTTTGTTTCTTTTTCTGTGTATCCCGAACATACTCCCACATTTCTCGGGGTTGGCTGTGAAGTATCCCAATGCCACTGTCTGCATAAAACTTTGCTCGCTGGTGGGGTACTAAGGCAACCATATGGAAGCGATCAATGGAAGGAATGCCCATGATAGCGTTATATGACGATTTTAGATCAATGACGAGGAAGGTGATGACCTCCAGCCTCGTGTGTTCCCCATCGTCGATATAAACCTCCAGATCGACCATGCCTTTGACTCCGACCTTGTGATTCGTGAATCCTTCCAGAGTCCCCAAGTAAGGTTTCAAGCAAGCATCGGTGAGACCGATCTCCTTGAAACAATTATAGTAAAGCATGTCCCGACATGCTCCTGTGTCAACTAACACTCGATGTACCTGCCAATTGTTAATCAAAGCTGATACCACTAAAGGCTGCTCGGAAGCTAAAATTGTGCTCACTAGTTCACTATGAGTGAAGTGAATAGTCTGTTCGTCCAACCGTGTCATTGGTGGCTTACTCATCACCTTTGAGAGTGAGTAAATGTGTTTTCCGAGTTGAGTCGAGGTAAGCTCCTCCTCGAGAATCATGTTTCGACTTCATGTATTTGAGGGGCATTTCCCTGTTTCTCATGTTTCCTCCAGAGCATGAGGATCATGACGGTTATTTCCATTATTGTGGCCCTACTTGAACCTATTAAGACGTCCTTGATTGATCAAGCGCTGGATTTCCTTCTTCAGGTTAAAACATTCTTCAGTGACATACCCCACATCATTGTGATAAGCACAAAATTTTGTGTTATCTCGGGTTCGATTCCCGACAATAGAACCAAACTGATGCTACACAATTTGGTATTGGGTCGTTCCTTGCGGTTTATAAAATATATGGGCTTATGTAAAGGTATGATCTTATAGAAACTTGTTAAAAGAAAGACATCTTAGAAGGAATGTAAGACAGGGTCTCACGAAACCCTTTAGGCGTGAGAGTAAGACTTTAACTTGATTGAAAACAAAAAGACAAAGTTTCGGTGTGTAAAGTGAGTATACCTTTCAAATGAAGCATTGTAAGGTATGCATTTGGGAGTGAAATCTGGGCTGAGTCATTATCGTGGAGAGATCTTAGGCATTTATGACTATAAATGCGAGTTGACCGCGAAACTGACGGAATCGTGGCTTAAATCTCGGGTTCGAAAGTTATCAAATAGTTGTATTTATGATGAGTGTCTAGTTATTCAAGCAGCCTTGCTCCCTACTCGGACAAATTTGTAAGAAGATTCCTGGTCGGGATATATGTAGAATGTTTATCTCAGGTTATCCTGCTCTGGTGACCTCTTTCTTGGTCCCTATCTCCCACATGCTTCATGCATTTAGCTCATGACCAGGATTTGAGTTGAGCACATCATACTCTAGTGTAGATAACTATTCTCGGAAATATATTTGTTATATTCAAATGTTTATATTTGGTGATCGGAAAAAGTGGAGTTTCTTTTGTGGCACCATGAAGTTGGCAAAAAATTGTGGTACATAAACCATGGGAGCCCACAATTCACGAACCAAGTTAATGGACCCGACGGTATTGGATGATCTGGCCAGCTTTTCACTTCCGTTGACTCAAACCAATGCTTCATTTTTCTCGATATTATTATCTTGTTTAATCTGATATATACGGATTAAGAAAAGAATAATTAATTTAATTATTAATATTGATATAGTATATAATTTTATCTAAAACTTATAATATGTGTATGTGACATATAATTAAAATAGGAAGAAAAAATAAGAGTATAATAATAAAAGTAATGTCCTAAAAAATACAATTACAAACAAGAATAAAAATTTGGGACGGATGAAAAATAAAATGAATACAATAATTTTATAGCGGGGGAGTGTGATAAAGTATTATTGATTAAAAAATAAAAAAAATACATTCGAAAAGTCTTAAAAAATATATACATGGAGTTGCTTATGATTTCGGAAAAGGCTTGTCCCAAAAAATGAAGGGGTAAAAAAAAAAATTTTTAAAAATTAGTGAATGTATGCATAATTTTTATAAATAAACTAGATTTTGTGTCTATGCCTATGGCACGGTATCACTATAGAGATAATAATCAGTATATGAAATGAATATGATACGAATAAATTAATATATACTTGAGATTTTGTAGGGATCGGATCAATGTACACTATACAAAGCAAAGACGACATCCCAAAAACAGAAAAAACACATTTTATTGGCTGTAAAATTTTGTAACTAATTCAAAAAGAGTATAATTATAATCCAAAAGCATTCTCACACACACATACACACACACACCAACACAACACATGTTAATTGAAATAAAGTTAAAAATGAAAATCTCGGACAAAAACCATAAAATAAATTGAATGAGACGGAGTGAACTAATAAAAAACTATTCGAAATCGAAATCCTAAAGATTTCAGACCAATAAGGGAATTTTAGCACAATTTTTTTTAAAAAGAAACAAAATTAAAAATACAAATATTTAAAATCTCAAAAATTAATTACAAAACTTATGAACAAATTTTTTTAAAAAAAACTAAATCTAGGCCGAACAAAAATAAAAAAAAATAAAATTAGAGATAATAATGGAGAAGAAATTGGATATTTAAGGTGATAAGATCTCAGTAAAATAATAAATGTCTAGTAAAACTGTAAAATAGTAAATCTTATTTAGGGCACATGCTTGTGAAAATTGAGATTTAATCTTGGTCGGTAACAGAGTTGATTTATTCTTGCTCAGTATTTATAGTTGGTAAAAATGAATGCTAACGAGTAGTTAACTTTTTAGAAAGACTGAGCTAAATAGAAATATCAGTACCTAAATAGAAAGTGTGATTTAAAAAAAATATTACAGTTGAGGGGTAAATTGCTTCAAGTAATGGTTGGGGATTCATGTTTTATAAGGGGTAACTGTTTAGAAGATTAATCGCAGGGTGTGACTTTATAATGTGAAAATAAAATATAGGGAGAATAAAAAGGGGTGACTGCTCATAATATTAATTGTAGGGAGTTAAAAATAGATAATTACTCACACATGTGAATATGAGGATGAATCTCAACCGTTAAATTTTTAAAGATAATTTAATCTCAACGTCTGAATAGCCCTAGTCAATTACCTAGTTGTTTTATAATATATACTAGATCTTCATGCTTGTGTTTATGGTACGATGCAAGTATATCTGATTTCGTATATTGAAACGACAGTACTTAAATAGAAGGTGTGATTTAAAAAAAATATTATAGTTGAGGGAATGTTGCTTCAAGTGATAGTTGAGAGATTGATGTTTAATAAGGGTGACTATTCAGAAGATTAATCGGAGCGTGTAATTTTATAATACGAAGATAAAACATAAGGAGAAGAAAATCAAATGATAATTGATGGATTAATGTTTTATAAGAGGTAACTATTCAGAAGATTAATCGCAGAACGAGACTTTGTAATGTGAAGATAAAATATAGGGAAAGAAAAAAAAACTACTCATTATATTAATTATAGAGGGTGACTTATAAAATATAATAGGGAAAGAAAAAATATGAAGTTAAAAATGGATAACTACGCATACATATAAATGTGATGGTGAATATCAACCATTAAATTTTTTAAAATAATTTAATCTCAACCTTTAAATAACTTAGTCAATTATCTAATTATTTTATAATATAAATTTTTGAAATGAATACCTCGTAATGGAATATACTGTTTACTTTCCAAAAGTTGAATAAGCATAAAAAAAAGTACTATATTGTTTTATACTTTCCCCAAGGTTAAGTCACTTACTCACTTTTTCCAATGGAAGGGAGTTGCACATAATTTCCGGTTCCTAAGATCTTGTCTCTTCGTATTCCCTAAATTAGTGTTCATATTTTTTTTTATTCGTTTTAAAATAATTATATAGTTTAAAATTTATTTTTTTAATTATTATTTTTATTATTTTATCCTTATTTTTTAACATATTTTAATTATGGATCATATACACATGAATTTTAAAAGAAACTATATATTAAACCAATATAAATAATCAAGTCAATTATTTTTTCGTAATCTGTACGCCGAATAACTAGAACGATAATTTAAGGACGGAGTGAGTATATTTGTTTATATTTATTTTACATATCTTTGTTCTTTTTGCCATGTATACTTTTTTCATTTTTGTCTTTTTGCAAGATATAGAAAATACGATAAACAATAAATAGCTTTTTTTTTTCTTTTAAAAATAAGTGTTTTCTTTCTCTATTTAGAAGATTATCAAAGTTATTCTCTTTGTTTAAGACAAAGAGTCTGTTATTCTATTTTGCGATGCTTCACTTAAAAAGTTAACTTTTAAAAATTAAGGCATAAAAGTATTATTTTATTAATAATGAGTTACTAAAAATATTATTTTAAAAAAAATTTAACTTTCACACGTGAACTTTTTGCCCAAAACAAAAGAAGCATAATTTATAGTGATGTGGCAAAATCATCAGCTTGGGCCGTCTGTTCTTTGGGTAGGATATCTGGGCTTGTAGCTGCTTCCTTAAACCTGGCTGAGAGCAACGTAAAAACCTCGAGTGGAAGTGCAGCGGTGGCCTCGCGAAACCCTCCTGGCGGTAGAGCACCGCGGTATGAGAACGTAATACCGTAACTCAAGGAAGAGGCAGAGTGTATGAGAGCATGTACTTTGTGGTGTATGACGGAGGAGTATTTATTGGCCCTCGTAGTTGAATCCGGTAGATTTGGTTTCGTAGTCCCTTGTTCCACAAGGAGTGAAACTCTAGATTTCCGGTGATATACGATCGGTCGCGTGATATCAGGAATGAATAAGGCAAGTGTCCTGCCTACATATGATAACTTGTGGCCGTGTCTTGGCGGGCAAGCTACTTGGTGTCATTTGCTCGATGAGGAATGAGCGGGCAAGGCCCTGCTCGCCTGTATGGTGGATGAGGTATATGAGTTGATCGCAATTCCTGCAAGGCCCCGACGGACAAGCCGGGCTCGTGGTCCGACCAAGCCGGGTCGTGAACGCCATGCTCGCCATGGGGTTGCTCTTTATGCTCGCTGGGCTCGTGGCCCCTAAAGGCCCATGCTCGTGATCGCCCGTGATGGCAACTCGTGCTCGCCGTGACCGATTTGGGCCGGGTATATCAGGCCCCTAGCCGCGCCGGAGAGTATTTATGCTCGAGGCGAGGAGCGTCGTATCGAAGTTGCCCGAAACCCGCTTGCTTGTACACTTATGAAATCGGGCGATGCCAATGATCGGCCGAACTGCCAGAAGGTTCCAACTTTACAACCGTCACCGAGGCGTGCCGCAGAAGCCTTTCACCGAGTGGTTCTTCCGCAGAGGGGACGAGGCGCGCTGAGCCGCCGAGAGGTGACCGAAAAGACGGGGTGTTAGTCCCGGACGGCGCATTTAATGCGCGTGGCTTTGACGACGAGTATTCTGTTTTTTCGGCTTCCAGACGATCTCCGAGGTTTCCTTTCCTATTTAAACCGGGCGCCTCGCCCATTTGAAGCTTTATGCTGCCCAGAGATTTTTTAGAGAGAGAAAAGAATAGAGAGAGAAGCTCTGCAACTTTTGGCTGCCGATTTTCCGAAGTCGCCCTGGGCCGCCAAGTGCGCTGCCGCTTGCATACTTTGACTCCACGGCGTATTTCCTCCGTAACTTTAACAAGAAGTTGCTTCTTCTCACCCTTTATTTTCCCGCTTGTTTGTTTCAAGCTTCAATTTTTCTCCCTTTCTGCTTTCAATGTTTCCTCGGATTGCCTCAATAGATTAGGCGAGTCCCTAGGCCGAGATCGAGGAGAGACCCAATTGTGTCTTGTCTCTGCTAGGCGCAAGGCCCCTCGGATTGACCTAGACTTAGGGTTTTTCCTCTTTCTTAGTGACTGCTCCTTTCTGGATAGGATCTGACCATGCTTTTCCTCGATCTCTGTAGATGTCCGACGGAGATTTCTCTGAAAACGACCGGGAGGAGTTCAGCTATGGCGGACAGAATGACCCCATGAGCAGTGAGAAGTCCCCGTCTATTGACGTAGTATTCGAGCAGGGTGATGAATCCGTGGCCGGTGAAGTAGTGGCTGTGCGACCTCGTGTGTCCGTGGATCCAGAGGCCCATGTGCCCGTGATTACCTTATCCGCCTCCAGCTTGTCCGAGGGGGAAGTGGAACAAGGTCGCTTAGCTTCCGGGGGGCCGGGCCACACTCATTTGTCCGGACCGGCTTCAGGCAGGCAAGGCCGTGCCCAATTGGCCGAACAGGGTGATTTTCTGCCCGAAACGAGGGTAGGTGGTGCGATATTGCCCGAGGCCAGGGAACGTCTGGTGGTCAACGACGCCGCCTGCCACCGATGAGGACTCGATAACATCCCTATCGCGAGGCGGCGCTGAACGCGCACCGAGGTGCGGCTACGAAGCTCGCCTCGCTTCCCCGCTCGGGCATCGATGCCGACGAGACGCCAGATGCGGCTCATTGGGCTTCACCGATACCCCGCCAAACCGACCGCCTGGTTTACCTCGACGGGCATGTAGCCCGAGGACTATCGGGTAGAAGGCGTGCCTCGGATGGTGAATTTCCGGAGCGTAATGGTAAACCGCTTCTTGCGCACTTCTTCCGAGTAGGCCCGCTTGCCCCTCGATCCCTTTGTCCTTCTATTCCTTCAGAATTTCGTCCGATGCCCTGACCGATGTCGAACACCTGCAGTGGCCCTTATGGCTTATATTGTGGCGTGTCGCTTACTACGCATGAGCCGACGAGCAAGATTTTCAGCGCTCTTTATTCTCGAGCGTTGATGCTTATGGTCTGCAAATGCTCGCTCCAACTCTAGCTTCCTTAGGATTTTGTCCGATGTGCGTGGAAGGTGGATGCCCGGATAAGAGTCGCCTTGATCGAAGTCTCTGACCGGGTGGCCGATAATGCCTATGAGCCAAGATTTGATAAACGCCCCCAAACTTCCTCGGGCGGGTTCACCACCGGTGACACTCTGCCGCCTCGACGGCTATCCCGATGCCCTGGGCGTTGTGATGGATGGGGAAAAGAAAGTCAGCCAAGAGCGCCTGTTCGATTGGAAGGAGTTGGTGTGCAATCCTCGCAACCTACGTCTGGCCGGGGTGCTCCGGCCGCCGTCCCGAGGTGGAGCCCTTGGCTCCTTTCGACGCCGAAGAGGCCCACGAGTATTGGGGCGATTATCACGAACAAAATTTTCGTGCAGACTGTCAGATGTGTCATAGGCTCGGGCACGACTGTACACCTGTCTATACTGAAGCTCCTGGTCGGTTTGGGTTTTACTTTTAACTGTTTCACTTTGTTACTTCCATTCTAGTCGTGATACTGAGTTGTTTTTCTTTTGCAGCCTATGTTGTCCTCGAGGCGCATTCGAGGTTGGAAGCCGAGGAGAGTAGGCGGGTGGCGCCTTGGCAAGCCAACCCCCAAGACGTCCCCACTGTCCCCTTCATCCCAGCGGGCAAGAAAGCCCCAGAGGCCAAGAAGATAGCTGAAGTACCGCCTCCACCACCTCCTCAGGATGTTGCTAGAGTGCTTCGACGCGCCACCGCCGGCCCGCTGCTAGGCGGCGGCGAAAGAAAAAGGCATCCTTCCCCGCCACCGACGCTTCCTCTCGTCACGGGTTACGGGTCGAACAGCCGCCCGCGATTCTTCCAGGCCGTGGTTGCTTCCAGACTTTGAGATGCCTACCACTGTACCCGATGCCCGGGCAATTGTTGCTGGACTGTCCGAGGGCCCCAATATCGGACACATTGACTTGCTCGCTCGCGCCCCGCCGGCCGGGTGGGGAAGGTATAGTGAAGCGGCTGCTTCAAGAGACTGTCACCAATGACCGGGAGACGGCCGGGCATGTTTTGCTTGGACACATCGGGCTCAATCTGAGCGAGGTATGCCCATACTTCTTTTAAATTTGATAATTTCTGTTAGACTGTTCTGACCTTGCTCGCGCTTGTTGTTTGTAGATTGCTTCCTCCTGTACCAACATCTATAATCGATACACAGAGGAGATCGATACCCGCAAGAAGATTGAGTCCGAGAGGGATGAGCCGCCGGGCCGGTAAAGAATAAGAACGACTGTGCCGCAGCCTTGGACCGCCGGGGAGAGCACGGGCAAGAGGCCGGAGGTCGACAATAAGGCTTGCCGAGGAGAAAACGATCCCGTAGCCCAAATAGAAGATCCTGTGCCGAAGTGGCCCCCGAGCGAAAGCAATGGATCACCGCAGTCAAGTGACGGCTTGAAGGAGCAGCGGCCGTGAGATGCAAATGCTATAAAATCTATTCCCGATCACCGGCAATGCCCGAACTCAAGCCGCTGGCGAAGGATTTCGAGGCTTCCCCTTTACGCCTCAAGCGCCGGCTATATTGCCTTACTATGCCGTGGTACTAATCATATCCCGCGAATGCTCGCGGTACGGGACGGTGGACATGAGCACGATGGCCGATTAAGGCCGCCGATCCCTATCGCCAGTGAGGCCCTGAAGCATCACTTGGTGCCCTACACTCAAAGCCGAATTGATGCCCTAAATGATGATAATGATGATGGATCGGAGCCACGGGACCCCCACTCGTTAGTCGCCAATGTCCTGTAGCCCGATTGATGCCCGTAAGGCCGAGAAGGAGTGGGCGGGGGCCGAGGCAACCGCCGCTTCAAGCGTAATTACAAAGCCGCCACTATCGAGGAAGCAAATGCCGCAGCCTCCACACAACCCCGATGTAATTTAAAGACTTAATATCTTGTTTTGGCCGATGTGCCTTTTGTAATGCACTTCTTGATCCTTTTGGAAATACTTTATCTCTCAGAAACAATTTCCCGCTTATTTGCTTCTTATTTATCATCATTTTGCTCAAGTGAATGCCTGTTTTTGTTTTTCTCGTCCGATAATATTTACTTGTGTTTTTCCCCGCATTTAATTAGTACCAACACAATTGTATGCGGGTAGTTCCCTAAATATATCTGCGATAGTAATCGGCAAAGAACATTAACCCGTAAAACATAAAGTAAATAATGCGAATATCTTAGGTTAATGTCTTACTACTATGAGTTTGGCCTCGTTACCCTGTTCGCCTGCTTTTCCCTGCATACAAAGGTATTGTTTGAGTGCTTGGCATGGGCCAAGGCTTCTGCTGGCAAGGCCCCTATCGCCTGGGCGAAGCCGTGATGATTGCTTAGCTGCAAGGCCCAAAGGCGACTATCAACCGGCATGGCCGTTATTCTGTGGGTAACCCGATTCTGCTTGAAGTATATCACCTGGTGCGAGGATATACGACTAAGCAAAGGTTACTCGGCCACTAGAGGAACCCGAGGTAGCTTAGCCTCTATCCGACGGGCAAGGCCCCTACCGCGTGGCGCATCCTAAGTACGTGAACGGCAGGCCGCATCTCACCCACTGAGAAATTAAGTTCACTAGTACTGGGTATTCTCGATCGTTGATCGGGCTTGGCCCCGTCGCCTTGTAGATAGTAGATGCTAATAGAATCGGTAAAACATTATATAGAGAAAACTTGCCTTTATTGAATAAATTTGTGACCCCTCAACAGGTACCGAGGGTCTTGCCCTGCCTATGTATGGAAGATCGACTCTACTGATAGTATTTTTCAGATGATTAGCATGCCACGGGTGTTTTAGCTCTTTTCCTTCCCGAGTTCTGGAGTGTGTAGGTGCCTTCTCTCGATCACAATGACTTGAAGGGTCCTTCCTGGCCATTGGGCGATAGCTTTCCCCATCTCGCCGCCGTCCTGTCACCAATTTTTCTCGAGCACCCAGGCCTCACCCACCATGAAGGCTCTCGCCTAACCTTTTGTCATGACGGGCTCGCCTCGCTGCTTGTAGTTGACCATTCCGAGTCGAGCATCCGCCTTCTTTCTTCTGTGAGGTCAAGGTCTACGCCAAGCAAGCTCGTTGTTTTGTCGCCGTAGCTGAGACTCGATACCGGGCAAAGCCATTTTAACCGGAATCATTGCCTCGATCCGTAGGTGAGAGCAAATGGGTTTCCCTCGCTGGACCGCGTATGCAGTTCTCGACGCCCATAAAGCCGATGGCGCCTTCCATTTCCTCGCCGCCTTCTAGATTTTTTGAAAGGCGTGCAGAGCCGCTTGTTTCCGCTGCCTGCTCCTCCGAGGATAGGCTACGTAAGATTGCCAATGCTGACGCCTAGTCGCCACATTCTGCAGTAAACTTGTCCGAAAATTGTGGTGTCGTGGGTCTGATACACAATTGTTCGCAAGGCCAAACCTACACCACACTCGATCATGGACGAACTTGATGACGTTTGCTTTCGGATTTTGGCCGAGGCTCGCTTCTATCCATTTCGTGAAATAATCAATGGTGACCACCCATATTTGTACTTTCTCGTACAGTGGAAACGGTCCGGACAGTCGATCCCCCCACATGTCGGCGGCCAGCCGCAACAACCGGGGTTCGCATGGGAGAGG